>JAJEJO010000373.1:319313-331948 GCA_020662805.1 Glaucomys volans | reverse complement strand
AAAAACAAATGGAACTTAAATATCTAATAGAAGGTGAAACTTAACCAAAAATCAATGGGAATGCTGTTGAGGCCTGGCAAAAAGACAGTTGGCATAGGTAATGAATGATTGGGTCAGGAAGATGGGGGCTGATTCAAAGGAAGTAAAATGCTCATACCTTCAGAGCTTGTCCCCCTCCTCCAACCTGTTGCCAAGGTTGCCGGCCTGCCTCCAGGGAATTTTTTCTTCCAACAAGAAGTTGTTTGTTAGTCCCCCCAGGTGACTCCCTTCATGGCTTTCAGGGCAGCGCCTACCTGGCTTTTGGTCACTGGTCAGGTAGGAAACATCAGAGGAGGGGGGCATGAGGAGAAAGGAAACCTAGAATGTATAAAAGTAGGGGAGACACCCCCACTTCCTCCGGCATCAATTTTGGATCCCCTTCTCTGTGGAGGAGTCTTGTTCCTCTCTCTCTCTCTCCCTCTCTGTTGTATCCTTTAAAAAAACGTTTTACTCTTGACTTGGCATTTCTTGAGTGTTCAATCTTCAACACTGGGGAACAAATCTCAAACACCAATATCATCTCTGGTGTCATCACTGTGGTCAAATAAGCTATTATATGTAAATTTTTTTTCATTATTGATAATGCTTGGCAAAAATAAGACCCATATTTAATTCTCACCTTTTAACCCCAGATAATTTCCTCATTTTTCATAGTTTTAACTTTTTCAAGTCTTTCTTTCTTTCTTTTCTTTTTTGCTACCTATTGTTTTTTGCTTTGGTGAGGTGTGAGTAGAGAGTCCTTGCAAGACTAGGTGCTCTCCATTCCTTCAATGATTCCATGCCTTTCCTGAAATTAGTCACCAAATGTCATGGTTTTACCCTTATTTCTCTTCCTTACTGAGATTTTGGGTTCATACTAACTAAAACTTGATTCTTTTGTAAGACACAATTTCTTCTAGAGTCCATGGCTGTTTAAACAGCAAGACACACTTTTTAAAGTATTAATTAGCATAGATTATTTCCTGTGTTTAAAGACTAATATTAAAACAGAGAATAAATTACTTGCATGCTTACATAATACATTCATCATATTCATTTAAAAAATTTAAATGTGCATCCAGTTCCACAAAATATTCTATACATCCTCTGTATGCATGTTATTTCTTCATTTTCTTCACCAGAAAACTGTTCCTCCAGGGATCCTTTTTATTACGCTTAAAAACTGTTGTAAGATATCACACTGTTCTCCATCTCATCCTAATTCCCTGCCTTCAACTTTCAACTTGATCTATACCTTGTTGATTCTCCCTGACAGTGTATTTTCACTACCATCTATTCTTTAAAGATAAAGTCATTATTTTTATCACTTGAATAATAGCAACAACTGACCTTACACTTAGGCTAAAACAATGATTATTAATGCTAGTTTCTTCAGTCAAAACTACAGTAAAGGAAACTGATCCACATTATTAAAAAAAGTAAAATTAATTCATCAGATTTAGGTTGTTCTTTCTTCCCTGCTTCTTCCACAAAAGATAATTCAGCTTCACTGCTATCTGAAATATTGGTTAATGTCATAAAATAATGCAAATGGTAGGCACTATTTAATATACCACCTGAGTCCAAGGAATACATGAGTGCAGAATAATAAGAAACATTTCAAGGCTGCTTCTGGGTATCTCACTTCCACAAAGTGTTAGCCCACTCTTCTCAACTCTATGCACCTAGGAGCTGCTGACCTTTTGCAACTGGAGGGGACTTGGGTAGCAAAAGGTAAATTAAATTCTTGCTTTGGTTTGTTTGGCTTATTTTTTTCCTCTTGTCATTATCTGCTTAAGCTGTTTCCTGCTGTTCACTCTTTTCCCTAATTCACCAAAGAGCTGACCACAGGATGCAGAAAAGAGCAGGTTTTGTTGAAGCTAATTAGAGAGGGAAACTTCCTGGGAAACTGGTTACCTGCATCACAGATAGCTCTTGAAGATTCTGTATTTAATAAAACATCACCAAATACTGTATGAAAGGCAGGGTTTTAAATGAAGTTCACTCTTCTCTTTGAGAATATGTGCAAAACTTTAAGTGCTTGCACCAATATGTAATTTAAATTTACTGACTTACAAATCCTATAAAACTCTAATAGATCAATCAAGAACTGATTATATAATATAGAAGCTATCCATTCCTTGCTTATCTATTTATTATATATAAATGTATATATATACAAATACACGTGCATATGTATATACATATACATAAACAATAGATATAGAAAAAATATATATAAATACATGCATACAGATATATGCATGTAAATTTTCAAGATATAGACATTTACACAAACATAAATATATACTTATACTCACTTCTTAATGTCATGGAATTCTATTTTAATTTACGAAGCAAACAAATCATCAGTTTGAAAGTGTTGGTGTTCAGCTATGGCGCATAATCTTGATTTTTAATCTTTTCATACAAAAACAGAATAGCAATTAATTGTACTTTGAAAAGTGTTTTTTTATTCATTTTTCCTTGATAATATTATCTCTTACATAATCTGCAGGAAAATAAATATTTTGAAATTAAAAGGAGTTAAATTTAATTTATTAGGCAGCTTTATAATATACAGGCCAAACTGTTGTACATGCTGTTGGGATAGCATTATAAAAACTTATTTATAACAGAAAATTTAAAAAAAATCTTTAGAAGAGAACATTTTGAATTCCTCATGGTCTGATCATGCATATGCATGCATGCATGAACATACACAGAGCCCCTATAAATTAAATGAGCATCATAAAAATATATAATAAAGTGTTTTAACTTGCTTTTGAAATTTGACTGTGGCCCAGTTTTCTGAAATAATTATTCCTCTCTTTTATATATATGTATCTCATCATTAGGATGAGGATCTGTTACTGGCTGAATTATATCAACTCAAAATTTTTGAGTTTTTAACCTCTTAGGAAGTGATTATGTGGGAGTTAAGATTTTAGAGAGATAATTAAATTAAACCAAGATTATGAGGGTAGGTTTTGGCATATTAGAGCTTAGATACATACAGGGGGAAGACTTTGTGAAGATACTCTGAGAAGGCAACCACCTGCAAGCCAAGGAGGAGTGAGTCTCAAGAAGAAATAAAGCTGTGGACATCTGTATCTTGGATATCCCCCTCTAGAGTTGTGCCAGAAAAAGCCGCTGTTGTTTAAGCCCCACTCTGTGGGACATTATGAGAGCAGACCCACCAAACCAATACAGGGGTGAAAAATAAACTTCTATGAATTTCCCCTCATATGCCCTTATTTATAAATAGAAATATCATTTTTAAACATTTACTAATGCGTATATTTTAGATAAAAATGCAAATCAGCTAATAAAGGAGATATTTTAAAAATTACTGTCACTATGTTTAAGATTATATGAAAACATTTGCATTGATTTAGAATTCCTGCAACAGTGACTTTTTGTCTCATGATATAGCTCTTATCTTTGAAGATTATTTAATTTTTGAAGTTTATTTAAATATTATTTGTAAAGATAAATAAGAGAGAAAAGAAAATAAGCATTGCATTGTGTCCAAAACTAATCTTAATGGGACAAGAAGACTGTCTATGCAAACATCTTCGCATAATATTTTCTTTGCATGTTTGTTTCAATATATTACATTGGCCATAATCCCAGTGGTATCATAAAATCTATTCTGTTGTAACTTTCTACCATTATTTTATATTACATTCATATTTTCTAATTTTATCCCAGTTTCCTCAAATCAACTAAGTATTTTGAAGAAAAGAAATGTGGCTTATATTTGAAAATTAATTTGATAATACATGTTTATGTTTTAATTAGTGCATCAATAATTCTGAAAATTTTAGTATAAGGAATTATTCTGGTCCTTATCCTAATTGCCAAATGAGAATTTCCTTGGAAGTCATTGATATTAATATTCTCAAAAGTCCTTTTATGGTCTGCCCATTTTTAAGTAATATTAAATACCTCTTATTCTCAAATATTCACTTTGACTATTATTAACTTCTTTTGTGAACCAGTTATAAAATAAAGAAATCACAATAATCTGTGGGAAATCAATAATAATTGCCTATATTCCTTATAGATGCTTTTATACAGCTTTTACCAATTTTGAAACAAGTTTCTTGTTCAAATAATCTCAGGGAAATATTTACATGTATAACTAATCCTAAACATAAATATTTCATGTCCTTTAATATGTAAATGTCATTGATCTAATTATATGCATATAATAGCTAAACCTTCACTTTTGGTAGCTCTAATGCCTATAAGAAAGAGCCTGGTAACATATTCTTTTGAGCAGACTAGAACGTAAACAAAAGAAAATGTTGGGAATTGTGAAAAACTAGAAATAGATTGACACATCTAAACATAAAATTTGGAGACACTTTTGTTTACATCCACTATAGTTTGAGTTTGTTTTCCAAACGTTTTTGTGTTGGGAGCTTGTTCCTCAATATGACTATCTTGGGAGGTAGAAACTTAAAGAGGCAGGGCCTAGTGGGAGATTCTTAGACCAACTGGGTTACAACCTCAGAAGGTATTGTGGTGTGCATTCTCTCTCTGGCTTCCTGTTTGACAATGGAATATCTTGTTCTCTGACTTGTGCCCAGGCCCTTACCAGAGTCTGAATTCTCAGAGCCACTGATTACAAGTTTTTGCCCTCTAAAACTATAACTCAAAAAGCAGTCTACCTCAGATATTTCAAACACAAACATAAAAAGAAGAAGGTACAGTTTCTAAGTCTGTTTTGTGTTTGAAATATCTTAGGTAGAGTGTTTTTTGTGTTATAGTTTTATCGGGCAAAAACTTGTAATCAGTGGAATAACAGAAGTCTTAGAAGTCCAAGATTGGGTGGCCTATACAGGTACATATAATTCCGTGGCAGAAAGTGATAGGGCAAGGAAGAAACAGCAAGAAAGAAGGAAGGGGACCAATCTCATCCTTTACTAGGAATTCAGTCCCTGATAACTCACCCCATAGTATTGACATTAATGAATTCATGTGAGAACAGCACTTATGGGCCAATTACTTCCTACTGACCCTACATCTCAACACTGTCTCCCTGTGCATTGCATTTCCAACATAGGAACTTTGGGGGACATGCAAATACACATATGATATATAGATATGTACACATATTTGTACATTTGTGTATGCACATGCAAATAACATTTCATATCTGGCATATGCTGATAACTTCCTGAAGTCACTTGTTGAAGAATGTCAAATCTGTTATTATAACAATTAGCAGTCACATCACAGAAACAATAAACAAGCTCACCATCTTTGGAAACTATCTGAGGATGCAATCTTTTTAAATTAATCTTTCTTGGTTGATTGAATTTTACTTCTACACTTTCCATTTCTAGTCATCATGAAACAGTCCAGGGTAACAAATTCTGTACAATAATAATATAGGAAGATGAGTCATAAAAATAAGTATATGATATTCAGAATGGTAATAACTGGCAAATATTACCTGAAATGCATGAGTTTTCAATCATCTGATTCTGTATCAGAGCATTTTTTAAAACAAATCATTTGTGAGCATCAATTTGATTAAACAAGACATAAAAATGTTTTGAGGATTCACACATATACCAACACTTTTAACAGTGCTTAGAATTAGGCTACAGAATGTTATCCCAGAAGCAGTCAGTTGGAATGTTTAAAAGAAGCCTTGTGGCTTAAATCATTAAAAACTCTGCTGGACAATTCATGGGGGAACAGAACTGAGAAAATGTTGTTCCACATTCCTTAAAGATGAATACATTAAACTTATTGGCTTTCCTGGTTTGTTTGCTCTCCCTCCCCGTGCTGAAGATTAGACCAAGTACACTCTCCCCCTGAGATACTTGCCTAAACCTTTTAATTTTTATTTTGAGACAGGTTCTCACTGAGTTGCTGGGGCTGGCCTGAAACTTGCAATGCTCCTGCTTCATGTTCCTGAGAAGCAAGTAGCTGGGATTCTAGACTTTCACCACTGCACCCAGCTGGTGGCTCTTTTTTATTTTGAAAATCTACAATATTATAAAACTTTCAGCTCTTATTCAAGTTCGATTTCACTCCATAAATTTTGTTGGCAGACATTTTCTTCTCCCTTTTTTTTTTTTTTTTCTTTACGTTCTATGGATGCAGTGCTGGGGATTGAACCCAGGGCTTTGTGCTTGTGAGGCCAGCACTCTACCAACTGAGCTATATCCCCAGCCTGGCAGACATTTCAAAGAAAAAACATATTTGAGTTGTTTTGGAAAATTCTAAGCATGTTATCTGTGTGATATTAATTTATTTCACTGATTACAAATACCTATATACCCAACCTTCTTATCAGATAAGCACAACATCACAAATTTCTGACAAAAACATTGTGAAATAAGGAATGCATTCTAATATTAACTTGTACTTAGTTAGAAATAAGTTGACTTTATAATTTTCAAATGGAAGAAACAGACATATGCAGTAATATGCATCATTAATGCTCAATAAAGAAGAAAATATTCAGAAGTTCTTGGATATATTATTTTCAAGCAATTAATGTTTAAATAAAAGAGAACAAGAAACAATTTAAAATATTCTGGCATAATCTATAACAAGGAAGGAATCTCTTTGCTTTCCATAATTTTATTTGAAGAACCATTTGAGGAGTTGCTTAATGTTTACTAAAATAGAAGGCAGTTAAGAAAGAGTGCATGGTCTATAAATAGAGCAAAAATGTACCTCATCACAATCAGATAGAGAGCTGTTTTCAATATTTGTGATGAGATTTTTCTACTCTTTTATTTCCTAAATCATGAAAATATCAAAAATAAAAAACGTTATAATGATGCTTAAACTATTTAAGATAAAGAACATAACTTTTGACTATTTTTCCAGTTACATATAGCTTCTTCATGATGCTAAATAATATAATAGGACCATAAAGGTTTTGACATCAGTTAGACCAGGCCAAATGCTTCCTTTGACTAACTGGTTAATAGAATGTACTACCTGGAAGAATCCTGGATTCTGGAACCCTCCTCTGAGTTTTGCGCAGAGGCAGTTCAGTTTCTCTGCCTCTTTTCATTCCTCTGCCAGTACAACATTTTCTCTGCTTTTTTCATTCTTCTTCTTAACCAATAAGTAGAAAAATCTAGTTGATATTCTCTAAGAAACAACTACTCTTTCAACTTGTTCGGATTTATTATGTAGCTATAGCTTAACTTTCTGTCTCTGATGTATTTTCTCACATGATATAAAAGTTATATGTAACTACAATGCTGGTCCTTTTGGATTATCATGAAACTAATTTTATCCTCTTGTATTTTTAAGTCTTTCAAAGAAATCAAACAACTTTTAACACTTGTTTCTAACATGAAACGGTATCTAATTTTTGTTTTAAAAAATATTTTAAACTTAACCATGCCTATTTGACTTTTAAAAATCGCATTTGATTTTCATTCCTTTTGTCTTAAATTCTCCTGAGCAGCTGAATCCATTTGAGAAGGCGACTTTGATAATTACTCATGCAGAAAATAATCTCCTTTAAATTTTAGGAATACTTTAATTATCAAAGAATTTGCAGGATGAACAGTACATATTAATTTATACAACATCCCAGACAGTACATCCATTTCAGACTAGAAATAGAGTACAACATCCCAGCACTAAAACATTCTCAAATAACATAAAAAGGACCATGATAATTTTCCAGGTCACAAAACACTTCCGTAAAGTTTCTGGAACATCTTACCATATAAATTGGGAACCACATCCACTTCATTAACATCATAGAAAATGACTCCTCAAAGGGACTTCTGGTAGGTTAAAGAAATCTTATTTAACATGAAGTTATTAAAGTTTTAGAGATATGCACTCTGATAATTTTTCCCACTTCTGATTAACCCATTTAAAAAATGGGTTTCTATATGTCTCCAGAATTCATACATAAACTATGCCAAATTCAGACATGACCTTGATAGAAATTGAACCTGAAAATCTGAAAAATTGGAAAATTTTGGTTGCATATAGATATTATTTTGCCTGATTCTGTCACTCTCCTGATCCTGTTACATTCTCTTTCCTTTAGGTACTTTTTAAATAATATGATCAAATTTTACTTCCCTAGAGTCTTAAATCTGTCTCTGAACATGTGGCTTACACATTAGGAAAACATCAGAGATTTCTTGCAAAAGCATACGTCAGGAACACCCTGAAGCTAACAAGGAATTATTTTGTAGAAGATAAGCATGATATTAGAAAAGGAGACTTTCCTACACTGTTTTGTGTTGCAATAACAAAACACCTGAGATTGGGTGATTTACCAAGAAAGTTTATTTGCTCACAACTCTTGGTGGTGGAATATGTTGCTGGCATCTGTAAAGCTTACTGGATGTTCTAATGTAACAGACAAAATCATTTGAAAGAAGTCCTTGGAAGAAAGAGGGAGTGCTGGGAGAGAGAAAGCAAGAGACCATGGAGAGGTGGAGCTCAATCTTTTATACCATCTTACTCTCACAGGAACTAATTCAATCCACCTCTGCTGGATTGAACCTACTCCATAAGACAAGCATTAATCCCCTTAATTATGGCAATGAGTATTTGCTATCTTCCATACAATGCTGTTAACTTTTGATTTTTCTGTACCATCTACTCTAAGCTCACAAAGGAATTCATGATGCACTCACCTCTGATGAGGCCCCACCTTTGAAAGCTTTTCCCAGATTTCACTATTGTTACACTGGAAACTAAGCTTCCAACACAGGAGCCCATGGGAACTCTACCATATCCAAATCATAGCAGAGACAGGGACAGTTTTCCCTAATAGAAAGCAAAGAGGTACATCTTAATCTATCTTCTCATGCTACAAGAAAAGTCCTTCAAGCTTCTACACTTAGCAAATAAAATGTCATTTAACACATAGATTAAGAAAGTATCACTGCTGCCGGGTGCTGTGGCGCACCCTTGTAATCCCAGCACTTGGGAGGCTGAGACAGGAGGATCGCGAGTTCAAAGCCAGCCTCAGCAACTTAGCGAGGCCCTAAGCAACTCAGTGAGACCTTGTCTCTAAATAAAATATAAAATGGGGCTGGGGATGTGGCTCAGTGGTGGAGAGCCTCTGGGTTCAATCTCCAGTACCAAAAAAAAAAAAAAGAAAGAGGGTAAAAACTCCAGAGTAACAAATAGGATTTCTCTAATTTTGAGCAATTAAGAAAGTAATCTCTATTAGTACAGGAATAATATGGATGCTACAGTCAGGCTCAATGGGAAGAAAAGAGGAGGGAAAGGGAAAGCAGGAATTTAGGGCAGGAATGGAGAGTGATAGCTTTTATATATGTGATCATTCACATCATTTTTCCAAAAAAAAAAAAAGAAAGAAAGAAAGTATCACTGCTAAAACATTTTCAAACTGTTTCTTAAATATTGAAGCAGTTAAAAATGTGGATTAATTAAGATACTAGCCTTTGACCATTCTATAGAAGGCTAAAATTTCTACCTTTGATTTTACAGGAATTTTTTTCTCTATTGTATTCACTTGTTTTATTTTTAGAGTTCCTTCTTATGAAATCTAGTGAGAGAAAATACATTTTTTTCACAAAATGTTATCTTAATATCTTGAGAACAAAGAGTATGGACATGCCCTACATAAAATAAAACAATTATTAGAAGACTGTAAAGCACATCAAAGTAATTATAAATGAATTAATGGATCTGTATGAGTCATTCAATGACAAACTAAAGGGATACTATTATATAGCAATGATTTTTCCTCCTATTTGTGAAAATAAAATACAAAATACTTCCAAATATCTATAAAACATTGAAGATCTTTCACTATCTTTTAAATTAGAAGATTACCAAATGCATAAGTTTTAGAAGCAATATAATTTGATAAAAGACAAATTAACTATGATAATGAGTATTCACAATCTCTTCCCTACAATGTTGTTACCTTCTGATTTTTCTGTACCATCTCCTCTAAACTCAGAGTAATTTTTCCAGCAGCACAATAATATATAGTTGGTCATTTTATGTAAATATATTAAAATTAAATATACAATATTTAGAGTTTTGTTTCCACAATAATGATGGGATTTTTCCCTATGATATGCAATTTTTATGCCATATAATGTGTTTCATAGATATTTTCAAAATAACACATACAGAGCTCTTTGATTTTTATTAATAAGGGAAAATATCCCATTGTATAGTTGCAATTATACCAGATTTAAGCTAAAAACTATTTTTTGCACTGAGTTATGTATTTGATTGCATTGATCTTAGAAACTATTTGAAAATGAAGACAAAGTCCATAAAATTTTCACTCTGCCCACTGAATTACTGAGTCCCTTGTCTCCATACCCTGACTAGAACTTGAAGTTTTCTTTTTTAAAAGACAAATATAAAAATATTTTCTAAATGTACACATGAAAAATGCACTTTGTTAATAGTAGAGGTTGAAAATTACTATAGGAATTACTCTTATTTTTTGTGATCTGGTTATTAAATACTTGGTCCATCTGAATCTTCTAATCTAAATTTTCTGTTTGTATGTTAGTGATCTTTGCAATATCTTCCTTGCTATTTTTTATCTTAATTTGTGGTGTTATTCAGGCATTACGTTTATCAATTTTTTAATTGATTCTGGAAACAAATATATCTTCTAACTATTGAATAGTTTGAATTTGGTAAACCCATTTTATAATTCACAAATAGAGTATTCTATCTCATTCTGTCACTTTACAATGACCTAAGTTTCTCAGATAGAGCCCAGAAAATATAAGAATTTGCTTGCTAAGGCTACTATAACAAAATCACATGATCCATATGGCTGTAATAACAGGAATTTATTTTCTCATGATTTATGAGCCAAAAATGTCATATCAAGGTGTGGACAATTATCCACCCCCCCATTGCCCCACAATCTGGTGAGGGCTCTTCCATTGGATAATAGATGCCCATATTCTCATTACATACCATTAAGTCTTTCCCAGGTATCTCTGTGTGTGTGGGAAGATTTCCTCTTATTGAAACACAGATTGGATTAGACACACCATAATGTCATCTTTTAACTCAATATTAACTTTATTGGCCTTATTTCCAGCTATAGTCACACTTTTCAAATGAACTAAGGGTTACAGAATCAACGTGCAAATTCTGGTGAAACATTATTCATTAAATGACCATATTCATGTTACATATCTAAGTTTTTTAGCCCACCCAGATGCTTTTATCCATGATTAGTGCAGTACATCCTTTTTGGTAGTATGTTCATGGTGTCCCCCAATATCTTCTCTCCAACTTAAATAATTAATAAAATCTGTATCAGATGGCTTTACAGAGTGAAGATGCCATTGCATTGAACTTCTGGCATATATCCAGCAATTGCTTTCTGATTTTATGTTCTTAGCTTGATCTAAAATTATGTTTGCCACTTTGGGAGAACATCCAAAAGTAAGTGGTTTGCAATTCTTTTTTTTTTCTTTCCTCCTTTTGGCTATCTGAAAGTCACAGGTTAAATATGAATACCACCATTGATAACCAAGAATTGGAAGTGGAATTTCAGTGTTAAGGATTGTCAAACAGAGCTTGAGATTATGTTATTTTGATGCTGCCATCCCAGTTCTAAGATGCTTCCATTTAGAGTACATAATTCTTTCTTCTTCTTCTTCTTTTTTTTTTTTTTTTTTTTTGGAACCAGGGATTGAACTCAGGGACACTCGGCCACTGAGCCACATCCCCAGCCCTATTTTGTATTTTATTTAGAGACAGGGTCTCACTGAGTTGCTTAGGGCCTTGCTAAATTGCTGAGGCTGGCTTTGAACTCGTGATCCTCCCGCCTCAGCCTCCCAAATCGCTTGGATTACAGGCGTGTGCCACCACACCTGGCTAATTCTTTCTTCTTTAAGCCACTATAGTTTGATCTTTCTGTCAAATGTAGTATACTCCATCGTTAATGTACTTTTCTTTCTCCTGTTTTCTCCTCATGTTTGCCCACAGATACACATTTTCCTTCAGGGATATCCTCTTGATCACAGAGTCTTCACTGCCTTTCTTCTTACATATAGGTTGAGACTAGGTAATGGACTGAAAGGGAAAAATATGTGTTTTTTCTGGCCTCTCAGGAAGTTCTAGAAGAAGCACTTTGTGTGCAAATGTGAAAATCATATTTTGATGTTTGTGAAATACTTTTGATATTCCCAAATTTAAAGAAGGAACTTCTACTTTGTGGAGAATAGCAAAGATCACGGTCAGAAATTGGAGTCCATATATTTATCCTCGCTGTGTTTTGAGTTGCTCTTTGGGTCTACACACCATCATGCACTGATTATGCATTTTTCTGAGCTTGATGAGATAGAACTCACACATGCAACAAATCATGCACAGTGAGTTTATTACTTACACATACATAGCAAGAGAAAAAAGAAATTTTGACCTGCTGATAGCTGGTTCCCCAGGGCTCAAGAAAGCTGTCTAAGTAGATAGTTTTTGCACAAAATTAAGGGATGCAGAAAGGCAGCCCAAGCACTATATGTATACCTCAGTGGCCATAAGACTCATCCTTCAAAGCTTACAGAGACATGGTATGAGAGAGAAAAAACAAAACAAAACAAAACAAAATCCTGGCACTTCCTGGATAGTTCTTCTTTCCT
>JAJEJO010000373.1:307762-319213 GCA_020662805.1 Glaucomys volans | reverse complement strand
GCTCATTACTTTGCATTTTTAAATGGTTTGCAATATAGATTGAAACATATTCAGAGAGAATTTGTACAATTTCATTGTTTGTTCCTAGATGCTGCATTTTTTGTGATATTTATTATTTCTAATTTGCTATTATGACATATGAAAACTTTGACTTCTGCAATTTATCTCCACTTCCATTGAAATTGGATTGATTGGGAGCTGTTACTTTCACCATTTTTCTTTTAAAATTTACTGGATTTTGACATTGTGGCTTAACAGAAACATAATTCATGATTATTAAAAGTAAATTTGTTTTTCTTATTATTATAGAAATGGTTTTGTTTATATTTCATCTTTTTTATTAGTTAGAATATTCAAATACTCTACATAACTAATTTTTTTAACTTTGGATTTGCCCTGGAATTTTTTTTAAAAGGATAAATTGACTAAGAAACAATTTTGCATTATGTACAACTGCATTTTTTTTCAAATTACAGTATATTTATTTTTCAATTTTGCTTTCATCCAGCAGTAGATGGACATTTCTCCTATTGACAACAAACAGGTAATCACATTTTTCAGATTGATATTTGCAAATATTCCAACTTGATGATTTTTGTTTTCAAGAATAGTAGACTCTTTGAGCAGAATGAGATATTAAATGTTTAAAATACAATTTAATTTTACTTTTAATTAACATGCATTAATTATACATTTTAATGAGGTTCATTGTGATATTTCCATACATGCTTACAGTGTGTGCTGATTAAATGCAGCCTCCACTTTTATAACTTCTACTTCAACCATCAAACCTCTAGTAATCACTAATATACTTTAAGGTCAATTTTTTTCAAATTCCATACATTAGAGAGTGCAGGAGGTACTTTCCAAAAAAATGCTGGTTATCTGTGCTATTTCATTCAGCAAAGTGAAAATGATTGACTCTTTGAGAGAAGCACTAGTTGGGGTTATTGATATTTCTCCATGTTTAAACATAATTATTTCCTTGTAAATAATCTGTTTTCTTTGAAAAACATTTTTTGCAGTACTGGGGGCTGAAGTCATTTCTCAAGAATACTACATAAATGGTCTATCACTGAGTTACATCATCACTCCTGATCTTTACAGTGTGAAAGTCTTACATTTCTTTTGTCCCAAGTTTTACTTGCAAAAAGTACATTGACTTAGACGTTCAGTTTTAAATTTGAAATTGGTAGTGAAATATATTTTCAAAAAGTGTCTACCTAATTAAGGATATATAAAATAATATATATTATTATATATTATATAACTGTCAAACAACTTATTTCTTTCTTTGTTTATGTGCACACATGAGACGTTGGAGGTAGCAGATAAACTTAAGATTATTCATAAGTGGAGAAATTATCATCAAACCTTTCATTTAACAATAAGAAAAGAAATTTTCTTATTGTTAATAAGAGTTGTAGATATTAAAATGTAAATGTTTCTCAAAGTATTTGCTATGATTTTGCAAGAACACTTCTGATGTTATTACTTTAAATGTTGTCAAATAAGAAGAGCAATAAAAATGTCCATATACAGAGCAGGGGACCAGATAATAAATGTCCAAAAGGCAGCTGTATTTTCAAAAACAAATGTATCATTGTAATTTGACAAATATGAAATATGATTGCTAGATAAAAATTTAGAGACCAGAAGGGTTGGTTTATTTGCTAGTAATAAAAACTTCTTTAAATTTTACTGATCAGCATTGAAAAACTTAAATTACAACATACCATTAAAAAGAACTGCAAAATAATCAGTGAGCAAATTTATTCTTTTTTCATGAATTTTTATCCTGTTCTTCCTTCTTTTCTCAGTCTAATAGCACTTGACTAAAAAATCCACAGGCAAGATTTTAAGTGAACTGAACAGAAATAATGACTTAAATGAAAATAATATATAACCGTTATGTATTTAATCCTTTCAATTTGTTTTTGGAATAGCAGCGGAACTTTCTAAAGAGTTAGTCACGTCTCACTCCAATCCACTGCATCAATAACCATCCTATTTGACTTCTTTTAAATCCTCGTTGCCATTTTTTTCATGCTTTTATCATTTTGTTCTAAAGGTCATATGAAAGTAAGTAACTCCCAAAATATTCCAAGGAGAATAAGTTCATCATCATGTCATGGACCTCTCAAACCTCTAGAGCAGTGGGCAGAACAATGGCCTCCATAAAACCTACACATCATTCTTCCTAGAGTCTGTGAATATATTACCTTGAATAACAATAAAGACGTTGCTGAATGTGATTAATTGAAGGATCTTAAGACAGGGCAATGATCCAGAATTATTCAGGTAGACTCTATCTAAACATGATTTTCAAAGGGTAGAGAAATTTACTGCCTCTGTTGGGAAGGATATGATTACAGGAGAATGGTTACAGAATGAAACTTTGCTAGAGAAGGACAATGGAGGAAAGGGAAGATGAACCAGGAAGATGGGCAACTATAGAAACTGGTGGGCACAAAAACAAAGTGGATTTCTCCTTAAAGCCTTCAGGGAAAAAGGAAACCCTGCCAATGCCTTAAATTTTAGTCCAGTTTTCTCTAATGGACTCCCCAAAATATGAAACTGTAAGGGAATAATTTCTGTGGTTTTAAGCCACTAAACTAAACTTGTGATGATCTGTTCCAACAACAAAGGAAAAACCTAGAAAAAGTTAAAAAAAAAAAAGTAATAATCAGTCATATTGAATTCCACCTCAGGAGTAATTACATGTTTAGTTTTGCCTCTTTTCAATGTTGTTGTTTTTTTTTTCAAATCCTCCTGTATTGTATTTACCACATTTGAATTCATAGCATTCAGCATAGTAACAGAATGCCAAAAAATTCAGTGAAATATAAATGAATAAATTAGTAAGAATGAATTTGATTTTTATACCTTCAAAAGCAACATGGTTATTTATTAAAGTTAAAAAATTTCACCCAAATAAACATCAGTATAATTACCTCACTTGATTTGGGCAGACAAAAAAAATTATCTACCAGTATTAGCCACAGATTCTCATAGATTATTAGATCTGAGTATCTGATGGTTGTAATCAATTGAATAGAAATAATGATAGGTAGAATTTTAGTCATTAAAAAAATGATTCCCAGAATTATTAATTTGCTTTTTCAGCTCAGAATAAATTATTTCCAAAATAGAAATGTGTCAGTATATTAAAACAGCTTGATTTGATGCAAAAAAGAAAACTATATGTCAAAAGCACAAAGTGCTAATCTTAAATCTGTAAATCTGTCACCATTTAGTTCATTTAGTTCAGTGCCTCTGAGAAAATTTCCTTTAATATCTGTTTGCTCACATACAATATTAAGAGTTTTTATTAGAAACATTCTGTGGCTCTATTTTTTTTTTTTACTTTAGATAAAAGACATTCTCATAAGCTTATTTTGATAATAAAAATGTAAGATTTTGCATGTCTGTAATCCCAGTGGTTCAGGAGTCTAGAACAGGAAGTAAAGAGGTAAAAGCCAGACTCAGCAACAGGGAGGTGCTAAACTACTCAGTGAGACCCTGTCTTTAAATAAAATACAAAATAGGACTGGGGATGTGGTTCAGTGGTTGAGTGCCCCGGAGTTCAATCCTTTGTGGCCCCCCTCAAAAAAAAAAATAAGACTTCTAGGGGTCAGCTTTCACCTACAAGGGCATTTTATTCATGAACAGTAGCTGAGCTGCCAATCTTAACCAACACTGCCATATTCCTCAATAATTGTTTCACTTACCACTGGATTAATTAATGTATTGGATGCTTTTAGTCCATGTGTAATTTTCGTTTCTTCATGCACAATCTTACTTATTTGAAAACTTTCTCTCCTCCTCTCATTACTGCAGAACACAATCTTCTTACCCTAGCCTATGCATGCAGTTGAAGACTGTCAGGAAATTCAGAGACCACATAATTTTCAGGGTAAAAAAAAGTGGTGGAATTTCCGTTTATACTTTATTATTATTATTATTATTATTATTATTATTATTATTATGTACCAAGGATTGAACCTAGGGATCTTAATCACTGAGCCACATGCCCAGCCTTTTTAACTTATTTTGAGACAGGGTCTTACTAAGTTGCTTAGGGCCTCGCTAAATTGCTGAGGCGGGCTTTGAACTTGTAATCCTCCTGCTTCAGACTCCCAAGGTGCTGGAATTACAGGCATGCACAACAACACCTGGCTTTAGATTGTATTATAACACTGATTCATGTCAGTGTAAATCTTGTCATTTTATAATATAATTTTAAATACCTAAAAATATGCAATATTCTGTCCTTAATTTAGAACTTTTAATGTGTTTTATAGAATTAAATGTTCTATTTACAGAGCTTCTAATATACAGAGCTGCTCTGTATTACTTGCCAAATTAATTTGATTAAACACTTAACTACTGATACTATTATGAGTTCTGTGCTATTTTTAATATATATTCTATTTGATGACTGCTAGTATAGATTCTATGATGGTATGGTATGTGGTCATAATTGATTACATTGGTTTTGTATGATTTGGGTTTATATTTTTTCAATGCATAATTACATCATCAGATAATTGCATGCTTTTTATTCTCTTCAAATACCTATTTTCCTATTTCATGTTCCATTACTGTGGGTTTTACCAGTTCTATAGCAATACTGAAAGTGGCAGTGATAGTGGGCCGTGACAGTGATTATCTTTAATTTTTCTCTTGTTCACATAATATTTGCTGTAGATTTTTGACTAGAACAATTCTGGGGAGTATATTTCTGTTTAGCAATTTCCAAGAGTTTCTTTTTCATTTTCATTTTATAAATATATCTTTATGTGTGTGCATGTGTATGTATTTGTGTAGAACTTAGAACTGAACTGAAATCAAGTAATTCATCTTTTAGGCATATATTAAAATAGTCTTCTGAAATTTTAATTAACATACTCTAGGTAAAATTACATGAACACATTGTTTAATATTGAATCTTTAAATAAATTTTAGCTTTATTTATTTACTATTACAATTTCATATACACTGGAATATTATTTACTGATAATTTATTTTACTTTTCTTTTTTGAAATATTTTGTTTTAGTTGTAGATGGACACAGTACCTTTATTTTATTTTTATGTATTGCTGAGGATTGAACCCAGGGCCTCATACATGCTAGGCTACCACTGAGCCACAACCCCAGCCCTTACTTTACTTTTCAATTCTATTTTCAGAAATGAAATGACATGTTAGTTTTCTTTTACAAAAATCGCACATTTATTTTACATGAAATCATATGATTTCCTGAAGTTATCAGGAAAACAGAAATATTGGTCGTGTTGTTTCCCCTAATGGTAACATCTACTAAATCTGTAATACAATATCATATCCAGAATGTAGCTATTGTTACAACCAAAACATATAATAATTTATCATCACAAAACTCTCCTATTATTCTATTCTAGGTACTTCACTCCAACCTTAAGTCTCCTCTTTAACCCCTGGAAAACAACAATTTTGTCTTTTCAAGACTGTTATAAAATAAAATCATGTAGCATGTAACCTCTTGAAATTGGCTTATTTCATGAAGTGTCATTCTCGGGAGGTTTACCCAGGATAAAGTATGCATTCTTCCTCTTTATCAGTGAAGAATATTCTATTGCAATAATTTACCAGTGTGTTCTTTCACCTATTGGAAAACATCACAAAATAAATACAGAAAAAGTCCTTCCTCTTCTGATTTCTGGAAGAGATTATGTAGACTTGAAATTAAGTTTTCAAATATTTACAGTTATTACACTGTTCCACATTCAAGTAAGCCTCACTCTTATTTAATGTTTTACTTGTCACATTTTTAAAATTGCCAATGAATCTGGAACAAAAGTACCTGTATATTTGTCTTACACTGGTCCTCATGAATGTCGTAGCCATTCCTGATTATAATGATTAAACATGATTACAGCCAGGAAAAAATGACAGACCCTTAAAATAAAATATAGAAGATATTGAAAAAGAAAGTGGATGATTCATTTAAATGACATTGATTTGTTAACAATGACACATTTTACAAATATGGTTGGTGTTTTTAATTTCACATATATTGTATATCCATAAAACTGCAGAGCTCCTCTGCCTTCTTTACTGATCTTAATAAAACTATAGCATTATTGATACCAGATATTTTAATTTTCATATTTAATTATGCATAGGCTAGAAAATAAATACTGAGGAGAAATAGCAGACTGAGTCTACATTTATGCATGTATTTCTCATTATAATAAAATTTAATTATAAGTTTGAATTATTGATTTCTTGCTTGGGTAAACTAATTCATCCGTTACCAGTGGCAATGCAAACATGTAATAATTAGAGTCTAGAATTAAGTAATAGAGATGTTTCTCATGAAATAATAAGAAATTTCAGCATAATAGATCCTAAATGAAGATGGAGAATATGATATCAGTTATACTAATATATTTTTATTTGCTTAATTTCCTACTTAAAAATTTAGAAGTATTTTCTGTTATGTGAACACTTTTCATTTTACTTATTCAGGCAGTTAAATAAGAAATAAAATCATTAGGACAATAGTAACAATTTTGAAACAAACCATGCAAGCTTATGGGATAAAATTAGTTAATTTGGGTTCACTTACATTCCCTATGCAACTTATGAGAGTTTTACTGACTGTATAATTAGTAATTTTTATAAAGGAAATTTATCCATAATGAACTTAGTTTTGAAAATTCTTTAATCTTCCTGAAGGTCATAAGAACTATTATTTGAAAATCTTTAGAACTGAGTCCTAATGCAAAGATAAAATCCACTATTTTCAAGTGTGCTTCCCTCTGACAAATGTTAGTATACAGGGAGACAAACTTTCATACCCCACTGTTATTTAATCCACTTAGATGCGCAGATAACCGGACAAAATACCTCACTGGAATGATATTAAGATTTTCCTTGATGGATAGAATTATTGGTAGCCTTTGAAATTTACTGAAAATAGTTGAATGACATGTATACCCAAATATTCAAATGTTTGCCTTTACCAAAATGTAAGATCTATAACTTAAAATTAAAATTTAATGACGCAAATTAATTTCAGGAAAAATTAAGAATTTGAGAAATTATCTGGAATATTCAAAAAGTACATGTTATCATTTGTTTTGTTTCAGTTCATAAAACTTATACCTTTTCCTATAAGAAATTAAAAGTGAAATATGTACATTTTTCGTAGTTTGTACACACACGGTGTACTGATGATTGTGTGCATGAATAGTTAACTGGTATATATATTACATTTCTATACCTTTTTATATTTCTAATTATTCATAAGTCATTTGATTATATAAATTAATGATTACAATAATAATTCTAATAAAGATGATTTAATTTATGATGAATTATTGAGCTTAAATATTTGAGTTCTTTATATTCTGGGTATCATGACCTTAAAATAGTCCTGTGTTTTACTATTATCCATATTCTACATTTTGAGTACCTGAAACATATGAAATCAAATTGCACAAAATTAAGTTGATTAGATAATAATGTCTCTAAATTTCATCATGGATAGCTTGAAACCAGGTCTCTTTAAGGAAAGAGACATGCTGTGAATTATTTATCTGCTTTTGTTTTCCTATGAAGGCATTTTATAAGGTTTAAAAAGATATTTTCTTAAATGTTATCTTTTTTATCACGTAATGTATAAAGTAACAACACGTGTACATTTCTAAAGGTTTCATTCTACCAAGCAAAATTAACCTCCACCTGACATACTTTGAGAAGAATAGAAATAGTCCATAAAAATAGGGGGAAATGCATTAGTAGGTAAACCTAAGTACCATGTCCTCCTGATGTCATTGTTTGATGTCTGGGTGTTGTGTGTGCCAGGAATTTGTTTGATCTTTTTATTTTCCGCCCCCAGGATAACCTTTAACATAACCTTCACTGTAAAGATGTAAATGTAGATCAAGTTCCTTTTTCTGAAATTCGAATATTTACAAGTACATATTTTTAATGTGCATGATTTTGCTTTTTTTATTGTCTTCAAAAAGTACTCAATTTTCCTCCTGGAATTATGGTATAGTTATATTTATTAATCAGAATCTAACATGGAAAACACTGACTGCAGGTCAGGGGTATAAAAAAAAATCTAGAAAAGTTAACTGTATTATAGGACTCACACTTCAATTCCCTTTGAATTAGAAAGTACTTTTTCACTCCTAGCACACACACACACGTATGTATGCACACACATGCACACACACACAGAATTGCCTGGCCATGTCTAAGCAGGTATGGCTTATGCATCCAGAAGTCATGTGTAAAGTTAATTAGGACTCCTTGTTAGTGTATTTATTTGACACAAAGCTGAAATAAATTAGAGATAATGTAACTGTAAATCTCATATCACTATTAATATAAAAACAGAAAAGTCAATCAATGCTTCCAGGAAATATTAAATTAAGAATATTAATGTACATGCAAGTTACATATGCACAGAGTGCACATACAATTAAAACTCTAAATAACTTTTCAGGCTATCACAAAAAAATGCATCTCTCTAAAACCTGCTAATACAGAAGAGTTGTGGAGGGCATCTGACATATGATTTTTTTGTCTGGACTCAATAAATTTCTAAACTATTGATATTTAAATGGTCATGATGGACTCAATAAAGTGTACAGTATGTTGTAGTTGATTTAAAGAAATTCTTTCTTCCATAAACTATAGGTAGTTTAAGTGGAGAACCATGTTTTAACCTTCATGAACCCCAAGAGACCAATGCAGATCCTGGCATATAATCAGTTTAATAAATAATGTGCTCAATGAAAAATTAGGATAAATTTAATATTTCAAATAACTGACTTCTAACCATGCCATGGAGGAGGAACTCAATGGATATTCTTCATGGCCATATTATAATTTGTATATTAACTTCTATATAATTTGTTAATATTAAGGCATTAACTTACTTTTTGCTTTTAGGAAATAAAATCAACCCACAATCTGAATGAACATTCACTCATTTTCATTTTTAAAATCATGTTTAAATTAATTAATGATGCTACAATGGAAAATAAAATTCAAAAGTCTTCGTACTGTAAGAAAAATATGATAGATTTTTCCTTTCATAATTGCTTTTTGTAGCACATAAGAAAAAAATATGGTAGCTCTTTAAAAACAATCTCATATGACAATATTTTCTCATGTTGAAATAATTTCAATCTCCCCTAAAAAGTTACTAAATATAAAAGTAATATTAAAGGAAAAAACAAAAATAGCAAGTAAAAATATCAGAAATCTAGAACATGGGTACAATGGTCATAAATATATATCTAGTTACTTGAAAGAGGATGCTAAGTTACTAGTTTTATTTTTATTAAAAAAATGTCAACATGCTTTTCCTTGAAAAATATATGTATACAATTCAGTTTTAAAGAGTTAACTGACTGGCTACTGAAAACTGTAAAACATTGACAAAATAAGTGGAAAAGACAAATAAATGGGGAAAAAATCCATGTCATTATCAGAAGGATATCATTATCATCAAAATGCCCACACTACTGAAAGATATCTGTAGATTCAATGCAATTCCTACGAAAATCTAATCACTATTTTCTTTAGAGAAATGGAAAAGAAACTCTAAAATTCATACGAAACCACAAAAGACCCCAGAATAGCTAAAGGGTTTAGAAAGAATCATATATAGAAGTTATCGCACATACTGATTTCAAAACAAAACTTCACCTTTGGTATATAGTTTACATGCTTTGTTTATCCTATCACAAAAATGGTATGGTACTGGTGTAAAAATATAATTGACCAACAGTGAGTGAACAGAGATTTCAAAAATTAAACCCACACTTTTATTGTCAACTGATTCAAAAAGAAGGCAAGAATATACAAATATGCAAGGATAGTCTCCTTAATTGGTTGTGTTGGGAAAACAGATCTCTACTTGCAAAGGAATGAAATTGAATCACTATGTTAAAATATACATAAAAATAAACTGAAAATGAATTAAAAATTTGAAGATAAGCCCTGAAGCTCTAGAACTTCTAGGAGAAACACAGGTAAAAATTGGACGTTGATCTTAGAAATAATTTACTGAGCATGACATCAAAAAAATCAGCAACAAAACCAAAAATGGATAAATGAAAATACATTGAATTAAAATAAAAGCTTCTTTACAACAAAGGTATTAATCATAAAATTAAAAAGCAACCTATGGAATGGGAGAAAATGTCTCCAAGTTATATATCTGATAACTGGCTAAAATTCACAACTGTAAGAAACACAACTTAATAGCAGAGAAATAACAACAACCACAAAAGAAGACAAAATAATAATTCAGGTAAATGGACACTTCTCCAGACATACAAGTGGCCAATAAATATATTAAGTGGAGTCCAACATTAGTCATCAATGGAATGCCAATCAAAAGTACAATGAGCTATCTCCCAACATCTGTTTGTGCTTTGTAACCCTACACAGAATCAAAAATACACACACACACACGCATATGCGCACATATCTATATTTGGAATATATATGTATATATATATATATATATTTATTCAAGGTATGGGATTACAAAGCACACGCGCACACACACACACACACACACACACAGGAAAAAAATGTAAGGGAAACCTAAGTTTGTATGCTTCTAGGAGGAATGTGAATTGGCATAGCCACTATGGAAAGCATAAAATATTCTCAAAAGGTAAATACTAAATTGCTGTATCATTCAGCAATCACACTTTGGGGTTTACATACAAGGAATGATATCAAGACCTAGAAGAGATAATTGCACTACCATGTTAATTGTTGCATTATTTAAACTAACAAAAACATGAAAGCAATCATAATATCCTTTAATAGAATGGAGAAAGAATGTAGATGTGTTATCCACATGGACTAGTAATCAGTTCTTAAAAAGGAAGCCAAAGGAAGTCCTGATATTTGCTGAAACATGGAGGAATTTGAAAGACATTATGCTAAGTGAAATAAGACACGAATAAATACTACATAATTCAACGCAAATCAAATCAAAAATAGTGAATCTCATAGATGCAGAGAGTAGAATGAATGTTATTTATAAAGGGGCTAGAAGGAGGGGGCATCAGGGAGGTGCTGATCAAAAGGTACAATAGTTCAGTTGTGTAAGAGGAGTAAGTCTTGGAGCTCTACTGTAGAACTTAGTACATGTAGTTATCATACATTAATAAACTGTTTATTAATATGGAAGATTCTCAGATAATTGTTCTTAGAAAAGAAGAAACTTTAAGAGGCAATAATCATGTTTATGTCAGTGTGATGGTGACTTCCCAGGACTATGCCCATGTTTAAAAAAATCAAGGTATATATTAAATATGGGCGGCATTTTCTAGATCAATCATACTTCACACAAAAACATACACAGAAGAGAACAGCAACAAGTCTTGATGTGCAAAAATATGGGAAAAAAACTATACATTTATT
>JAJEJO010000373.1:277802-307662 GCA_020662805.1 Glaucomys volans | reverse complement strand
AACAAGTCTTGATGTGCAAAAATATGGGAAAAAACTATACATTTATTCTAAGAACAGATTCTGATAAAACTTAAAATTGCATTAGTGTAGCTTTATGCCATGAAATTTTTGAAGGCGTATTGCTTTTGCTAACTTGAAAAAAGTTTCAATGTCTTTTTAAATAGGAAAAACAGTCTAGATGCAATCACTAGGTAGGTTTATGTTTCCAAGGTCCAAAAGATCACTGGGATAGTAATGTACAGCTTCCTTCATCTCAGCCAGCAAATAGAATAGTCAGTTTATGTTTTCAGGTATTAGAAAGTTCAGTATGACCTAAATAAAAATGTTCGTCCTATATGTTCTTGAAAGCTACCACATTCCCACTAACACAAACCTGTCCTAAGGTTACTGACCTGCATTGGAATGAAATCTTTCTTTGCTCGGACTTTTTACCTTGTCCATGACCTACTACAGAGTTGCCATAGATGGATTGTAAAAATAGATAAGAAAAAAATAAAGAAAAAAAAGAGTTGATGTCTTACCTCCTAATTTATAAAATTAAAATTTAATAAACCATAAATAAACCAGAGCTCTGTGTTTGTCAGTTGATGAGGAGCAGGAAAATACATTAATGTCATTACAAACAGGAACAAAAACTATGCCTAGGAAAATTTTAGGTATTCCACAATTTCAGGCAAACCCACAAAAACATTCTTATGATGAAAGGACTAAAAAAGATAAATAGCTGTTTAATATAATTAGCTGCATTGCATTTAAAAAATAATTTCCATTTGAAAAATACATATTTTATATTTTATAGTATTTGAGACTTTTTTGTGTCAGAATATTATGAATTGTGGATACATACATGAATGTAAGAAGTTGATCACATTGTTTTACTGAGAAATAATGTTAAATATTAAGTGAGCGGCTTAATTGCATACTATCATAGCCAAAATATGAACACTTTAAACATAAGTTGCATGCAAAATATTGTTTCCTTATTAAATTATTTCAGAACTCATATCACTTATAACTTTGTATGTGATACTTTTACAAAAAATCATTGGAAAAGTTTCAGGTTATCTGCAGGACTATTTGAAAATGTGTTAATGTTAAGTGAAGAGATTTGTATGATTTAAAATCCAAGGTAAATCAAGCTGTTATCTTTTAATAAAGAGCTACATCCAGATTATAAGGAGTAGAAAAATAGGAAAATATTCCTGGAAATAGGAATAGCTATTATATAATATTTTTTGCATGACTTTTTATAAGATACTAAGTAGTTAATTTTTTAGGTGATACCTGGGCAATTCTCTCAATCCATTGATGCCAATAGTCCTACTTCTTGACCTTCAGCTGATGATCACCTCAAGCAGGATGGTCGCCCCAGTAGAGCTCAGTGTACTACATGATTATAACAGTCAGTGGGAGAAGGTTAGTGTATTTATTCCCCCTTTTAAATGTCCATTACACCCTTTGATGTAGCATGATTCTTACATTTTTCTATGACCATTTCTGTTTCTCTTCTCCCCCAAATACTAATGGTTTCATCATTTCCAGCTATTATCAAATGTCTATTATAAAAATAGACACATTTCTCTGTGTAAAACTTACAGGCAAAAAAAAATTAAATTAGTACTATTCAACAAATATTGTGTGTGTGTGTGTGTGTGTGTGTGCATGTGCACCCACTCCTTAATTGTACTATTCCCAGGGAAGTATTAGGTTCTCTGTTTCTAGCCATTTTAATTTGAGCAAAACTCAGAAGAAAATTAAACCAAGATATAACATTTATTTTACACTTCTTATGCACCAGCAACTATTTTACATGATTTTGTGTGGAATCTTATTTAAACCTCAGAGCAACCATTTAGAGAGATATGATATTCATGGAAATTGAAGAACACAAATGGTATGAGTCTACATCATGCACAACCATTTAGAAATGAAAAGTTGTACCCCATTTGTGTACAATGAATCAAAAGACATTCTGTAAAAATAAAAAATAAACAAAACAATAAAAAAAGAAATTGAAGAACACAGATATTTAGTCATTTTCCATAAATCCATGATTTTTCCTTTAGAATATACTTAATAATAATAAGAAAATTGTCTTGGGTATAAACTGAGCAGTGGGATATCGGGGTCAAAAGGTGCATCCATTCCAAGTTTTCTGAGGAATCCAGAAGTGACTGCAACAATTTGCAACTCCACCAGCAATTTAGAGGTGTTCTTTTTCCCCACTTCCATGCCAACACCTATTATTACTTGTGCTCTTGATAATAGCCATTCTATTTGGAATAAGATGAAATCTTAGGGTTGTTTTAATTTGCATTTCTCTTATTACTAGAGATGTTGAACACTTTCTCATATATTTGTTAACTACCTATATATATCTTCTTCGGTAAAGTTTCTGTCCAGTTTCTTGGCCCATTTGTTGATTGGGTTCTTTGTATTCCCACTCCTCGGTTTATACCCAAAGGACTTAAAATCAGCATCCTATAGTAATGCAGCCACATCAATGTTTACAGCAGCTCAATTCACAATAGCTAGATTGTGGAACCAACAAATGAATGGATAAAGAAACTGTGGTGTATATAAAAAATGGAATATTATTCAGCCATAAGGAAGAATAAAATTATGGCATTTGCAAGTAAAAGGATGGAATTGGAGAATATCATGCTAAGTGAAATAAGTGAATCCCAAAAAAACAAAGGCCAAATGTTTTCCCTGAATAGTGGATGATGATACATAATAGGGGTAGGGGTCTGGGGTAAGAGAAGAATGGAGGAACTTTAGATTATGCAGAGGGAAATGAAAGGGGGAGGGAGTAGGGGTATGAAAAAATAGTGGAATGAGACAGACATCATTACTCTATGTACATGTATGATTACACAAGTGATGTGAATCTACATCATGTACAACCATAGAAACGAATAGTTGTACCCCATTTGTGTACAATGAATCAAAATGCAGTCTGTAAATATAAAAAAGAAAATTATTGTGTATAAATTATTAAAAATTATAAATGTTATTTTTATACATTTTAAGGGAAAAAAAATCCGTCCCTGACAATTGTTCATATTTGAGAGTGAAATGCTTCATTGGACTAATGTCTGAGAGTTTCAAGAAATTTATTTCTAACACCTGAGTCAATGTACACCCCCCCAAAAAAAAACTCATCACCAATGAAAGAAATGTCTAGATATTTATCTAACATTTACTTTCAGGTTCAGAGCCTATCTGCTTGTTTCAATGTGACATACCAATGGAGAAATGATATTGAGAGCCATTTAAAAGAGAGTTGAGATGAGAATCAATTGCCATTTGCAATTGTTTTTTAATTATATTAAGAAGTAACCTAGGTTTAGAAAATGTGTGTGTGTGTGTTTTTTTCCATGAAGTAATGGCTTATTTTATCCTCTAGTGTAAACGTAATGAGACAATTGCTTTCTCTGCAGTACAGTGAATGGAAGGTCATCATCAATTCTGTTCTCTCCTGTTGCAAGTGACTCCAGTGCTTGTAAATAATTCATGATACTATGTTAAAAATAACATTTTACATAAAATAAAACCATGCCTGAGTTCACTAAGTATTTCTTTACTCTTTCTAAATTTATCAACCCAGTAGCTTCCACCTTTGTATAAACTCACGTTTAGTCTCCTAAGAAATGCTTTCTGGATCTTTGCAATGAGAAACATGGGATGTACCTCTTCTTGAAGTATAGAAGAACTTGTTGCATAAAGGCATGAATCAGGGCTTATTATTTTTACAATTTCTCAAGATGAAATTGTTAAAGTGTGCATAGTATATTTACCAGAATAATGTAATACTCTAAGGGTTAAAAGACAGATTGTAGGCTAAATTTCATAAAATAAACATTTAGACAGAAGTAAACTCCCAAATTACCTCCCAGAATTTTTTTCCATCTCTCAAAGCAACTAAGATTATGTTTGCTCCTTCTATTAAAATGAATTTTCTAGGTATTTCAAATATAGAATAATTTATTTCACATAAAATGATGTCTACTTTTATTCAACAAAAACAACTGACACATTTCTAAGTAATTAATATAATATATATTATCCTCATTTGAAAATTGCGTTGAAAATTTCTAAAACTATTATGAAAAAAGGATTTCTTATTACTTCTTTCTCTCAATTCAAGCAATTAAAATAAGTAAAGGTGGTGCTGGTTCCAAGGTACTTATGAAGAATGGATATTTGAAGAAATAATTTAACAAATGAATAATAATAAATTAGCAAATGAAGTCATTGCCTGATTTAACACGTGACATTCTACAGTTTACATGTATGTGCGTTCCATTGTTCGCCTAAACAGGAGACATTTTAAATATGTGCCCATAAAAAGGCTACGTTGCATAGATGTTTCCACGTTTCTGTTGAGTGTAAAGAGAAAACTGGCGACCTGCTTTAAGGGATGCTTAATAGCAAACATTGTTTGCAGGTCAGAGGTCTCTTTCTCTCCCCAGGGTCATGTGATCACTTTCTAATGGTGATAGACCCAGAACCACTTTCTCTTTCAAAGACAAAGCCAAATGGCTACATCAGAGTTCTAAAGGTTGCTCTCCTCTTCTGACGGCTAGAGTACAGTTAGTGCCTACATAAACCTCAACAGTCATGATGTGAACCGTCTTTCCCTGTGGTACAGACCTCTCCCTCTATCAAATTTTACATAGTTGGAGCAGATCTGCCCTCATTGTGTTGCTCTGTGTGGTGCTGAGATTTAGAGAACCAACACAAAGTTTGTGCATTTCCCATAATTTATTAGTCTAGTGTTCCAGGCATGTATTGACTGTTCAAATACTCTAATATGTCAGATATTTCACATTTCATACTCAGCAATTCCTTAAAAGCAAGGTTGTGAGCATTCACTTATTAAAATATAGTAGCAGTAAGTATTGATCTAAATTTAAAGGTTTGGACATTTTCAAAAACAAATTCATATTTTGTGCTTCAGCCAACCTATATTATTTTTTAAATTTAATTGAATTTTGATTGGTTCATTTTAGTTACACATAATGATATGATTCACTGACATAACTATAAATATATGGAATATAATTTGCTCTCATTCCTTCTCCCTCATTTCCCCTTCCCCTCCCCTCTTTCCTCCTCATGTTCCCTTCCCTCTAATCTACTGATCTTTCGGCTATTTACTTTTAGGTTGGTTTTTTGTTTGTTTTAATTGGTGTCTTTTGAACATGCATGATGGTGAGATTCACAACGGTAACTTGTATATATGTACATAGGAAACTTAGGTTAGATTCATTCCACTTTCTCTATCCCATCGCATCTCCCTTTCATGCATTCCCCTTTGCCTGCTCCCTTGATGTTTCCTCTCTTCTTTTATTTACCTTCCCCTTTTAGTGGATTAGCTTCCACATATCAGAGAAAATATTTGACCTTTGACTTTTTGAGACTGGCTCATTTCACTGAGCATGACACTTCTCAAAAGAAGAAAAGCAAATAGTCAACAAATACATGAAAAATGTTCAACATCTCAAGCAATTAAAGAAATGCAAATGAAAACTACATTGATATTACATCTCACTCCAGTCAGATTGGCAATTATCTAGAATACAAGTGGGCTGGGGATGTAGCTCAGTGGCAGAGTGCTGGCCTAGCATGTATGAGGCACTAGATTCTGTCCTTAACATTGCATAAAAATAAATGAATAAAAAAAAGTTTTTAAAAAAGTTCAAACTGAGAAAAATATTTCAAAAAAGAATGCAAGTAATAATGTTATGAGGATGTGGAGTAAAGTGTACACTGACACATTGTTGGTGGGAATACAAATTAGGGCAAACATTCTGGAAAGCAATAAGGAGATTCCTCAAAAAATAAGGAATGGAAGCAAGAGATGACGCAGCTATCCCACCTCTCCATACATATCCAAAAGTTTTAAAAGAAGCATAGTACAGTGATTCAGCCACATCCATGCTTAAAGCAGCAGAATACACCATAGCCAAGCCACCTACCCTATGCAAGTGCCCTTCAGCAGAGGAATGGAAAAGAAAATGTGGTATATGCACAATGGAGTATTACTCAATCATAAAGAAGAATGAAATTATGGCATTTGCCTGTGCATGGATGAAACTGGAAACTACCTCTATTCTTACATAAAAATGTATTGAAATGATTTTTATGGACCGATTCCATATTTTACTATATTGAAATAGGTATTGATCATTACAAATATTTTGTTCATCTGAATGTTGAAGATCACAGCTAATTAATGATTGCACCACTCCAACAATCAATCATTTCAAGTCACATGTCAGTAAGAGAAAAGGAAAAAGTCTTTCTATTCTTAGCAAGATCTGTTTCTGTATAATGGACAGGTATGAACCAAACATTTGCTATTTGTTCTGATTTTAGCTATATTTATGTGCTCATCTTCATTTGTATAAAATTAAGAGCATAAGTAGTTTTTATAAGGATATCAATGAAAAGATGACTTAATTTTTAGGCTGACTCAATGGTTACCTTTTTTTTTTTTATTTTTGTACCAGTGATTGAGCCCATGGGCACTTAACCACTGAGCCCATTTTTTTAAAGAAAATTATTAGAGACAGGTTCTTGCTCAGTTGCTTAAGGCCTCAATAAGTTGCTGAATGTAGGTTGGAACTCTAGAACCTCCTGCTTCAACCTCTCAAGATGCTGGGATTTCAGTCATGTGCTACCACACCCAGTTAACTTATTTTCATTGAAGACTTATGTATGATGACTAAGTTCATTTATCTTGAATATCAAACATTAAGTCTGCTGACAAAAGAGAAAAAGATCAGAAAATAACAAGTCAAGGAAGAAATTTGTCAGGAGTAGATTCATTAAAAGGAAGAGTAAGAGTATTATCCCACTCTAATTTCTAAAAATAAAAGTTTTAAAGCAAGGTGTTATTTCTTATGGGACTGGGTGAGCTAGTCTTAACTGTGGTTCCAAAAACACAATGACTAAAAAGTTTTGTGGATTCCCTATGTCTCGATCATTGTCTCAATAAGAACCACTGGTCTGTCAACCAGGCTTTTGTGAATGTAAATGTCCACATGGAGTTCTTGTATGTTGTCAAGGATATTTAGCAATGGAGAGATCGTTTTCTAGCAGGACAGGGTGACAGGCCCCTGTAACCTGCTTCTCAGTGATGGTGGTGTAAAATACCCAAAGGATCCCGCCATCTGAAGGATTGAGGAATAGCCCTACAGAGGAGGACTAGTGAAGAAAATGAACAAATGAACAAACAGCTATTCCTGAAGACCTATTAAATGTTAAGAAAGATGAGTGCCTGTGGTAATTGAACTACAATGGCTCCTTTATTTCTCCTGAGCTCAATGAGGCAGAGACCCATTTCAGACTGCTGCACAGAACTCACTCTCAACCTAATTCCTAGCCAGAAGTCATTCTTTCCAGGAGAAGTAGGACTTCAGGATTGGCCCTCCTGTTCCCAGGCACCTATTGCTGAGGCCTAAGCCCCAGGTGAATGCAGTTGTGGTCAGGGTTATATTTCCCACACAGCACCCATACAGAAAACAGCCTCTCTATTTGATCCTGCCGCCTAATACCAGGGCCCCAGGGGATCAGCAGAATATAATGTTTACACACCAGGGAAGCAAGCAAGGAAGATCCCTAGGTGCTGACCCTCTTCCCATTTCATCAGACACTCAGCTTCCAGAGTAGAGATGCCCCTGTCAGGAGTGGTTACTGAATTATGGGTCTTGAACTGTCCTGTGACAGAAGCGATTCCCCTCCTTAGAACTCTCAGCATGAAGGTGACATTTTAAAATTGTCCAGTAGCTGTGGTTACCCCTTGTTTAAAAGGAAATTCTGGGCCAGCCACAGATTTATCAGTTCTTAACCTTGAATTCAAACCCAAGCTCTCTGGGGGATAGAAAGTTATGGGCGCAAGCTGATAATCATAATCAGGCTGCTCATACTCATGACCTTGGTTCTGCTTACTTTGAAGAAACTTTTGCACAATAAATCCTTTTGCTGATTATACCTATATAATAACCATGCTGAGCTTGTTGTGAGTCACTACCTCCCTACCAAGGAGGAGTCAGCCACCAAGACCCAGCCTTTTTTCTATTTCTGTGTCTGTTTGTCTTTTCTCCATCCCATCACCACCCAGCCTGGGGACTTTAGATGGCCATGCAGGTCAGCAGCCTCCTATCATCTTCCCAAACCCCAAAGATTAAATATTTTTCTTCTGATTGGGACCAATTATGCCAAACACACATATACACACAAAAATAGCTCCTAAACTCTTTACAAAAGATCACCTTCACTTAAATCAGCATGAAGAATCTTGAACCTAAATATGCTCAGTGTAGGTTGTAGTGAAAAGCAACTTGGAATAGATCTGTGAATACTGAAGATACAGTCTAGAATATGTTCCTGCTAGCTTTTGGGAGAGAACTGGAGGATGAACTGAGTAAGCACTCCTGGGGTAATACAATTTTAAATACTCATCTCAGAATCTTCTTTTGAGGCAGAAAAATAGCTCCCATTGGCAGCCAGGACAAGGACTAAGGACCAAGAAGGACAGGAGGGGAGAGACACATCATGACCTGAAAGGAGACAGCGGGTCTGATAGCATCCTGTGGCTTGTGCTTTCTGCTATCTTTCACCTCAACACCTTCTTCTGATCTAGAATATCTGTTTCTGTTCCTCACAGCTACAACCACGGAAGTTCTTGCTTAGTTGCCCTTACCTTTATCCCTAGCAATGGCCAACTACAAGCAGACTCCTACCTAAAATGTTTCCTCTTTCTAATAGATGTGTCAAAAACCAAAGGTAGAGATGTATCCTCTTAATTATGTAAATAAGATATTAAAATTTTGCACTTCTGATTGACTTATTAAGCTTGGAGTTTGAATAACTTGATTGGACTATGCTGGCATTCTTCACCCTACTTATTACCTGAGCTGGGCGATCAGATAGGCCTTTAACAAAAACTCAGATAACAGACACCACTTGGCATCCCTCTTTTGGGCTCCTTCAGGAATTCTGTTTCTTTTCTATTACTCTACTAAAACCTGTTACTTTGCTCTCACCCTTGTGCCCATGGATTTCATTCCCCAAAATCAAGAGACAAATAATGCAGAGTCTTAGATCCCTTGCACTTCCAAAGATCCACAATGTGACCGAATTAGGGTTCTGGGGTATTCACTCCTCAGGCATTGTGATAAACAGCAAACAATCAGCATCTAATTAGTGGAGTTTAACAACAGTATGTCATCAAAGAAAGAATGGAATAGAGTTTTAAAGACCTTGTCAGCCTATAAAGTGAACTCCACCCAAAGCTCTGTCTCCCTGAGGAGCAGAGAGTCAGCACCGCATGGGGGAGAAGTGTCTAAAATAACTCAGCCAATCACCAAGGAGGTCACCAAGCCAGAGTCGCTGTCCTACGTTATCTATTCTCCAACAACAACAGCAACAACACAACAACAAGGCATGTGTAGGGTGGAAAAGGTGATATATTCTTCCTTGCACATCATAAGGGTTACAGTTGACACTCCTCCAACAAAAGACAGGACACAAAAGGGAAAAGTATAACAAATTTGTTTATAAACTTTTACATGATACAGGAGCTTTCACAGAGACCTAAAGACCCAGAAAAACTCATCACCTCCATGACTACATTTTAAGAAGAATGGATAGCTATGAAGAAAAGTGATTGGAAAGGTGTGTGACCTACTTATAGGCAGAAAAACTCATCACCTCCATGACTACATTTTAAGAAGAATGGATAGCTATGAAGAAAAGTGATTGGAAAGGTGTGTGACCTACTTATAGGCAGAGGGGGGAAGCCCAGCAAGGTTTGTCTGCTGATTTTCTTCCTGTGAAGTCCTCCTTACTCACAGGAGTGAGGCAGGACCCATCAGGAGTGAGGGACCCATGACCTATTATCAGACGAGGAAGGTCAGAAGAGGAAGGTCTTATGGCTGGCTCCTTTAGGGAGGCAGAGGGGTAGGAGACAGCAGGAGAGGAGAAGATTACAGAGAGACTTTGCTTCTAAAGACTTTCATTCTCTTTTGGTTCAAAATGCTCAGTAAGCCAAGGTATTATCCTTCGGGTATCATCTTCTGAGTCCAATATATGGAAAATAATAAAACTTTCAACATATACCAAAAAGAATGTAGGTAATAGAAATTTAAAAATACAATTAAGAAAAATCAAAATAGCCATTTTATATATGGTCATTAAACTAAAACAAAACACATTAAAAAATGAAAGAAGATATGACAATGTTGCTCTGTATAGAAAATATTAATAAAACAATTTGTAAGAATAAAGAACTACATGGATATTCTAGAGTTGAAAGGTAAAATAATTGAAATTTACTTAAAATACTAAGAAGGCTCAAAAGTAGATTTGAACTAGCAGAAAAAAGAATTAAAATGCTACATCATGTACTCAGTTAATGCAAACTAAAAATGGAGTAATAGAAAAACAGGGAAACTTAAAAATGCTGTAACTGCAAGAGACACATCTGAGATTAGAAAACAGAAATAAATTGAAAATATAAAAAATGGAAAAGACATGTCATGAAAACAGCAACAAGAAAAATGAAGTGACAAATATCAGAAAAATAGACCTGAAAAAAATTTTACTAAAGATGAAGAGGTTCATTTTATGATGATAAATACATAAATCCATCAGGAAGGTGTAGCAATTTTAAGCACCTATGCACCAAATAGCACACACAAAAAACTGACAGACTTAAAGGGAGAAATAAATCAGGCAACAATAGTAATGGGAGACTTCAATTTCACACATTCAGTAATGGAAGAAAATGTATAAGAGAAAAAAAAAACTTCTAGTTTGAAAGATTAGTCAGAAAATCAAGACAATAGAAAAATGGAACCACTATTCAAACAAGTAGATTTCACCACAAAGGTCTAAAACACACATTACCCAATAGCAAAATACAAATGCTTCTCAAGTGTAATTGAACCATTGTCCAAGATAGCATCGTCGTACGCAATGCCATAAAACAAAACTGAAGAAGCATAAATGGATGGAGTCATACAAAGTATATTTGTGCAACCACAGTGGAATAAATTTGAAATCAATAGCTGTGGTATTGTTCATATACTTACATTTGTAGATGCTATACAATATGCTTGGAAATAACCAATAAATTAAAGAAAACTAAAGCCATAATACACTTTGAGAAGAATGAAAATGAAGACACAATATAGCAGTTATAGAATTTAGCTAAAGCATTGTTGACATTGGAAATATATAGCTATAAATTTATATTAGGAAAAAACCCCAAAACAATAACTTTACTTCTATCTTATAAAGCTGGAGAAGAAGAATATACTAAACCTAAGCCCGACAAAATGAAATAAGTAAATATTATTAGGGCAATAATTATAAAATAGAGAATTTAAAAGCATGTTCAGAAAAATCAATGATATCTGAATCTAGTCTTTTAAGAACATAAGTGAAATTGTCAAAACTTTATATCCAGTATGAAAAAGATCAGAACAGAATTAGAATCAGAAATAAGAGAAGACATTACTAATCAATTTACAAACATTTAAAAATTATTATAAAGTAATACTGTTACAGATGTGAGGTGTCCTCTAAAAGCTTCTGTGTTAATGAGAAATATTCAGTGTTGAAGTGATGCATTTAGGAATGCCAACACCTAACCAGAGAGTCCTGGTTTAAATAGACTAACTGGATGTTAACTGTAAGCAGGTGGGGTGTGGCTGGAGAAGGGGGTCTCCAATAGTGTGCCCTAGAGGGTTGGCCTTTCCTGCAGCCTCTTCCCCTTTCCTCTCTGTACTTCCTGATCACCGTCACTGGGGCAGCACCCTCTCACTATGCCCTTCTACAGTGACGGTTTGCCTCATTTCAGACCCAAACCAATGGAGTTGGCGGACCGTGAACTGCACATCTGAAAGTTATTCTGGCCAGAGCAACAAAAACTAACACAAATACAATGAAAATTTTATGCAAATTGGTTATATATCTTAGATATATTAGAGAAACTTGATAAAAAGACAAATACTCCTCAGAGTAATGTAAGGAAAAAAAGAATTTAAATTGACCTATAAATATGTCAAGTGAGTGGGCAGAGAGAATTAGAATTAGAAGATCTATCCATGAGAAAAATATGTGAGCAAGAAAGATTGAATCAATATTCAAATATATATCCATAAGGAAAAGGCAAGAAGGTGAATAAAATTACTTTAAAAATATCCCCTCCCTTTAAATCAAATAGAAGTGAATACTTCCTGACTTATTTTTATGTGTTCTATCTTATTATCTTCAAATCAAGAAAATTCATCACAAGAAAAGGAAACTAAAAAATATCTGTAACACAGATAAAAAAATATGTAAAAATTCTGGACAAAATAGTAGCAAATTGTGTCTAGAAACACATAAAAATAATTTTATAACATGCCAAGTGTCATTTATCAAAACTGCTGAAGATTGGCTTAAAAGTAAAAATTCAATAAAAATAAACAGAAAAAAACAAAAACTACATTGTGATCATGGTGACACAGGAATAGCATTTTGGCAAAATTTATCAGAACTAAATTTTGGGACAAAAACCTGGGGCTAAATCTTCAATAACTGAATAATTAAAACCATACAATTAAAACTTCAGTGAAGGATCTGAATGGACATCTCTTCAAAATAGATATATAAATGGTCAGTAAGCACATGGAAAGATTCTCAATAACATTGCAAAACAAAACCATAATGAGTTATCATTTCACAACCACTGTGATTACTAGAATCAAAATGTCAGGTTAAAATTGTGGGTGACAGTGTGGGAAAATCATAACCCTCATATACTCCTTATAGGAATTTGAAATTATAAATTTGATTTGACAAGTCCCGCAGTTAAACATAGAGTTGTAGTATAGCCCATCAATTCTATTCCTAGATACATGCCTAAAAGAAACAAATGTGAAACAGAATCTTATATATGAAACATTATCTAAAACAGCAGATATGGAAAAAAAATGTCTGTCACTGGAGGAATGGATACACCCAGTATGTGATATTCGTGTCATGGAATATTATATAGCATCAAAAGAATGAAGTACTTATTCATACCATGAAATAGATAAACCTTGAAAACACTATGCTAGATCAAAGAAACTAATACAACTCAATGTATCAGGATCCTATTCATATAAAAGTTGAGAATTAGGAAGTTTATGTATATAGAAAAATTATTGGGGAGATTTGGAAGTAAACTGATGGGGCTGATAAATAAGCTCAATAAGGTTTCTTTTTGAGATCATGTGAATTTTCTAGTTTACTATTGGGGAAATTACATCCATCAATGTGCTGAAATCCATATATAATTATATGCCTGGATTGAATGATATGTAAATTATTCCTCAATGAAATTGCTTTATAAATTGAATAGGAGCTTTCTGGTACATAGTGTATATGTGTCTATATCTGTCTAACCTCTAGTATCAACTTTTATATATTTCTATTTCTCTGTATTTTCCATAGATGTCTTTACTTATATTTCTATCAATCTGTCAATCTTTTTTATTATATATTTTAATTTTAAATATAAATACTTTGCCAGAACATGGTTTTCTATCTTAGCATTAAAACATTTTAATATCAAACCATATATTAACATCTCATTTATCACACATTTGACCTTTTACTCAGAAATTTTTATCACGATGTCTAGCACTATATAAATAAAGTTCTATTTAATTATAATTTATTAGTAGCAAAGAATCTTTATTTACAACTGTTTTCTCTATTTAATCATTTTAATATCTTTTATGATAGAAAAATTGAAGTTTCAAATCATTACCATAAAATTAGTTATTATATATAAAAGCTACATTTTCCATAGTTGTTAAATACACATGAAGTAAAATTTTCTTACCTAAATTAAAGTTGTCTAAATTAAAGAAGTAGTAAATGACATGCCATTTTTGTTCAGTTAATATATTAACATCATTACTCTGCTATTAGCATTAGTTTCATCCATTTCTAATGTTTTTAAGCAATTATCTTTAGGAATTTTTTTCTATTAATTCCAAAGCAGAAACTTTAGTATGTTATGAAAGGCGACCTTCTGTTAATGAACAGAAATATATTTTCTTTTCATTCTCAAAGAAGAGACCTACGATTGAGGGACAGTAGTTAAGATAAAGTGTATATGCAAAACTTCAAAAATTTTTTCCACCACTTTTAATTTAGTGCTTTAATGCTGATCCTCAAGTTATCCTTCTAAATTTATTAAGTAGAATTAGTGGAGGTGTATATAATGGTGTAATTGGGAAAACATTCGAATGAACGCTGATATTTAAAAGAACATTCTAATTGGTGTAGAATTTCTAAAGATCTGGATCTTATAGTATTTTACCCCTAATTTGTGAGAAGAGTTCTGCTTCTGATTTTTCCTCTGACATATTCTTCAGTTCTGTCTCCTAATTGCAGGCTGCAGCACACTCGGAAAAATGTGCTTAAAAACGCCAATATCTGTCACAAGAACTAGAGATTAGATGGCTTTGCTGGTGGAATTGTGGACAATGGGAGCAGAATCAAAGAAAGGCAGGCTTTCCTAAACAGAAGCAGGCAAAGATGCTCACTGTTGGTTACAAGGTCCCCGGGGCGAAATCCACGGACGTTATACTTCCTGTCCGATGGCTAGGTCAACCTATTTTACGATGAAAACACAAATAATGTTTTAGTTAAAGAAGTAAGAACAAATATTTATAATCTGAATTTTTCCATAATTGATGGGAAAGAAGAGTCAAAGGAAAATCTTCAAACTTTTGTCAACTTCTTAAGAAAAGCCATCTCATGCAATGAACTACAGATAGGAAATAGTAAAGATTCCCTACACTGACTAAACATAGTGGGTAGAAATTATCAAATTCTGTAAATGTATGAAAAGGAAAAAAAATCATACAAAAATCATACATCAGGAAATCTGATAAATATTAAAAACTTGCAAATTTTATACATTTGGACCTAAACTGTAAAAATCTTCAAATTTCTATAAGCAAATTGGAGAATGTGCTTGTTTTACTTATATGTATTAAAAAAATGGCAATCTATACTTCTATGAGGGTTTTTTCAGGGGAGTGGTACCAGGGATTGAACTCAGAGGTACTTGACCATTGAGCCTCACCTCTAGCCCTGTTTTGTATTTTATTTCGAGACAGGGTCTCACTGAGTTGCTTAGCCCCTCGTTTTTGCTAAGACTGCCTTTGAACTAGCCATTCTCCTGTTTAGCCTCCTGAGCTGCTGGGATTACAAATGTGCTCCACCGCCCTTGGCTATTAGGATTTAGGATGAGTTACAATACTTTAGAGTCTTCACTATTAAGTCTTTACTATATTTGTAAAAGTCTCATTTCTGAAACTGTTTCAAATTCGGATTTGCCAATTTTATAGTTAAGAAGCCCTTAGTTCAGATAAATAATAAAATGCTGTTTATATTATTTCTATTTGTAATGATGCTTAAATAATGAACTTATTTTCGATTTGTGAATCATCTTGTATTCCAAATATTCAAACGTTGGAGCAAGCATTAATAGAATCAACAAAAGAAATAATAAAGGAAAAAAAAGTCCCATAAAAATGGTGAAGAAATTAATTTTGCACGTTATGTTAATTTCATTAAATAGATTGTGTGTCCATGATTAAGCTACATAGGGTGTGTTCTGGTTGAAAATATAATATCTGCATTTTACTTATTTATTTTTTTAATTTTAAAAAATATTTTAGTTGCAGAGAGACACAATATCTTTATTTTATTTATTTATTTTTGTGTGGTGGTAAGGATCAAACCCTCTGCCTCACACATGCCAGGCAAGTAATCCAGCACTGAGACACAACCCCAGGCCCTATATCTGTATTTTAATGACACAACTGTAGTGGGATGTTCCAGCAAACAGTATGACACAGTTTGTAATTTAAGAAGTAAAATTTTGTTCATAAATTCTAATCATTAACTAGCCTGAATAATAATTTAAACATTAATTCCTAAGTCTTAAAACAATTTTTTAATATCATTTAAATAAATTGTGGATTAAATGAACTAATATTAAATTTAATAAATGTTACTTTATTAATATAATTTTACTCCTTATAATTTATTTTTATATATTTTTATCCCTACAAATGAATTTCATGTGAGTTACTATTAATTCTATTTGAATAATCATAAATAAATATTTGAAATTGAAAATAAGCTTTTTATCTCTCTTAGGTCCTGCTTCCTACATGACATTTTCCATCTAATAATTTGGTGTAATTTTAGTTATTTACAGTTTCTAACTCTTCCATTTATTCCGCAGGAACTATGCTGTGAATACCACTGGAATACAATTTCTATGCAGGAAATAATTATGCCTTGTTAATATATTATCCATCACAGAGCTCAATTTTAAAGAATTGATATTAATTAATTTTTTTCAGGAGCCAAAGATACATGTTTTATTGAGAATTCATTTCTAGTCACAATAGCAGTGGGAAGAAAGCTGCAAAGAATTCCCTTCTTTGTATCACCTAACATCTATTCATGTAATCCATTTAAGAGGTATTCATTAAACTCCTGTAATATGCAATGATATTAGTGATATCAGGAAGTAACATCTGAGATAAAGTTTGAAGGACTGATACATTTTGAAAGTAGAGATGCAAGAGCACATAGGGCTTGATTTGAAAGGCACAAAGTAAGCAGGGATGAAAGGGAATAGAAAGCATGTCCATGTGTTCTCATATTGCAGGTTTAAGCAATTATTTTGTATTCTACATACAGAAAGAGAGTAAGTGTAAGCAACTGTGTGATTGTGCTATTTGATTCTACATTTGAAAGCATGGTCCAGTTTACCTGTGAGTTTCTGTCAATTGTGGGAAGAAAACAATTCTGCTGAGTATATATTATTTGGACTTTATTGTCGGAAATAGTAATTTCTGAAATTTTTTACATCTCTTCATGTCCTTACTTACCTTACACATTTATGTCAAGTGAGTTATTATTTATGAAGCATATAGAACATTACCCAGCTTATGCTAAATAGTATGCTAATATTAAATAAATTAAACCTGCAAAGCTTTAATTTTTCATTTGACTTTGAGAAGATTAGCAGCTACCAGTCCTTCCAGATCATAAAAAAATAGAACCATTAATCCAGGAAATTTCCTTTTGGAGAGGTTTGGGATAAATAATTCAATTTTTTAAAAAAACATGCATCTACTCAGATTAATTCTTCTTGTGCCAATTTTATTGTTATGTTTTTCAAAATATTTGTGAATTCCTTTGTGGGTATTTTGGAGGAGACTTATTTGAATGCATTGGCATTGTTTATAGTTTTTGCCTTCCCTCTTTATTTATTTGTTGGCTTAAAAAACAAATTCATTTCATGGTTATAGAGACATGGTTCTAGTAAGGTGGATTTTATTATTTCATTTTTTAAATGAACAAAATCATATGCATTTATCACAATTTTAATGTGATGTTCTAAATATATATATATATATATATATATAAACACATAACAATTAAATCTTGCAAGTTAAATATACACATTCCACATAGTTATAGATTTTGCAGTGTGAAAAACTAATATCTGATCTCATCACTTGTAAGAAATACAATATATTTTAAAAGTTCTCTTATTTAATTCCTCAGAAAACTTGGAAGGCAGCCACCATTTTACCCAGTCATCCCACTCTTTGGCATATACCCAAAGACCTAAAGTCAGCATCTATAGTGAAACAGTCACATCAATGTTCATAGCAGCTCATTTCACATTAACTAAGCTATGGAACCATCCTAGGTGTCCTTCAACAGATGAGTGGATGAAATAAATGTGGTACATATATGGAATGGAATATTACTTAGCCATAACTAATAATGGAATTATGACAATTTTTGGTAAATAGTTGGGACTGGAAATTATTATGCTAAGTGAAATGAACAAATACCAAAAAACACCAAAGGTCAAATGTTCTCTCTGATATGTGGACGTTGCCTCACAATAGGCTGTGGGGTGGAGGGAGAGTGCAGGTTCACTGGATTAGACAGGGGGCAATAGAAAGAAGGAAGGGAGGATGGCAATGGGAAAAAGAATAGAATGAATCAGACAAAACTTTCCTGTGCTCATATATGAATACACAACCAGTGAAACTCCACATCATGTACAACCACGAGAGTGGGAAATTATACTCCACGTAGGATATGTCAAAATACATTCTACTGTCATGTGTAACTAACAATAACTAATTTAAAAACTGCTCTTATTGTGCATCAAAGCAATCTTATGAATATATAATTTTACCTCCATTTTATAAGTAAGGAAATAAGTTTAGAGATGTTACACAATCAATTATTTGGCTGGGGATATAGCTCAGTTGGTAGAGTGCTTGCCATGCAAGCACAAGGCCCTGTGTTCAATCCCCAGCACTACAAAAAAAAAAAAAAAAAAATTGTCAATTATTTACACACTGAGAAAATAGGTGATTTTAAATGTACGATAATAAGTGTCATATAAATCTTCACACAGAATATCAAAATACAAGTGAGGGGAAAACCATAAGAGAACCAGCATGAAAAATAAAATTTATATATTTCATTCTTCAAAATAATTAAGCAGATCAAAAAATCAGTACACATTCATTCAAAATCAATAGATTGTCAGTGCTTTCCATTTCATTTTTGTTTGCTTTTATGATTTGCTTTGTTCTTCAAAGTATTTGTAACCCATTTATAAACAGGCAATTTTAGCAGTTATCAACTCATGGAAAAGATTTTATATCAACTTCTCTTTTTGACCATTCCCCCAATGTTTAGAGTGGAGTGAGCAAGTTATGCAACTTTAACAGGAACCAAAGAAAGGACAAGGACTATTTTATTATATTTTAAGTAGTTTGTTAATATCTTTGAGTACCCAATAAGTGTCCAAGTATCCATTTGCATATAAACTTCAATTATAATATGGTTGAATCATTATACAAGTAGAGACTCCTCAATTCCATTGACTGATGGGCATGGACTGAGTGTCTTGGCTAATATTCCCTTTTGTCTCTCACTGTCTCTCTCTCTTGTTCTTGCTCTAGCTGTCTCACCTTCTCTCTCTCTCTCTCTCTCTCTCTCTCTTTTTCTCTCCCCATTGTGATTTTCTTTCTTTCTTTCTTTTAATTATGTGAAGTTTTCTTTTCTGTGTTTTTGCTTGTTTGTTTTGCTTTTTGCTTGATAGACTTGAATATTCTTAGAGGTTAGTTTTATTGAGTGAATCCCTGTAGTATAATAATAAATTTTAAAGTATATGTGAAAATATTTGACCAAATTATAGTTGTATTGTGTGTGTGTGTGTGTGTGTGTGTGTGTGCGCGCGTGTGTGTGTGTGTGTAGGGGGAGAAAACCATATGTAACTTCTACTACGGGTGCATGTAATGTCAGGACTTATTCTGATATAGTAGATTTTAGTTTTCATTTGCTTTCTGGTTATGTATATATTAAGGGCTTTTAGAAGGATGTTATGTTCTTTATTGTCTTTGTATTTGGTTCAGCTTTAATTTCATTTTTGTTCCTTATTTAATACAATTATTTTCTCTAAACTTTTATGGGGAGAGAGAGGTAACTCAACTAGCATTTCTCTAAAAATTTCTCATTCTTTCATTTCATGATTCCCTATCAATATGGTGTCTTGCTTTCTGAAGTCTGACTTCTCTAAATTTGTACTCCATTTACACATTTTTTTCCTTTTGCAAGTAGCTTTTTACAAAGAACTTTTAAAAAGAGACATTACACTGCAGTAAAGACGAAAAATGTGAAAGAGGAAAAGAAGTTTCAACAATTCCAGAATTTCTGTCTCCACAGAAGTGAAAGGAATATATCAGATAAATGTAAAATTATGTGTTTTTCTCTTCAAATGTGTTTCAATATATTAATGGGGTAATTCAGCACTCATGAGAAATTAAAAGCAATTAAATAATTGTGCTGATAGCAAAAGGCAAGTTCATATTCTGAAATAAAATAAATTTGAACTTGGACAATTGGGATCCATTTTGAATGAAGTAAGTATGCTAAACAACAAATGAAAAACTAAATAACTAAAAGACAAAGAGAAAAGGTAAGTAAAGGGAAAAGAAGGGATGGGGAAATTCAATATCAGGGTAATCTGAAGTTGTGAAAACTTGCTATGGATGTCTTACCAAAGAACTGCAAATCTGATGACTTAAAAAAAGAAATAGAATGCTAATTAAATTCCTGCTGAGAGGTACATATTAAGCTGTTGTGGTGAAAACCACTACCCCCTATCACAGGTTGAATTCTTGGGAAGCAGACATTGAGACAGTTTTAAGAGCAGGGATTTATTGCACTTGTGAAGGAGCTGGATGCAGTATTGGGCAGAGGGAAAGTCTATGGAGGTGAGCTTCACAGATGCTCATCCTACCCACCAGGTAGCACATAGCCTGTCAAGAGTGACGCTGGTTCAGGTAGGTATTTATATTTGTCTCCCTCAGTCAATGGTCGGGCGCTCAAGAAAGAGAATGACCTGAAGCATGCTGGCTCTTTGCAAGTGTGCCAGAACCTGAGGGAGCTGACAGAAGGCTGGAGGCTGCCTGCTGACCCCTCTACCTACATTTCCATGGGCAGCCAAGTCCTTCACTAAAGGAGATGTGCACACGTCAACTACAACACTGCCATGGGGAAGCTGGAGACTCATATTCAGTTCCATCATTGCTGATTTTAACTATGTAACCACATATCATTTAAAATGTCTGCCTGGCAAGTGAAAACTAGAAGAACATACAAATTGGAAAAATATTAGAACAGCTATCTCTAATTAAATATCTTCAAAGAATATTTAGAATTCAAAATATGAATTGAATGAATAGAATTCAAGTAGAATATAAAAATCCACTAAAAAGAAGAGGAAAAGGAAGTAAATAGTTGAGGGGAAAAAATCATAAAAGTTTCTACACCTTTTATTAAATTTAACAAATATTCCCACAATAAAAGAAATATATACTAACATTCACTGAGATGCCAATTTGTAACAATCAACTTTGGGAAGTACAATTTACATGAAAAACATAGAGTATTGGCACAGGTTTAGAAAAAAAGTGCTCGTATAAATTATCAAATTATATAGTATATTGGATAAAACACCTACCAGCAACATCATTCAGAATGAAAAATGTACTTTACGGTTTTCCAGAATTTTCACCATTTAAGCATTTCTCCTTGTAATATACTTGCATTTGGGCATAAAACCAAAAACAGAGGGAAAAATCATCTATCAATAAAAACCAAGTTTATTATAGTACTTTCAGACAATTGAATACAGCATGGATATTAAAACATATTAATAGAAAATCAACTCAAAGACTTACCACCATTTGATAATCCAAAAAACCTTAGCAGAACATGCATATAGTTATGTATGCACATACTAGCAGTTATGTTAAAAATATGGGAATGCATATGTAGGCAAATGTTAAAAATAACAGTTATACACTCTGAAAATTTTTATTTTCTTTCTTCTTGATACCTAAACTTATTTCTCAAAACGAATTCCCTTTCTGCTAATGGTGTACAATTTCTTCTCAATACAAGAAGAGCACATATGCTCCTTTCAAAAATGCATAGTATTTTTCTAATTTTATTGTTCCATTACTTTCACAGATGTACCAGATACATATTTTGCCACATTCTGAATCTCCATGTGGTAGAAGATTTGGGACATGAGTCAGACTTATCTCCACTTCCTGATATTCCTGTCCTTAAGAGACTCCTCCTTACTGTGGTGTCTGGACCCAATCCCTTGCTTATAAGGAGAACAGGGCAGAGGTGATGGGATGTGAATTTCAACATTAGATTTTAAAAGACCGTAAACTGTATTCCTTTTCCAGTGACTTTTTTTTTTCTTCTGCAATTGAACTGTTAGAAGGTTCTACATAACAGCTAGAAAAAAACTGAAGCCCTTAATTCAACAGTCCAAAGAACTGAGTTCTGACAAGGATCATTTGAGTGGTTATGTGTGGATACGTTGCAGGTGTACTGTTCCTTGGTCAAGTCGCTGCATGAGATTACAGAACCTGGAGGACACTTCTTTTGCATTCGAGAATCTCTGAGGTAGCCACCCAGCTAGTCGGTGCCCACATTTCGTCATCCAGAAACTTTAAGATAATAAATACAAGATTTATTTTAAAGGCATTTTATAAGAATGTGTTATGTAGCAATAGAAAACTAATGTAGTCCACATGTTAAACATTAACACCAGGTCAAATACAAATATTATCATGATAAAATATACTTCTAGGGTATGTAAACACATCTAAAGTTTTAATAGAATGTATTATTACAGTTGTACTAATGAAGATGTTCCCAGAAATTAAAAAAAAAAAACTGACGTTATTTTTGGGTACAAATATGTGCCCTCAGTTTAAAGTGTCACTGTCATCTGTCCCCAGAATCTCTACTCTGAGACATTAAATTCTCACAGGATAAACCACATGATTCTCAAAGAGTGATCTATGGGACAATGGCATTAGATTTGGGGATGCCATACAAAGTGTGGGTATCATCCCAGGTTTAATGGATCAGATTTAGGGATGCAGATCAATATTGCATGTTTTGACAAGTGCTCCAGGTGATTCTTAGGTGAAACATCCTGCCATGGTTCACTCATGCTCTTGCACTTGCCTAGTGACTGAATTGGTTGGAATGACTACGATGGTCTCATACATCTGAAGCTTGCTCAGAAGTAGTTAGAGGGTTGAAACTAGCTCTCTGGTTCTCTTTGCTAAAAAATTAAGTAGTCCAGCCTGAACATTTTTTATGATATCTGGCTTACAAGAGAGCATTAGTGGAAGGACATTTACAGATGAATCCTGAGACTGATTCAGTCTCTTCTGCTGCACTGTATTGGAAAAAATTGGCACAAGATCATTCAAACACAGAAGAGAGAATATAAATAGCAACATCCTATGAATGAGAGGAGGGCCATGTGCATACAGCATTTCCTGGATGCCTATCTTCAAAGAGTCCAATGTGGAATGTATTGCATGGAAGGTGAATGTCACACACCATCCGTTGCATAGCTGAGCCTGAAAATGGTGCTTATCACTTCACTGATACTATATTTAGCTATAACCCTTTATGGTACTACCAAATTCCAAGAAATGGGGAATATATTCTTTGGAGTGTCCTGAAGAATTACCAGATGGATGAATGAAAGCAACAGTTCAATCTGTAAGGAGACTTACTATTACATGAGGTTGAATATTGATACTGATAATGGTACCTCCACAATCAATTTTTCTTCCATTTTCTTCCTTCATTGAAACTAACCAAGACAGTGACATATCTTTTCTTTAACCCCTAGTTTTGAAGACTTAGTTTCTAGTAGTGGTGATGTTCTTAAAGTTTTATAAAGAGAAGCAATGGTGCATGTGAGTAAAGAATCATAAAAAGAAGCATGGTGCTCATCTTCAAAATGTTTTTATAAATTTTTGAAGTAATATTAAAATAATTATTTTATTTTTTTGCTCTGTTCTTGAATATACTTAGTGACTTGCAGCATCTCTTGAATAAGATTGTCCTGAAGTATTTGGTCTGCAAATGATATCATAGCACACTGAATGCTTTAGGACAAACTTTTTATCAGTGAGATGCTACAAATCACAAAGTACAAAGCAATATTTGACTTTTCAACTTTTTTCTTTTTTATTGTGTTTTCCAACAATACCATCTCTAAAAGAATTGATAAATAGAAGTGTTAGTCAGTGTTATATGAGAAACACATTCAAAGCATTGGTTTGGTTATTTCTCATACAGGTTCTAGCAAATAAACAGTTTTCTTTGAAAACAGTTGTTAGAACTTGTTCTGTTATTGTCAATAAAAAAAGTTTTTTGGGAGTAAAATGTTTTCATGTATAATAATTGCTATTTCTTTTTTACAATGTTTTTTAGTTTTAGATGGACACAATACCTTTATTTATTTTTTCATATGTCGTGCTGAGGATCAAACCCAGTGCCTACATATGCTAGGCAAGCTCTCTACCACTGAACTATAATCCAGCCCTAACAATTGCTGTTTCAACATCAGACATTCTCTCATCTTCTGACATCAGTCTTTCTTTCTTGACCTAAGACTAAGGAAAATATCCCTAAAATCTTTCTACTCATGGAGAGTAAAACTAAAATATTGTACTGTATTTTAGATATTTTCTGAAAAATTATTTATGGAATGTGAACAAAACTTCAAAAATTTATAATTTCAAGTCACTCATGCATTAATGATGGTCTATTGTTATGACAACTGCATGTCACTTCCTGTTAGTGATTTTTCACTCTATAAATAGTATTTATTATTTTATTTAAATTCAACATTCTCTGTCTTTGTACAAACTATAAAGTTTGTTAAGTAAGTAAAAGTAAAGCAGATATATTCTTAATGCATTTCCTTCTTTATTTTGGAGAGGGGAGAATACTGGGAATTGAACTCAGCTGACCCATAGCCCCAGCTCTTTATAGTATCCTTTTTTAGATTTTTTCACGGGGTCTCACAAAGTTTCTTAGGACCTCACTAAACTGGTCAAGCTGGCCTTGAATTTGCAGTCCTTCTTTCTCAGTCTCCTGAGTTGCTGAGATTACAGACATATGCCTTTGTAACGGCTTAATCCACTTCGTTCTCTTGCATGTTAGCTGATGTATGATGTATAAGAATAGTCCTTGTTATTGCATTACTAATTTTTGGATAGGAGCATTTAATTTCTTAGAAGATCTATTTCTCTATAATGAGAAATATAAAAGATTTTTGTCTAGAGTTCATAACCTGAAAAATTTTCATACAGTTTTGATTGTCAACTATTAAAGGTAATTTAGTCCATAAAAGTAATATTATTATCTTCTTTGTTCTCTAAATGTTAACCTGAACAGTATGAAATCTAAACCGAACATCTTATAAAAAACCTATTATTTCTGAAGTTTGATCAATGAGAACAAATGCTTTGCTCTTTTTTATTATTTTTATTGTTGTCTATTTTTCATGCATATATCCATGTAAATATATATCTGTAGGTATGTTTTTATATTTGACAAATGTAGACACTTTGTGTATATGTGTATGAGATAGTTATATGTGGTTACTCTGTGTGAGAAGTACAAATGCATCCATTTATATGCATATAATGTAAAATATATGTAAAATGCATGTTTTTATATATGAAATATGTATGACTACATGATTTATTTATTATGTATATCCACAAAATGAATCTGGTTAGAGCACTTGTACACACATACACAAGACATACACACATGTTTTGTGTAAAACATGATTTCTCTTGCCAGTTTCTTCTCCATGTGGTGCAAACTAAGCAGAGTTGGTACTCAGAATGAAGTGACAATAATTTGGTGTATGCATATATGTGAGATCCAATTCAAAAAAATCATTCAATCTTGCTCTACCTCTTATCTTGACTTTGGTACATTCTTGGCTATTAATTCGCCAAGAACTAACACTACTCATTAAGTAAAAACACAATTAGAAATAAGGAAACAGATTCTCAGAACCAACTCAACAATTAAAAATCAAAAATTGAAAGGAGTGTTTTATTTTTCTTGTTTGAACATTCAAATGTGTAAATTAGAACACTTTAAATTTTTTTAAAAGAGATGTTTAGAAGCATCTCTGAGAAGTATATGGTGCAGTTACTTTAAAAAGCTAAAATATCCAGTTGTAAAGATGTGTTATTTCCACTCTGAATAATACCTGGTTAATTACCCATTTTGCTTTCTCTATATTTTACATTAAAATTTCTTTCTTTCCTTCTTATTTATATTTCATCAAGAATAAGAATATTTTATGTGTTTGTGGATATGGGGAGGGTGGCACTTTAAGATAGACCTTTATAGTAAAATACATTACATTCACCCATTAGCTTAGTCCTGGAAGGAGTGGGCTGAAAGCAGATTAAATAAAAGCCCTGAGGAACTGGAAATGGAAGTTAAAAATAGAATCCAGGACTGGAAATTGAAAGCTTTAGAGAATCTTAAGCAGGAGCAGCACCTTAAAGATATATTTATTCCAAATATAGTGGAGAAGGACCATAAGCCAGACCATTTAGGGACTTTCCCCCTTGCTCTATACTCATCGCTAGAAACAGCAAGTACACAGCTGAACAACCAATAAGAAGAGTGAGATATTTTTGTAAAATGTGGGTTGGAAACTGGTGTGGGAGTAAAAAATAACATGTGAAAAATAATTCAACAACAAAACACTTGCTGGATGGGTTGGACAGATATGTGAAAAGTTTGGTTATGAAATACTTTTTCATTTCCATGTGTTTGCATGTATATTTAAAATTAGTCAAAATTATCCTGAATTTAAACATATTCCCAAAGCAATTAAAAGAAGAATGGAAGGCTTTTGACATTCATTTATATTCCTTCAGCTCCTTACTACTTTCATAAGGTAACCTACATTTATTTACTTATTTATTTAGCTTAAGTTTCAAATGTCACTATAAATTTTAAATACTTTAAATATGAGGGAAGTAATTCTTTAAACTTGCTTTTGCTGAAAGGATCACTGGCAAATCCTTTGATTGTAAGAGAAGATGGTAGTTCAGGAGTCATGGGTGTGATTAACAGCACATTTTTTAGAAGCATGTGTCTAGAAACATTGTCAAGGGAATGGGTATATGTTAGGACTTGCTCAGTGAAGACAAACCATTTTGATATTAAAGGATTTGTTTTAGGAATCATACCTTACCAATTAGTGGGGAAAAGTGGAGAATTCACTATTAGTCAGCAGTTCTGGCAGTTATGAAGAAACTATGGGTAAGAAAAGGAACAAAACACTGGAACTCATAATGACACACTACAGTCTGCAAGGTTTAATTAGAACTTAGTTTTCTAGATGTATTGCTTCTCACTCAACTTCAAATCTCATGCAAATATCATTTGTCAAAACATTAATCTGGAATCAACCCAAATTTATCAGAAAACAATTCAGTCTAGACAAATTGCTATAATGTAAACTCACAAAAAGGACTTTTGATAAGCTATGGCTTATCAAAAAACATCACATGGATCACTATATGTAACCTATCCAATATCTAAACCACTGGTTATAGGGCATCTGGTTTAGTGTTTTTAAGTGAACTGTACCATTTTTACCCCCTTCCAACAAAAGACCAAAATCAAATCTATATATATTGGTAAAAAAACAAATAGCTAAATAAAAATCTACATTTCTCAGTACTTACTCATAGTCTTTTGTATTTAATCAACGTACAACTATAATCCACTCATCTTTGATAATATCTCAGAAAACAGTAAACAAAATAAGAACAAGAATAAATCCCTCTATATGTACATTCTCTGAGATAAATATAGTTAGTGATTGTTATTTGCATGAGTAAATAAAAGACTACTTATAAAAATTATAATTTTGACAAAGACATTTCATTTGTAAAATGGTTTACTGCACTGTAGATTGTGCAGTGTATGGGGATAATATGCATAAGAATACACAATATGTATTTCTTATTACCACATAGAAAACTTGAATTTTGAAATAAATCTCACAAAAATATATTTAAATTGCTCCATTTCCATTTTCAAATATTGCATTCTTAGCTATTTCAGTAGTTCCTATCAACAGTATCATTTGTATTATGTATTGAATTTTGAAAATTCTTGCTTTTAAAATGAGTTTTTCTCTTATCCCAAATTTCTAATATGTGTATAGAAATATCATTTACAAACATAGCAAGTTTACTTAGCAATGATCAGATGTGAGATAATCTATGGAATAATTTCTTAATAAGGTCATTTTTATCTAATAAAAAATTAAAAAGTGATCACATACTTATTTTAAATAATTTGGATTCTTGGAGGAACTATTATTTAAAATTGTATAGTATTGGCTGAGTAGACAAACCATGTTTGCATAGGTTATATAAAGGATTGCTACAGAAATCTGCTGGAAATTATTTATAACTATAGATCAATGGCTTTCAGTTTTAAGTGCACAAATTTATTTGGTAGTAGATTTTTAGAAAAAAAATGCCCACCAATTTTGTTCAAAGGATTAGATAAAAGAGAAATTAAAATTTGAAGTTCTCAGTCAACCTTACCAGAAGTTCTAGAATTGAAATGTTCTTCAAATTTGACCTTAAAACAAGACCACCTGAACTTTATACTCCTACATAGATTAAGCTTTAACTGTGGGCTGCCCCAAGGAATCCCCATGCATTGAGAGATGCAACTACCCTTTGCTTAATGACAACCTACAGAGATAGCATCAGTTGAGAACTGTTTGAGGCCAACACCCCAAAGGGCCTTGGACCTGAAAGGGGAGTAGTAGATGTGCATACCTCCATCCACATACAGCAGATTAAACTCATTTGAACCCACAAATTCAAATGTTGAAAACTTAAGTCACCAATGTTTTGCCATTAGGAACTGAGGACTTTTGAAGTCAGTTAGGATTGGATGAGGCTCAGAAGTCAGACCCTTCTTGCAAAGGTTTACTGCTCCTGTAAAACTTGTAAGAAAATTCAGTGTTCTCTGCTCTCATTTGATGATACAATAAAAATCAATGCTCCAAAATCTGCAAGAGGGCCCTCAACATTTCTTGAACAAGTGGGACCCTGATATGGGACTTCTAGTGTCCAGAATTAGGAGAAATAAAATTATTTCTAAGCCACCAGTCTGTGGTGTTTTGAAGAAATTAAGATAGTATGTATTTACCAACAACAACAGCAACAAAATTGAATGATTTTTCTCTTTACCCATAAAGCATGCGGAGAAATGCCCAATCATAATGTCTCAGTTTAATCAATCAGGTTACACACAAGAACTATTGATTCACTTGTCACATGAAGTTGCTTGAATAAAACAGTGCACCACAGTCTCCAAGTTAAAGGACTTGTTACTGATATTGGCCCTCTCATCCACGTTTCTACAAGGTCTTTATAATTCTTTGAAAAATGGCAACTCTAATCTCTAGGTCTCCTGGGGTTTCCCCTGCTTGGATTCATCCTTTTAGCCTTCAGTTCTCTTCATTTTTATTGAATCTCAACAACCACAACCAAGGTTACAAGTCTTGGTCTCCATAATGCTCAGAATGTATTCTAACATGGCTCAACTCTTTAGACTTTGTCCTTAGACTTATTTATCATTCCTTCCATCCTGTGAGACCATGGTGTGGGGGAGAAAGGAATCCTATTTACTCAAGGCACGGAAGTTTAATTAATTTCCCTTTCCATTTATATGTACTCATCCAGTAATGAAAGTGACTATAATTGGCCATACACCCACATTCATGTAAACAAGTAAAATGCTGCTAAATGTTAACAACTAGTTCAAAAATATTATATGTCAATAAATACATATAAATTTATTATTAGTTTTACCAGTATAGTGGAAATGTGGTACAAAATTTACACATAATAATAAAATGTACCTGGGCATGATGGCACATCCCTGTAATCCCAGGAGTTTGAGGCATGAAGATCAAGAGTTCAAAGCCAGCCTCATCAACAGCAAGGTGCTAAGTAACTCTGTGAGTCCTTGTCTGTAATAAAATAACCGGGCTAGGGAGGTAGCTCAGTTGCAGCGTGCCTCTGTGTTCAATCCCTGGTACCCCCACAAAAATAAATAAACAAAATAAAATACATAATGTACTGTAAATTCCATATAGTCATATGATTATCAAGAAATGTTTTTGTTGACTCTTAATGTTTGTACTGTAAATTCAATATTAATGTTGGTATTTATTTTCATTTGCGCTATTTTAGTTGGTAAGTTGAAAGTAAAAATATAAAAATAGTGCTATGTTATGCATCTGAAAATAAAGTCAGAATCTTCTTTACTA
>JAJEJO010000373.1:262536-277702 GCA_020662805.1 Glaucomys volans | reverse complement strand
CCCAGTTCCTTAAAAATCTCTCTCCCTCCCTCTCCCCATATCTGTGTATGTGTGAGTGTGTGTGTCTGATTTTTTTTTTCTTGAGAAATTTTTCTCATATGGTTCTCAAATTTTTCTGTTATTTAAATGTAATGACTAGACTCAATGGCATTTTTTGTTTAATAAATATAATTCATGTCTTTATAGTTAATTTAAATCTAGACAATCAAAAAATACAAATGAAACCCTGTTTGTTGCATTTACCAAAGTCCAAAATGTAACTATCAACACCATACATAGTTAACTTCAACTTGCAACTTCCTAAGTTATACACATGTAAATCAACATGAATACTATACTATGTATAAGAATGCCGAGTAAACTTAGTTTCGCTGATTTATAAAAAACATTTCTCATTATTTTCTATATCTCAAAGAGTAGTTTGAGTTAGAAATGAAAACAACAGATATTATGTGTATATTACATAAATTCATGAATGTTTCATATGTATGAATTATATTCTTTCACAATAATTAAAAATGATGTCATCTTATAGTGATGCTGTTATTTATGGACCTATAATTCCATTTTACTTAAAACTGTTATTTTGCTGTGCCAAATATTGTGTGATTTCTATTTTTAATATTTCCTCTACAAGACTTTCAATTTTTAGATTAATTTTACCAAAGACAATTAATCTTAATTATAAGATTTGTTTGTTTTCCTTTGTGTGCTGATTCCTTCTACCCCTTTGTTAATGGATAACTGATCTGTCAAATTAACTGATGATTTAATATAATGTGAAATAAAAGACCAATAGGAAGTAGTTACCATCATTGCTATAATTTGCAGCTACTTATGGGTTTATATTTCTGTGCATGATTTTAGAAGTTTGCAAGCAAACTTTTTAGTCTGATTTAGAAAATAAAGTACTAAGTAGAAGGATGAAATTGTTTAAGATTAATGTAATTTAATTTGCACTTCTGTAAATGCTAGAGATGTTGAACATTTTTTCATATACTTGTTGAACATTCATGTATCCTCTTAGAAGGGACTGTTCAGTTCCTTTGCCCATTTATTGAGTGGGTTATTTGGTTTTTGAGTGTTAAGTTTTTTCAATTCTTTATGTATCCTGGACATTAATGCTCTGTCTGACCAAGGTACAGGTGGCAAAGATTTTCTTCCATTCTGTAGGCTCTCTCTCCACATTCTTGATTATTTCCTTTTCTATGAAGAAGCTTTTTAGTTTGATACCATCCCATTTATTGATTCTTGATTTTACCTCTTGCGCTTTAAGAGTCTTGTTGAGGAACTCAGTTCCTAAGCTGACAAGATGAATAGTTGGGCCTACTTTTTCTACTAATAGGCGCAGGGTCTCTGCTTCAATCTACAGCAATAATGGTAATGCAAATTTAAAAACACTGAGATTCCATCTCACTCCTTTCAGAACGGCAGTGAACAAGAATAATGTAACAATAAATGTTGGTGAGGATATGGGGAAAAAGGTGCACTCAGACATTACTGTGAGACTGCAGATTGGTGCAACCACTCTGTAAAGCAGTATGGAGATTCCTCAGAAAACCTGTAATGGAGTTATCTCACTCCTCGGTATATACCCAAAGGTCGTTAAAAGTGGTATACATACATACAAAAAGGACTATTAGTCATAAAGAGAATGACTTTATGACTTTTGCCAGTAAATGTCTGCATCTAGAGATCATCATGCTAAGTGAAATAAGCCAATTCCACAAAAAACAAAGCCTGAATGTTTTCTGGGCTATCTATGCAGATGCTAACAAATGACAAGGGGTGGTAGAGAATTGTTTAGTAGATTGCACAAAGGGGAATGAAGGAAAGGGGGGAAGGATGGGAATAGAAAAACAGTAGAAGGAATTGTACATAACTTTCCTATGTTCATATATGAATATGCCACCAGTGAAACTCTACATCACGTACAATCACAAGACTGGGATACAAAATTGGATAAATTTTACCCCATGTATGTATAGTATGTCAAAACACACTCTACTGCCATGTATATCTAAAAACAACAAACAAAAAAGATGAATCTAATTTAAAGGCCAATAGGTGGGAAAAGATGTTTCAGTAAAATATTTTGTAGCCAAAGAACTGTGGGGAAGTACAATGTATGTGATTAAAATTGAGGTGTTCTGGGTCAAACTGGCCTTGGTAGCCTGGGTTAAGCCATTTCTCTTTCTTGTGTACCCTCCTTGTGCACCCTCTAAACATTTTTTCTAAACCAACTGTGAGAACTCTTAAGAGTTAAAGGGCACAAGATGAAAGTCATAACTATGTCAGTATGTTCATTCTATATGCTTCTAGTTGATATGTTTGATTTAGATGTGATGCAAAATCTGTGAATGTTACTGATAACATTGTAATAGTAGTGGGCTAATTTTTGGTCAATAATAGTTGCATGAATCAGATTTTATTTACATAAATATTGATTGTAACTCTAATGAAGCTTTAGAAGCAAAGTTAATTTAGAAATGATTTTTAGGTTTGTTCTCAGGTATTTAAAAGATAAAAGTCCATATATCAACTATACATATCATTAGTTAGCTCTTTAATGTGTAATAAAATATTCTCGTTGTTTTCAATATCCTAAAAGATAGCTTAAGCTTAAAGAACACCCTCACATTTTATACAAAATGTAATATAAATTCCCATATGTGTGTTTTGTGTGTGTGTGTATATATATATATTTTTGTGTGTGTATGTGTGTGTATGTATATATGTGTATATATGTGTATAGACATACACACGCATACAAAGAGATAGATTGGAGGGGGAAAAGGAGGAAGAGAAAGAGAATATGTCCTCAATATTGATGAGTGTTCTTCTTATCTTCTTTGACCCCATCAAATCATTTTTTTTCCTTAGAGGGCATGTTTCCTTAAGTACAGAGCATATTCCTTCTTTATAACAACAAGATTGCGTTCTTAAAAAATAACTTGAGGTGAATTAATTTGAAAAGTTCTACAGATTTCATTACAAATCCATTATTGTTAAGGTTTAGATAAGAGATGTCCCTCAAAAGCTCATGTGTGAGACAATGCAACAAATTTAGAGTGAAATGATGGAATTGACATAGTGTGTTAACCCTGAATGTATTAACTGGGTGGTAACTATCAGCAAGTGGGGTATGGTTGGAGAAGTGGGTCACTAACAGGATGGCTTTGAGGCTTGTATTTTGTTCTTTTTGACAGGAAATATGTCCCTGTTCCTGATTCTCATATCTTGAGCTCCTTTCTTCCATCACATCCTTCCACCATGATGCTCTTCCTCATTGTGGCCCCTGTAATGGAGTATGCTATCTATGAACTGAGATCTCTGAAACTGTGAGCACTAAATAAACTTTTCCTCCTCTAAAATTGTCATTATCAGATCTTTTAGTCACAGCAACAAAAAATGGTGACTAAGATATTTTATATTTTAAACCATGGGATATCTCTTATCCTTAACCTAGTTTCTTGTTAAATTTTAATGTAAGCTGAAGATCCTATACTTTGTTTTATTTAAAACATTCATAAATAAAACTTGTTTCTATGTAGGATACTGTGTATATAAGATACTGTGAGATTAAAGACATTTGTCAGTTTAATTAAATATATTTTAATACTACTGAGCATATTCTTTAAAGTCACTTTTCTTCAATTTTGACACCAGCCACTCCTAAGAATTCCATCCTTGTTCTCCCTAATAGAAAAAAATGAGCCAATTTACTTTTTCATTTCTTTTTATCTTTTAGCTACATATTAAGTGAATAAAACCAAATCATGTTATATCTTATGAAAAACTTGAGAAATTCCACTTGTAGCAATCTAGAAAGTGCATAATTACATAATGTTTTTTTAAGTATAAAGGAACTCATGCTAGAATTCTATAAACTTTTCATATAAGTTCTTAGAGCTTGAAATCCAAATCTGAAGTGAAAATACAAATTTAGTAAGTCATAGATGACATAGCCACTTTATGAAAATGAGATAGTGGTCATAAAACATTTTGTTGCAAGTAAATTTCACTTACAATCTAATTTCTCATCTACTTAAAATACAGTAACTGAATTTCACTATGTTGGGAGTAACCTTTTAAAATGATAAAAGAAAAGTTTAATGCAGCTCACGTTTTTCATATATTCAAGCTTATTCCTGGAAGATAACTCAGTTATTATCTATTGAGACCAAACTCAGTGAGTTTTCATCTTTTCCTGAGTTAGTGGTGTTCTGCAATAAGTAATATGTGTTGTACAATGTGTTTGTACAGTTAACATTTAAATTCTTATTACTGATAATTGCACACCAACAATAATGAAAGAAATAAATAAATTTTATAGAAAATAATGCATTCTGTATTGTCACTACTTTTTCTCCTGAAAGCTATGCTGTATTCACTAAGATTGGGCATAACTGAGAAAAAGAGAATGAAATGAAATGAGAGGTATTAGAGCCTTGGTCACATGAAAAGACACCAGACGCCTTTTTAGTTTAGATATCAGTTTCCAAGGATTTTTATTTGAACAATTCCTGAAGGGGACACTTCCCCTTCCTATAAATGTCAGTTCTTCTTATAACATGCAAATCACAAGTCTGATTACACTAATTTCCAACAGTCATTTGAACTTTTCTGGTTCTGCCACTGGTTTAAAGCACAAGCATGGCAGGGATTATTTTGACTTTTTATGCTCTTTGTGTCTTGTACAGTTTCTGGTTCATGGTAAGTGTGCACGGAATTTATTTGCAAACCATTTTAACTATATTTAATATTTGTTTAATAATACTTATCTATGAAAATCATTAGATGCCTATATATGATAAGATGATTATATATTACAAATTAAACAAATGTTTTGGAAAACAAAGGGTTTTAAAATTAAGATTGTAGAAGTAAACAAGCTGTAATATTGGGTACACTTTATGTTAGTTATTTGACTTTAGGGAAGATGCTTAATCTTACAATTGTATTTGTGTTCATCTGTAAAATAAGTTAGCTCAAATTAAATTAAATTCTTTGTAAGATTCTTTCTAATCTTAGGTACTCCTATGCTTTACTTTGTTTTGTTTTAGTTGTTGATGGACCTTTATTTTCTTCATTTATTTTGATTTCAATGTGGTCCTGAGAATGGAAACCTGTGCAGGCAAGTGCTATACCACTGAGCCACAACATCTGCATGTTTTTTTTTTTTTTTTGGAACTGGGGATTGAACTCAGGGGCACTTGGCCACTGAGCCACATCCCCAGCCCTATTTTGTATTTTTATTTAGAGATAGGGTCTCATTGAGTTTCTTAGTGCCTTGCCCCTGCTGAGGCTGGCTTTGAACCAGTGATCCTCCTGCCTCAGCCTCTGGAGCCACTGGGATTACAGGCATGCGCCACCATGCCCAGCCACATCTGCACTTTTTTTAATGACTCTTTTCATTAAAATTTAATTTTGCATGATTTTAATATTTTGTTTATGCAAATAAATCATAATTTGTTCTTCTCTAATTCACTTATGTTTTCAAAACAACATGAATGTTTAAAATAGATTTTGTAAAATATATAATCATAACAAAATAATATACATTTGCTTTTGTTTTTCTACACCCATCTTTTTATTCTTCTGTTACAGTTTTCAAATACCTTAATGAAAAGCTTACCCATTATCTGAATTCATACTGAAAATAAAAATCCCCTTTTTTGCTAAACAAATGAGAAAAGACCTTTTGTGCTAGGTTTCCAAAATAAATAAAGCCTGGGATAGCAAACCATGCTTTGGTTTTGGGAATGGTTTGAAATTGTGGGCTCAAGCTGAACCTTGTGTTGATGAGCCTTGTGTCCTTGTATTGTTATAGGGGCAACAGATGTCATCAAATTATTAAATAATTCTAGAATACTACCAAAATTAAGAAATAATCCATCAGATGGGTCAACAGAATATGCCACTTGAAAGAAAGGATTGTGTACATTTTTTATAATATTACCAAGAAAGCAGAATGAATGGGAATGACCAGCCTATATCCTAGAAGAAGGACAACTCTCTCATGGGCCAGAAACACACATTCAGAAATGAAGTTTCAAGTAATCCAATTATCATTTCTTTTTTTTCATTATGTTGTGTGTTCTTGTGGGTGCATCAAGCTTCTCATCCCTTTCCCTTGCCTTCTACCTTGTGGCAAGTTTAGGTATGGTAATATTTGGTCATATTTAGATGTAGTAATTTTTTATTGCATTTATTATCTTAAAAACTCACATTTGTAAGTGTTGAAAGCAAGATTTTGATAATTGTATATTAAGTTGTTTATACTCAATTCTAAAGAAGTTAATTATTTCTGAAGTAACTGTTGAAATGAATTGAGTATAATAAAGAGCTTGAGAAAATTAAAAATTTATGTCTCTATATTGGAGAATTTAAGATTGTTTATATTTCTATGTTGGCAAATATTGACTTGTGTCATCTTACAGAAAGGAATTATTTTCATTTTGAAAATTCACAACCACTCATATTGTCCACTCGTATTTCAAGGTTTAAATAAATTGTCATCTCTGACACAGTTTGTATGTTGAACCTGGTTAAATACATATATATTTACACATATATGTGTATATAATATATACATATTAAAGTCTACATTTTTGATAGATTTTAATAAGACCTATAGCAATGGGTTTAATTTTGTGTATTTAATTTTTTGGATCATACAACTTGTCTTTTATTTCTTTTTAATATCACACCTACTATATTTGATGAGGCTAATACTCAGGAGAACATTAGGAAATACTTATGAATGTATTAAACTGAACATTTTATTTTCAAGGTATAGAATAGTCTATACATTAAAATATTCTATTCAGTTTAATTTATTGGGAAAACTGAGATAATTTCACTGTAATTGCTATTCTTAAATTTTATTAGTCATTGTAGGTAACATGTATGGAGCAATTATGATTTGTTAGTGATCATACAATTACTTTGCATAGAGTATCTCACTTAATATGCATCAGAAGTCACGTGATAGATGATATTATTATATTCTTTTCAGATTCAGATTATGAATGTTGATGATTTTACCATTGCACATCTCCAAAACCAGTGATTCCTTAAATGAGAATACAATTTTTTCTTAAAAGAGGCCGTACATGGTCTTGGACAACAAAAGACATGTCCTGAAATAACATGATGTTCCCTTTCCTCTGGATTTTTGCCTACTTTTTAAACTTTTTTCTCTTTGCATTTTAGTTTAATTTCAGTTTTAAGAAAATATTTAAATAACTTGAAATGTTAGGAAATTTTTCCATTTTCAAAAGCTTTCTAACACAGAGAGGTCCAAGGTGCTCACAACCACTACCCTCTATTGTTAACACTTTGAATTACTGTGGAGCATTTTTCACGATTAACTGACCCCTGGTGATACAGCGTTAATGGAAGATTACGCTTTATTAGAATTTCCTTAATTTTACTTAAAATCCTCTTTCTATTCTAGGATCTCATCTCTACCATATTACACTTAGTTGTAACATATTCTTTAACTCTTCTTGGCATGGCAATTTATTACAATATTCCTGTATTTAATAATTTGACCAATTTGGGGAATACTGATTAGGTATGATCTGTAATTTCCATACATTTTGTGTTCTTTAAAGATATTTTCATTATGGTTCCACTGGTATTACGGGATTTGGAAAGGAACACTGAGATGAATTACAGTAGATTTTTCAATAACAGGATGTTTGCATAATGTTTTATAGTAGTCTTTGACCATGTAAATAAATACAAAGTGAACACATTTATACAACTTTATTCAGGTTCAGAAATATTATGATTATTATGAACAGCAATTTTCATTAGTTACCTATGTATACATAATTATTGTATAAATATGAGTTAATACATAATTTATCTCATATTATTTGTACCCTAATAATACCTCTGCCCAAACACTTTAACCCACTTCAGCCCCCTGTGATTTTATTTCCATATTTATTGAATCACAACCTTTGATTCTTTAACAACACTAGCCCTATTCTATAATTCTATTAGTTTTAGGTTTCTGTTAACTATAATTGGAGATTAATTGATAGGTGAGGCCCTTATGGGACCTGTGGGAATAATATTTTATTGGCACAATGTGTCCAGGCTCAGAGTTTTGTAGGTAATTTTGAGGGACTTATTTTCATTTGGTAATAATTTGTCAAGAGAAAATCTTTATAAATTAGTACATAACTCAATATATATTTGGGAAGAGAAAATGAACAAAGAACCATATAGAATAGAGCTAGCTATAATGTTTTCGAGACTATAACTGTTAATGTTAAATAGAAATATGATTAAATTTTACTTAACTTCTAATTTACCACAAGAAGGATTAATTTTATAATTTTCCATTTAACAAGGATGTCACATCTTTGACAGTGCTATTTGTGAGTTAAGCCCTCCAAGAAGCTTCCTTGGTCTTTTTGGCTGACATTAACTTTCATAAACAGTACTCTATCTTATATTAATATTTATGTAGGCCTCATATTCAAACATTGTTCATTTCCTTCAACAAAAGTAAAGCAGGTATTTAAAAATATTAAGCTTTTTAATGTGTTAAGAATACATATCCTTAGATATAGTGCTTTGAATCTATTTTGAAAGTATTTTTCTCATACTTCTGGATATTCTGCTCATATTGGTAAAAACAAAGCCTGGAGTTCTTTTAGACTTATAAATTAATTGGAAGAGAAATGATGAAGAAGACAAGTATTAAATAAAACATATCACATCAAATGGCTACAGTAGGAGTTTTCTTATTTTGAAGTAAAAATATCTTTAATGTTGCAACTATTACAAATTGCCCTAAGAGGACTTTTAAAAAGGGATTAGCAGAGTCAAATTTACAGGAGAAATGTGAAATGTGAAAGCAGGCTAAGAGTTGGAATTAACTTCAGGGGATATGATCATAACTTTCTATTGCACCAAGCATTTACTTTCACATACAGTCAGGAAAAATTGCATGTTATATAGGATAAACAAACAGACACAGTTGGTCTTACAAAGACAGTATTTCACAAGGACTAATTGAAAAATCTTATGGTCTTTTTTGTGCAATGTTATTTACATTTTTTCCAATGTGACAGAACAATTCATGTTCACAAAACACAGAAAAATAGTGCAGGGTACCTTCTAAATAAAAGCAATATCCTGTCTCTTATTTCCAGTCTTACTCTTCTTGACACTCTTAAACTATGTCAGTTTTAATTCCTTTTGTGACTATCCATATAATCCTAAATAATATCCATATAATCCTGATAAATAATAAATGGTTTAGATACAAAGTGTCCTCCAAAATACTATGTGTGAAACAATGCAAGAAAGTTTGGAGGTGAAATGATTGGGTTATAAGAAAAATAATGTGATCTGTCATGACTGTAGGCAGTTAGGGGCTGGCTGGAGGAGGTGGGTCACCGGGAGCATGTCTTTGGGGTACATATTTTATCTTTGTTGAGCAGAGTTGTGCTTTCTGCTTGCTGGTGCCCTGAGCCGGCTGTCTATGGACTGAGACCTCTGAAACCAGGAGTCCCCAAGTAAACTTTTCCTCCTTTAAAGTCACTCTTGTCAGTCTTTTGGACACATCAGCAAAATAGCTGACTAAAATATGTACTTTATTGATGTTGTTTTTATTCATCAGATTTTGACACTATTTACTATTTTAGCACTTGACACCAATTACTTGACAATTTTTAATATAAGAACACATTAAAGAATGTAAGAAACCCAGCTCTTTGGCACACATCAGTAATCCCAGCTACTCGGAGGCTGAAGCAAAGGGATTGAAATTTTGAGTCCAGCCTCAACACCTTAGCAGCACCCTAAGAAACATAGCAAAACCTTGCCACAAAATAAAATTTAAAAGTGTAAGGGATGTAGCTCAGTAGCAGTTTCCTGGGTTCAATCTCCAGAACCAAAAAAGGGGAGGGGCTAATAAATCTTAATATTCTGTTGATTACATTTATATAAATTTAAATACCACATTTAACATCCTTTTTAATTCAATTACATTTATTTGAGATATCTTTATCCCCATATTCACATAATAACATACAGTTTCTTCTTTCTACTCTCCTATGATAAATGTGGTAAAAGGTATTTGTATATATATATATATATATATATAGTCATTGTCTTTAGATTTCATTTATTTCATGAGTTATTAAATTTTTCTGTGATTTTATCTTAAAAATTAAAACAATATTTAAACATTAATTACTATATAAATACAGTTTACTCTGAGCCAAATATGTTTGATTACATCTTTGGTTTTGATAGTATTAAGGACAGAACCTGGGTGGTGCTCTACCAGTGAGCTACATCCCAAGCCCTTTTTGCTTTTGGATATTGGGTGTCCCTAAGTTGCCAGGGCTGGACTTGGACTTGTGATCCTCCTGCATGAGCCTCTGTACAAGCTGATGTTACAGGCCAGTGCTAACATGTCCTGCTAATTACCTTATTTTTTTAATGAAACTATGCCACATCTTTTAGGAACACACATAAGAAGTTCCTAAACATGTGGCGACATTCTTCATCATTTGTTTAAAACACTGCTGGCCACACTTTGCTACAAATATCAAAAACTTTTTTTATAATAGGATTTTTACAGTGGTGACAATTACCATTTCCAGACATTTCTCTTTGCTTTATTTTATATTTGAATTGATTCCCACTAATATCTTCAGTATTTTTGGATGCTATCAATCAAAATTCCTCCTGCAGAGTGGACATTTTCACCTCTCTTTGCCTTCTTCTTTTCTTCATTCCCGAGCACTCACCTGTTTCAACAGGGAACTGCTCCTCAGTAGTTTCCCATGTAGCTGCCATCCTGATGATCTACGTCTTCGTTTCACTATTTTTATTCTTTTGTTTTTTTGGTTGGTTTCCATCAGTTTTAAAGTACATTTAGCTGGACATCATATTTCCTCTTTCTAATGATCTTCTGGAATCGTTTCTCAAATTTCTGAAAGTGGGTGTCAGTGGGATGAATGTACACTGTCATCAACTTGCCTAAAATTTCAATCTGCATCCTAGATTATTTGTATATATTCATTTTAGAGTATTTGCACTCAAGTCTTTAAAAGCAATGTACCTGTAGCTTTTTTTTAACCATTCATTATTGATGATGCAGAAAACACAATCTTTCCTCTTCTCTTTGTGATCCACATTGTATTCTTTTAAAATTCTTATCTGTCTTTGGAATTATGACATTAACAGGTGTATCCATCTAACTGGAATCATATTAGACATGATTTCTGTATTTCTGAAATTTCATGCTATTTCCTCTGGTTAATTTTCTACTGTTATTGGCTTTTGTTTAGTCAATTATTACTTCTACCATATTTTCCTTATGATGGTAAAGTAAATTGCCTCTCTCTCTCTCTCTCTCTTTCTCTCTCTCTCTCTTTCTCTCTCTCTCTCTCTCTTTTTCTGAAATGGCCATTCATTCTTTGGGTGGTGGGTGTATTTTTTACCTATGAGTAGAGACTGATCTACATTTTAGTGCTTTATTCAATTTTGTTTTGATGTACATCATTAGATCTTATTTTGCTTTGTTCTTAGATTAAATGAATGAAATAAATACCTTCTTGCAAACATCTGAATATATTTACTCATGTTTTCAGATATTTTGTAATATTTAAATTATTGGATGCTTCTCAATTGTTTTTCCTCTGGTCATTTCAGTGTGACTTTTTTAATTTGGCTTTTGTCTTTTATACTTGATTTTTCTTGGTTGCTTGATCATCATGTCTCAAGGAATTGAAAGTTGTATAAATTTACTTAGCTGATCGATATCCAAATCAGCAGTTGTAGATTTTCTAGGTAGTTGTTTAATTCATAAAGAGAGTGTTTCCATTTTCTCACAGAGGTTTATCCCACCTGTTTTAATGATGAAAATATCCTAAAATGGAAAACTTCTGCATTTTAGGGTCATCAGTAGATGTATTGTTTTGATTTGTTTTATTTTTCTATGTGTCCACTCTGAACTCAGCATCTTTCTGTTATAAAAATCTTGTAGATTAACTATCATTCTTTTAACAGCTCCTATGAAAAATAGAGTTGCAAATTTTTGTTCCTCAAGAATTCCAAACATAATTCTAAAATGATACATTTTACAGAAGTTTTTAAAACTCAAAGTCATTGAAAATTATTAAGACGAGCTCTGAAGAACTATTGTTTTAGTTTTGCTTATGCTTAGTATTTAAGTGGATATTTCAAAATTCACAAAACCTGAGGTAAAACATGCTTGTGGGTTTTTTGGAGCGGGTGTGCACATATGTACAGTTCATTTGCTTCAAGGAACAACAATTCTTTTCTGAGATTCCCCCTAATTGTCTGCAATATTATTTTTCTAAATACAGCTCTTATTAAAATAAAACATTTCTGGCTAAGTGTGGTGGGAACATGCCTGTAATCCATGCCACTCTAAAGTTCCAGGCCAGTTTCAGCAATTTAGCAATTTATCAAGACCCTAAAAAAAATTAAAAAATAAAAAAGGCTGGGGATGAAGCTCAGTGTTAAGCACCCTTGGGTTCAATCCCTGATAGAAATAAATAAGTAAACAAAAATAATTTCTACAATTTACTTTCAACTCTACTTCATTTACTTAAGTATTCAATACTTAGAAAATGCTGAAAAGAGAGTTTTGTTTCTTTTAATATTGGGACAAAGCATGCTTTTTACTTTTTCACATCTATTCACCATTCAAAAGAATAATGGCAGGGAGGAGGAAACAAATTGTTTTTCATTGACCTAAACTTGATCCTTTGTCAGCAATCTCACTGTGGTTTTCAACAGTGAATTGTTACCTTCCAGAACATTATCTTTCAAAATATTTCAACTGGTTGTTGTTTTTTTTTCTTTCACCTCAGAAAAATATATGACCCAACTGACAGTAATAAAACAAAATCTGGAAAAGGCTCAGTGCCTATTTGATCTTAAGCAGAGATTACATTAACTGAACAGTGACTTGGTTCACTGGGAGATACAATTTATCATTCATCTTGAAAGGTGAAAAGCAGGAAACTTGCATAAATGTGAACAGAGAATATTAGGTGGGAATTCATAATAAAATTCAATTCTGCATTGGTGCTTGTACCCCAAAACAAACAAACACAAAAGATTTGATACATTTAAATATCAGGGAGGGTAAAATCATTTCAGGAACTGATTCTAAGATGTTTGATGTTTTTTTCTTGCTTTTTCATTTACCACAAGAAAAAAAATCAAAACAACGTGTTCTTCTAAGCAAGAAAATGTTTTAAATTATGGGTTCTGAATTTTCCTTTGGATTGTAAATGGTGTTGTACTGGTGAGTGTTTAAAAACCAGCCTCTGCATGTAAGGCTAGAAAGAAACCTTGATTGTAGTGTTTAGCACCTTTCATGATGAAAATACTACATGGTTGATTTAGCCTGCCAACATGTCCTCTGTGAATGTAAATTGACAATAGCTGTGATCAGGCAGCTCTGAGAAGCACCATATGCATTCTCTATAATCACTGCTTTAAGACTGTCACAATGCAATGTGAAATACTTTCTACAATCTCTCCTGCATGTTATCAATTATGCTATGTTACAGATATATAATGCTTTATAACTGTGATTGATATTGTTTAATCATTTGCTCTACAAGAAATCTGAAATACAATAAAAATAATTATGTATGCTTTATATCCCACCCTTGTGGAAAAAATATAAGATAAAACCTTACCGTGGAATGTGGTAAGTGGTCATTTCTACATTCAGCTATAATTTCCCAAAATAAATAAATTGCTCCAGTTCTACTTCTGGAAAACACTTTGATAGTTTTATTTACTTAACTAAAGTTTACTGGAGATTTCCTCTCATTAGAATTTTTCAGATTTCTGAAGGATTCTTAGTTATTTATTACTAGCATGATAATACATAAAGTACATCCATGTTATACAATGTAGAAGTGAGATTAAAAAGTATTTAAAAACTTAAATTATAAACACACCTCAAACTCATTCTGTCTCAAATTATGTAAAACATTTTTTTAAAAGGAAATATTTCAGGCCAATTCATAAATGAGTCGGGAATTTCAAGTTGAATGTTACCATAGACCATTCCATGCGTGTGCGCTGTTTTGGCTTATTTGGAATAGACCACACATAGGAACTGTCTTAAAGATGCACTGAATTAAAGCTCCATCTTTCTTTGTGTTTGTACCTGCATCACCCAGACACCTAAGTCAGAATCATTGACCTTTTTTGGAAAATCATTATCCTCACTATACTATGGATCAAAAAACTGAGTACAGGTTAATAAACAGTATGCCCTTAAAATAAATGCATTTGAACTTCATTGTATAAGTGGAAATACACCTACATAACTTCTTGAAAACTGATGTTATATATACAGAAACTTAATCCTCGCAAAAACATAAAGGCTCACACAATTGCTGTTTGCCCACATACGAGAAGTAAACACCTAAGGGTCTGAAATAACTATTGAATTTCAACCTAAGTGATAGATTGGCTTATAGTGGGGTTTTGTTTGTTTCTTTGTTTATTTTAAATATTTTTTTAGTTGTCAGTTGATCTTTTTATATTTTATTTATTTATATGTGTACTGAGTATGCTAGGCAAGCACTCTACCACTGAGCCGTATCTCCAGCCCCTTTACAGTGTTTTAATAGTGCGCAATCATGCACCTTCACTAAAAAGAAGAGATAATAACTCAGAAAATGAAACTATTGATGACCAAGTAATTGAATGTCTCTGAAAATCATCTCAGTGCTCTTCTTCATATCTTCTGTAGGATAATTTAGCTGTCTGCCCTACCATGGCTCTCTGCCTCAGCAAAAACACGTGTCTCTGGTATCAGCAGTTGGTTCTAGCCTCCAACATCTCTTACACTTCCAAGTCAACTTGAGCTTCCCAACTTTTAGTTAGAAACACCAACAAAACCTGGCATATGCCTGAAATTCCAGCACCTAGGGAGGCCAAGGTAGGAGGATTGCAATTTCAAAACCAGCCTCAACAATTAGTGAGGCCATAAACAACTTGCTGAGACTCGGTATCCACACTCCCACCCCCCAATAACAAACAAAAACAGAAAAAACTAAAATGGGGCTGGGATGTGTTTTGTGGTTCAGTGGTTTTGGATCAATCCCTGGAAAGAAGGAAGGAAGGA
>JAJEJO010000373.1:119556-262136 GCA_020662805.1 Glaucomys volans | reverse complement strand
ACAATTTATCATTCATCTTGAAAGGTGAAAAGCAGGAAACTTGCATAAATGTGAACAGAGAATATTAGGTGGGAATTCATAATAAAATTCAATTCTGCATTGGTGCTTGTACCCCAAAACAAACAAACACAAAAGATTTGATACATTTAAATATCAGGGAGGGTAAAATCATTTCAGGAACTGATTCTAAGATGTTTGATGTTTTTTTCTTGCTTTTTCATTTACCACAAGAAAAAAAATCAAAACAACGTGTTCTTCTAAGCAAGAAAATGTTTTAAATTATGGGTTCTGAATTTTCCTTTGGATTGTAAATGGTGTTGTACTGGTGAGTGTTTAAAAACCAGCCTCTGCATGTAAGGCTAGAAAGAAACCTTGATTGTAGTGTTTAGCACCTTTCATGATGAAAATACTACATGGTTGATTTAGCCTGCCAACATGTCCTCTGTGAATGTAAATTGACAATAGCTGTGATCAGGCAGCTCTGAGAAGCACCATATGCATTCTCTATAATCACTGCTTTAAGACTGTCACAATGCAATGTGAAATACTTTCTACAATCTCTCCTGCATGTTATCAATTATGCTATGTTACAGATATACAATGCTTTATAAACTGTGATTGATATTGTTTGATCATTTGCTCTACAAGAAATCTGAAATATAATAGAAATAATTATGTATGCTTTATATCCCACTCTTGTGGAAAAAATATAAGATAAAACCTTACCATGGAATATGGTAAGTGGTCATTTCTACATTCAGCTATAATTTCCTGAAATAAATAAATTGCTCCAGTTCTACTTCTGGAAAACACTTTGATAGTTTTATTTACTTAACTAAAGTTTACTGGAGATTTCCTCTCATTAGAATTTTTCAGATTTCTGAAGGATTCTTAGTTATTTATTACTAGCATGATAATACATAAAGTACATCCATGTTATACAATGTAGAAGTGAGATTAAAAAGTATTTAAAAACTTAAATTATAAACACACCTCAAACTCATTCTGTCTCAAATTATGTAAAACATTTTTTTAAAAGGAAATATTTCAGGCCAATTCATAAATGAGTCGGGAATTTCAAGTTGAATGTTACCATAGACCATTCCATGCGTGTGCGCTGTTTTGGCTTATTTGGAATAGACCACACATAGGAACTGTCTTAAAGATGCACTGAATTAAAGCTCCATCTTTCTTTGTGTTTGTACCTGCATCACCCAGACACCTAAGTCAGAATCATTGACCTTTTTTGGAAAATCATTATCCTCACTATACTATGGATCAAAAAACTGAGTACAGGTTAATAAACAGTATGCCCTTAAAATAAATGCATTTGAACTTCATTGTATAAGTGGAAATACACCTACATAACTTCTTGAAAACTGATGTTATATATACAGAAACTTAATCCTCGCAAAAACATAAAGGCTCACACAATTGCTGTTTGCCCACATACGAGAAGTAAACACCTAAGGGTCTGAAATAACTATTGAATTTCAACCTAAGTGATAGATTGGCTTATAGTGGGGTTTTGTTTGTTTCTTTGTTTATTTTAAATATTTTTTTAGTTGTCAGTTGATCTTTTTATATTTTATTTATTTATATGTGTACTGAGTATGCTAGGCAAGCACTCTACCACTGAGCCGTATCTCCAGCCCCTTTACAGTGTTTTAATAGTGCGCAATCATGCACCTTCACTAAAAAGAAGAGATAATAACTCAGAAAATGAAACTATTGATGACCAAGTAATTGAATGTCTCTGAAAATCATCTCAGTGCTCTTCTTCATATCTTCTGTAGGATAATTTAGCTGTCTGCCCTACCATGGCTCTCTGCCTCAGCAAAAACACGTGTCTCTGGTATCAGCAGTTGGTTCTAGCCTCCAACATCTCTTACACTTCCAAGTCAACTTGAGCTTCCCAACTTTTAGTTAGAAACACCAACAAAACCTGGCATATGCCTGAAATTCCAGCACCTAGGGAGGCCAAGGTAGGAGGATTGCAATTTCAAAACCAGCCTCAACAATTAGTGAGGCCATAAACAACTTGCTGAGACTCGGTATCCACACTCCCACCCCCCAATAACAAACAAAAACAGAAAAAACTAAAATGGGGCTGGGATGTGTTTTGTGGTTCAGTGGTTTTGGATCAATCCCTGGAAAGAAGGAAGGAAGGATGGAAGGAAGGAAGGAAGGAAGGAAGGAAGGAAGGAAGGAAGGAAGGAGAGAAAGAAGGAAGGAGGAAGAGAAAGAAAAAGAAAGGAAGGAAGGAAGGCAAGAAAGAAGGAAGGAAGGAAGGAAGGAGAGAAAGAAGGAAGGAAGGAGAGAAAGAAAAAGAAAGGAAGAAAGGCAAGAAGGAAGGAAGGAAGGAAAGAAGGAAGGAAGGAAGGAAGGAAGGAAGGAAGGAAGGAAGGAAGATAGAGAGGAAAAGAGTGAAGGATGGATGCAGGGAGGGAGTGAAGGAAGGGAAGGAAAAGATTGAGAAAAGCCAGCAAATGGTGGCCAAACACCACCCATGGAGTTCTGAGTCTAATGCTACCCCTAACCCTTTCACAAGAACATCAAAGTTTCTCTCTTCTCAATCCCTCCATTCATTAATTCAATTTTCTTTCTTTTTATAAATTTTAACAATAGACAAAAGAGTAAGTTCATTTATGAATGAGGTACTATGTAATTTTGCTACACTGTGTAATGTTTAAAACAGGTTAAACATACTTACCTTCTTAGACACTTATTAGTTCTTTAGGATGCAGACTTTCAGAAGCATTTCTTTTAGCTTTTGAAATGGACAGTGTATATTTTCACCTGAGTCAGCAGGCTGGGCAATAGAACTCCAGAGCTTCTGGTCTTCCTCTCCTTCTGTGGCTCCATACCAAGGAGGGGCAAGTGCTGGCCATAGATCTCCACTCTGGGTTAACTTAGTATTCAAAGTTGCTTATTCAGTCCTTCAACACTTAAGCAAATAAATCCCTAGACTAAATCACCATTCTTGAAATAATGATTTACATTTGATGTAATATATATTTCATATATGTATACTATTTGATTGATGTATAAATTCACACCTTTCTAAGGTCATAAGCATGCCCTGCTAACCCTAAAGCAATTTACTAAAATTATTTTTAATTTTCTTACTCAAACTCTTCTACACCTATGAATACATTTGTGTGTGTACAGCTAAGATTTATCTTAAATTTTGGTCATTGCTTTATAAATTTTTTAACTACTTAAATATTTATCCTTACAAATATTCATGATTTCATTTTCAATATAAAAATTTTTTAAATTCTATGAATATGCACCCATCCTAATTATTTTCAAAATACAGTGATTAACCCCTTGAAATTTTGAATAATTAAGGGAGTATTCAAAATAAACATAATTTGCATGCATGATTTTTATTTTTAAAGGCATTTAACTTTTCAATCAAGCATATGGAGAAATCTTAACTCAGGGCTAAGTGATTGTTACAAGTTTATAAATGGAAAAAAAAAATCCTATTTCCAAATGCCTGTCAAATCAGCTTGTTTTTCAACATCTGCTTAAGAAAAAGACACAAATGAAATATCAACAGAAAATATTACATTGAAGTATTTTGATGTTACTGTTCTGAGGAGATTGTCCTGAAAATAACAGTGTGGTACCCTTTTATTTGATTATTTATGGAATAAAGAAGATATTTTTACAAAGTGCTGAATATATGGCCAAAATGTCAGCATTGATTTTTACCTCAGATATATGATTTAGAAAAAAGAAAATGTACCTAAACTACTTATGATGAAATGCTGAGTGGAAATCTCAAACAAAATACAGTATCATTTTTTTTTAATCTTAAAAGACAATCTTTGTCTACAGATGTTCCTAAAAATCTTTCAAAATGGGTTAAAATGCCCTTTTAAAAGTTATTTTTAAACAGACCTCTGTCATTTCAGGTAATTTAAAATATCCTATGTAAATTTTACTTTGAAGTTTGAACAGATTTATACCAAATATAAAAATCTTCAAGCTTTGCTTTCCGTCAGTATGTAAAATATCTAGCATTGAATCTAAACATAGATTACTACAATGATCCATGCACTCTGTCAGATCTGATTAACTGTCTTAAAATCTTCAAAACTTTTCCTTTTTGCATTTTAGACTTTATATTTATTCTTTTTAGTTATATATAACAGTAGAATGTATTCTGTCATATTATACATACATGGAGTATAACTCACTATTTTATGTACATGATGGGGAGTTACACTGGCTGTGTATTCATACATGAACATAGGAAAGTTAATTCTGATTCATTCTATTGTGCTTCCTATTCCAATCCCCTTTCCCTTTAGTCAATATTATACTTGTGCATCACTATCTCTGATATGCAAAAAAAGAAAAATAGAAAGTAAATTTCCCCCTTAGCATTTCATATGTAAGTTAAATAGAGATGCAAGTTCCATGAAATTATTTTTATTCATAATTTATTCTAAACAGTTAGTCATCTGTAAGTTGCTGCTGTGGTTTGGATATAATGTGGCCATGAAAGGCTTTTGTATTGAAAAAAATCATATGCAGGGCAGGATGCTCAGGGGTGAAATGATTATGAGAGCTGTATCCTAATCCCTGGTTTGTTCTAGTTGGATGAATCAATGATTTGAATGAATTACTGGGAGGTAACTATAGATAGGTAGAGTGTGACTGGAGGAGGTAGGACACTGGGGCTTACCCTTGGGGACATACATTTTGTCCCTGGATCCCTGCTTACCATGTTTACTTCCTTGTCACAATGATCTGAGCTGCTCTCCTTGGCCACACTCTTCTGTCATGAAGTCCTACTTCACCTCCAGCCCATAGAAACGGAATTGACCCATCATGGACTGAACCTCTGAAACCAGGAGCCAAAAAAACACTTTTCCTTCTCTACACATTCCTGTCAGGGATTTTGGTAATAGCAACAAAACACTAAGACACTGGCATATATAAAAGTGATATAAAAATGGTCTTTATTGATGGTTAAAATGATTCATAGAGGCCCACATTAAGGATTAAATTAAAATATGCCTATTTCTCCCTAATCAATTAATTCATATTTGTGTCTCCTTGTGTGTGGGAGGTTTTCTGTTTGTGATCAGGCAGATTTTCAATAAGAGAAAGAGTCTGACATTCTTATCTTGTCAGAGAAAACAAAGAGATGGTTGCATGCATGTGAGTATGACATACACACACACACATAATAAAATGTGATGACTATCCGTAATTGAAGTTCAGGATACAACTTGATCCATTAGTGAAGGGTACATCAAAGAAGGGGATGCTTACCTAGGATGTGATATTATTATCAATGCTTTGTAATTATTCATAATAGTGAGATTCATTATGCCATGTTCATCCATGCACCTAATTTGATCAAAATCCCTCACAAGTACCTTCCCTTTCTCTATTTATGGATGATCACAATACCGTTATTTAATTAATTAATTTATTTTTATGTGGTACTAAGATCAAACCCTGTGCCTCACCCGTGCTAGACAAGTGCTCTGCTGCCAAGTCACAACCCCAGCTTCCTTTCCCTTTTCTGCCTTCTTTCCCTCCCCCAATCTCTCTGATCTCTAAAGCATTAATTAAAATAGTAATAGCAATAATAGAAGGGAGATCAGTAGGGTTTGATATTTTAATGTTATTTATATATCAAAAAATAGGTAAAGATTTCAGTCCAGTGTCAGTATTTTGTCCTTTTGGGTGCTATAAAAATACCTTACCATTGCCCTGTGTACATGCATGAACGCACAGATGGTGCGACTCTACTTTGTGTACAACCAGTGAAACAATAGCTGTACTCCATTTGTGTTCAATGAATCAATAAGTAAATAAAAAAAAAGAAAGAAAAAAAATACCTTAAACTGGGTTGCTGACAAGTAATAGAAATTTGTATCTCAAACTCTGGAGGCTTGGAAGCCGAAAACCAAAAAGACAACAAATTTGGCGTCTTCTGGAGGGATTTTTCCTGATGTATACCTCAGCTGTGTTTTTATTGTAACTTCCTGTGGTCTTTGAAAAAGCGCAGGGTCTCACGGAAGTCCTTTTAGAAAGGCATTAATACCATTCAAGTGGGCTTCGATTGCACCACCTAATCATATCTTCCCCCTGAAGGTTCCCCTTGCTAATACCATCACTTTAGGGGTTAGGATATCAAGATATCATTTTTTTTAAACAAGGACACAAATATGCAGACCATAATAGCCAGATGGTAAACCCTTGGAGACCATATGGTCACTGTCACAACTACTCAACCTATAGAACAAAAATAATCATAGACAGTGTGACTGTGATGCAGAAAACATTTTATGGGTAAAGAAATTGGACTTCATGTAATTTCACATTACAAAATGTTACTCTTCTTACAATCATTTCAACCAATTCTACTGTAAACTTATTTTGTGTGGCTCATGCGTCATACAGCAACAGGTGACAAGCTGCATTCAGCCAACGTGCAGTGATTTCCTGGACCTGGTTCTACGCCAGTACTCAAAGAGAACAATATTTTTACATGGGGAAAGATAAAAAGATGAAGGAATTCAGAGCAATTAAGTCAAGCACCAGACAAGTTAGATGAAAATAGTCTTATCACAATTTCCTAAATTATTGTTTCAATTCATACATTCATTTATTCATTTGATCAAAAAATTCAGGTACTTAAAATGGTGCACCCAATATTCTTCTAACTGCAATGATTATAGGAACAAACAATACAGACACAATTTCTTACTTTAATGGAGGTCACATTACATGACAGATTTTCTTGATTATTAAACATTTCCTCTTACCTATGTTGTCCCTTATGTGAGTGTAATTAGAAAAGCCACGTTGAGTATGTTGAAAATGTAATCTACTCTATTTATTTTTTTTCTTGTAAAGAAGCAGCTTTTTTAACTACAAGTAGTAAAGGAAAAAAATAGCAAGCATCCCTTATTATTCATTATACCAGACTTAGCGAGCTTACATTTTTCACTTTTACGGTTTACATTATTATAATTATTTTTGTTCTTTTAATTCACTTTATTGAGGTTAGATTGACATAAAAAGTTGTACTCATTTAGTTCATATGATTCGATGAATTTGGGGATAAGTATGTACCTGTGAAACTAGCACCACCCTCAAGGTCACAAACATGTCCATCAACTCATAGTTTCCTTCTTTCCTCTTTATTGTTGTTGTTATTACTGTTTGTGTGATAAAAATATGTAAGATCCACCCTTTGGGTGTGGTCTCAGTGACCCTCAAGTGCTCACTGTGGTTAAAGGCTTGATCTTCAGGCTGGTGCTAGTAGCCCAAGTTGTGGAACTTTTGGGGGACGGGGCCCAGGGAGGTGCCTGTTTCCTTGAGGGTGTAGTCTTGGGAGGTAGCAATCCCAGGGATGTTATAAAAGGTGAGCTTGGTTTATACTATTAACAAAAATCAAGGAAAATTTCAAGATTCCTTCATTTTCATTAGCAATTCAAAAATTTCCCTCCAAAGTCACCGTTATCATGTGTTTTGTATTCATGAAAGAATAAAATTTTTGAGCCATTGCTATGTCTTAGATAACAAGTCACATGTTAAGCAATGCAGGAATGTCCTGAGGTGAAATGATCAGATTATGAGGGCTGTAATCTCATCAGTAAATTAATCCATTTAATAAACTAATAACTTGAGGGAGTACTGTGTGGAACTGTGGGCAGTTGGGTGTAGCTGGAGGAAGGGGGTCACTGGTTGCATGCCCTTGGGGATTTGATTTTGTTCCTGGTGAGCATAGCATGTTCTAGACTGAACTTAGAAAAAATTTCTCATCAGGTTCTTCCACCATGATGCTCTGCCTCACCTCAGGCAATAGAATTAGAAGACCAGGGTCTGAGACCTCTGAAACCGTGATCCCAAAATAAACTTCTCTTCTAAAAGATTCTTGTCAAGTACTTCAGTGACATCAGTGAAAATCTGACTAACATACAGATTAAAACACACAACAATGTATTCCACATATGTGTGATTTAATAACTTTATGGTATCATTTAGATATGATCTACAAAGTTTAGATATTGATGTAGAGATATTGATGTATAGATTGATGTTTAGATATTGATGTTTGATCAAATGTCTACATACAAACAGCAAAGGACAGCCTTTCTATCTCTCTTTCTGTCATTCTGTATTTCTCTCTGGATATATCTGGATGTATCTGTATATAAATGGGTCTAGGTAGATCCATATATAGATTGAGATATATTGAGAGAGACATATTGAGGGAAAACCATATGTACCCTCTTGGAAGAAATTCCTTTTATAGTTTACCCAAGAACCATTTCATGTTTACAAGCATAGAAGTTTTAGAACCAATGATATTGAGTATGGCTGACCACAGAGACAAAGACAACCAGGAATTCCGTTGATATTGATGGCCATTTTCTGATTCAAATGTGTAGTCTGTCCTACTTACATATATAGTCCTGTTACATATATAGTGGTGTGGTTCCAGAGGAGGTGACAAATTCCTTTCATTTTCTAACTCTACATGTATCAAAATAAAGCAAAATCAACATTATAGTGTTTCAATTTGGCAGTAGGATCTAGTGCAAAAAAGCAACATAGATGAGAAGCAGGAACACCTCTCCTTCCTCTTTCTGAGGGTCTGAGGACTCTCAGGTCTAGTTATTCAAAGCTTCTCAACAGAACTACTATGTTGTATTTCTGGGCACAGCCACAAAAGGGAATGAACAAAAAAAAAATAATGCGATGAAATGGATATGTATATACTCCCCTATAGGGAGCATAGATTTTTTTTAATAAAAAAAATGAATTTTTGTTTCCTCTCACAGGACCCTAATAGTCAATTGGTTACCCCTCTGATAATAATGATGATGGTGATGGTAATGATGACGAGAGTTTGGGGTTCCTTGTGTGAGTATGAATATGTGGGTGCCTACATATGTTCAGATTTATTTACATACAAAATGCAGGGGTTACAAGGTCCTATAAATTAGGTGTTGCATTTTAGCTTTTCTGGTTAGAGGTAATAAACTTAGAAAGCACAATTGGATGAAAGTATGAATGATGAAATGTTTTAAAAATTGATGAAAATTTTCTGGGAAAATAATTCCATATGAATATTTTTATGCTTTTCAAATAAATGAATTTATTACCATTTTAAAAATAATCCATTTTTATTAAAAATCAAGTTGTTCTATTGTTTACAAAATCCTTATTTTCATTTATGTGTTGTCTATTATCTGTTTTTACAGGGATATTATAAATTTATTTTTAAAATGTCATTTATATGCACCTTACTTTGTAAACCTTGTACTGTACCCTAATTATAAGTCTTTTGAAATAGGTTTTCTAATCAGAATTTGTAAGATTGTTTTGACTGTGTTCTTTGCTATAACTACAGATGATTCAAAGTTCAAAAAATGAAATGACTATGATATTCAGATGGTAATTTCGAACAAGTCAAAATACTCTGAAAAAAAGAAGTCACAATGCTATTATTGTAGCTTTCATACTTAAGGAGCATAGTGTTTGATGATGAGAAAATAAGACTGACTCATTAAAACTGTATTTGGTGGTGACTTTTTTCCTGATATTGTTACCGTTATCAATAATATGCATAAAATAAGTATATATACATACATAGACTGCTCAAATGATTTATTAATTTTATAATTCTGATATCCACATAATTTATAGCATCCCACCATATATATATATGTGCAAGTGTGTATATATATAATATATATGAATTTTAATTCATATATATGTATATATATGTATAAGCAAAATTGAAATAATATAAAGTTCCTTGGTAAATATTCATTTGCATCATGGGTATCCAGTTTAACATGATTCTTATTGCATTATTATCATGAAAAAATAGAGATTTATTTCATTTTGTTACCTTTAACTGAAAACCTATTAGAAATACACTCACATATGGTGCATAAATGATGGACCACTCATTAGACACGAATGCTTTTACTGGGTAGATTTAAAAAAAGTAAATAAAGCTGTTTAAATTCAGGGCAGTTAAAAATATAATTAGTTACCACATTGACTTAGCACAGATTTTACTTCTATGCATATGCCATACACATAATCTTAATCTTAGATTAACTTTGAATTTGAAGCTGGTAGTTTCATTCTAATTCTTATATGATCGCAAAAATTATAATTAAAATATTTATTCCTGTTGTGATAAACTAGAGTAGAATATAGGTAGAATATCTATATTGTGCATTTCAACTGACAAAGCTCCACATGATTAGCAATTCCCTTTGAGGGGAATTATAATTCAATAGTAGAGAGAGAAAGAAATTAAGGAATATGCTAATTTGAGGGGCAAATGAATACATTCATTCATTGTAGTATGATTATGGAAAATAGCTGGGTGCAGTGACACACACCTGTTATCCCAACTCTTTGGGAGACTGAGGTAGGAGGATCAAGAGTTCACAGCCAGCCTTAGCAACTCAGTGAGACTCTGTCTAAATAAGATCTTAAAAAGGGCTGGACTGTGGTTCAATGGGTAAGTACCCCTGGGTTCAATCCCCAGTTAAAAAAAAATATGGAAAATATATTGAGTCAGACTTACACATTCCCATAGTGAAGAATGAGGGGCAGAAAGTTAGTGATATGGGCAAGGCTGAAACCAAGTCACTGTTTTTCATTTAATTATTCTTATTACCCTCAAGTTCAAGTTGCAGTAAGTCCAAATAAGAAAGATTTACTTTCCTTCCCAACATTTCTGGAAAATCCTTTAACCCTATTCTTAACTTAGATGACATTCTAATCAAGCTCAAAATGATTTTTAAAGCTGATGGATTTGGTATATAATTTGTTTGATGAAAGACATAGTAATTTCTTCCTCTTAATTATCTCATAACAGGATTTTCAGGGGTATTTGTATTCCCATAATGTATTATCTCAGGTTGAGAACATGAGGAAAACATTAGAAATATCCTATATGTTTGCATATCAACCGTTTTCATCATAAAACTTTTCAGAATAAAACAAGAAACATAAATTTATATGAGACATTCTTAATGGACACAGTTAACCAACTTCAGACTATAGTGAAAACAGCATTATATCCAAATGCATTATTTGTCACAATGCTTTTATAAGAGTGCATTGAATCACATCTGCTTATTTCACCCAGTCTATATTCTTCTGAGGACTACATAGATTCACAAACCACTCATAAGATTATGCTAATTCCTACAAACACTTTATTGCTACCTAACATATATTTATGAGAAGCAATTTGGAATTGCAACAAAGATTTTTTTTTTCCAGATTGCTTGTTCGATTAAATGGAAAACACATAAATCCATCTTTCTTTCAAACATAACTTTTTCTCTACCTCCAGAACAGAAAATTGTCATTCAACTTCAAAACATCAGTTATGTAATCTGTAAAAACAGCTCTATCTATTCCTTGACTTAAAAAAACAATGTGTTCCTTGTAAAATTTCTGCCTTTTTGGAGAAATAGTCTCATTATGTTGCCTACTTTTATAAGCATCTTCCTTCACTTTCTACTGCATCCTTGATTTATAGGAACATGATAGAACTTCACAAAGGTTCTGCTATTGAATCCATAAAGGCATGCGTTTCCAAACATATTAAATTGATTACAATTCCATACAAATTCCATTAGACATAGTAGTCCTACTGTGCCTAATTTAAAAATACAGTTTCAAAAATAGAGAGAGGCACAAAATCTGTTAAAAGTTACCCTAAAATGTAAGAAATCAAAAAATAATTAAAACCATATTTTGAGCGAGAGTGAGGGAATAAACTAAAGTCAAGTCAGGTAAATCAATATGAGACCTGAAACAATTATATTAAGAGTTTAAGAGGATAAAATTAACAACAGGGTCTAAAATCTTGAAATGTTAAACCTTTCAATATAAAAACAAAACACTGACAAGATTAGCAAAGATAAAAGAAAATCAAAAAACTCAGAGGTAAATTTCATTAGCCTTAAAAAATAATTTAACAATTCACATTATATGCAATTTCTAGAAAAATAATTATTATATACCTATTCAAAGTAGAAGGAGTCCTCAAATGGCCAATAATTATTATAAAACTAATTTATTAACAAAAATAATCTACAAAATACAGAGAATTGTATAAGCGAATTCTTATAAATCTTTAAGATATAAAAATAAATAAGACTGCAACTAAAACAGGTTTTATTGAAAAATTGGAAAATAGAGCATTAGAAAAATGCAGATGTTTCAAACAGAGATTGAAACTACTAAGTAAATTGAAAATCAGTTTGCCTGTCAGCTAAACCTTTTCCCAATTTGGTTCACAGGTCCATTTCCACTGGATTTTTTTTTTTTTCTCTATTCTAAGTGTCTCTCTGCTCTAGAATCAATTTTCCCTGTTGTACAAAGCATAGGATAGTGAGATATACATTATTTTAGTTTTAAATACCTGTATTTTTGACCTGGCCATTGTTTCTAACAATGGTGTCCTAGTGTTGTGATTCCATTTCTTGTAAAACAGGCTATATACGTACTGCTTCCAGAAGTGCATAGTGCTTGCAGTGCTTCCATTATTCACAAATCATGACTATCATGTCCTATATTAGGTAATAAATCTATTTCCATGAATAAATTTATTCAACATTTGTCTTCTTGTGTCCCAATTCAAGAGTAGGAAGACAAAACTGTGTTTCATTATTAATCAAGAATTTCCACTCACAGAAAATAACGTGGTCAATCCTTTGCCTTGGTTTTCCAGGGTCTTTATTACTAAACTCCTACCAAAGTTTGAAACATTAGTTTATGGAACTCATTGCTGTTGAATGATTGATTTCCCGTGTTTAGGCAGAGTGCTAAGGAACGAAGTGACCAATGACAGCATCTTAAAAATTTTCAGCTATTTAACAATGGCACTAGTTTATCTACATATTCTAGCCAAGATTCTTAAAAATGGCCATTTTTAGTCATAATATGCTTATATTTGTTTATATCTCTCATCTTATCTGACTTAATCTAGAATACAGCAGGAAATAACAGTTTTGAAAGAGTATTTAGAGAAACAGGAGAGAAAGAGTAAGGAAAATAACAATGCATGAGACAAAAGGAGGGAGGAGGATTACGTGAACCCTAAAATTTCAAGAAACTTGGAAATAAGATTGTCTAAGAAGTGATGAAGGAATGTAGTATCTTGCAGCACATAAAAATGCTTAATAAAATCACACAATAGAGAAATGCAAATTAATACACAATGAGACACTACTTATTGTAAACTAATGAAAATAGTAATAAAATTGTTTTCAAAAGAATGACACCACCTTGTTCTAAAGGCATTGAGAATATGGACCTCAATGAAACTGTGCAGCAATTTAAACATTTTCAGTGAATGTTTGGGAGTTCCTTATAGGAATCAATGCAGGATAGCATTTTCCTCTGCAAATGACAGTTTTAAAAGTTTACCCAAATGCATAAAAATATATCTGTTTAAAAACTGTTGGTAAATGTTTTAGTAACTTTACTTATATGAGAAAAATCTAGAAATCTCCTTCATATGCATCAAGTGTTGAGTAAACAAATTGAGATACACATACAACAAAAATATACTTACTAATAAACATAATCTTTTATGTACATACACTAAGATGGATAAACTCAGACACATTATTCTTAGTCAAAAAAGCTAGTGATAAAATACTAAGTGGTATATAATTGCATATTTATGAAATTTTAGAAAAGTCATAAAATATAATGCTCAAAAGCAAGTGTATTGTTAATGTCCAGAAGAAGAGGGGATTGATTAAAGAATAAAAAGTATGTATGAACATTTTCAAAGTAGTGAAAATATTCTGTGCCAGGACAGTGGTAGTTGTTCATCATCTTCCAGGTCACTATACCTGTCTTCCTTTAATTACTTAATGAAGGAATCCTCCCAATTTTAACTTCTTTATGTGTCCCTAAAAATGAAGTATATATCATAACTCCAGTCTCAACAAATTTCACCCTGTTTCTAAATTCTGACCAGCACAATCTCAAACAAAATAAATGTTTCCAACTACTATGTCTTGTCCTTCAAATATACACCTGTTCCCCCATTTTCCTCAGTATATGCAGATAAAGACAATATTCTTGCTAATGGAAGAATAATAAGGGGAAAAGTACCAAATTCCTGAAGGGCTTTTCAGAAGTACCTATCCACCCTGTACTCTTTGTTTACTGTTTGCACAGCAACATAAAAATAATAAAATTTAATATAGCATGCACAATAGCTAAGTATATGCATCCTCCATAATATGTCAAGCTCATTGCATTATTATAATACTTTCTTCTTGTTACCTGAATAATATTGAACCTCCTCTGTGTTTCTTCCTTTCAAGCCATATTGGAATACTTGTACTTAATGTCAAATATAAAATACCAAAACAAAGGTGCATGATCTTGAAGTATTGATTTAGATAGGGAAAATTTGAAATGGTAGCGTATAGTTAGAACCTTTTTACATTTGATCACTTTCTCTTTCAAAATACTTATACTTTCTTAAAATCAACATACTACAGTGATGCAGCCACATCAATGTTCATAGCTGCTCAATTCACAATAGCTAGATTGTAGAGCCAACCTAGATGCCCTTCAATAGATGAATGAATAAAGAAATTGTGGTATATATACACAATGAAATATTACTCAGCCAGAAAGAATAATAAAATTATGGCATTTGCAGGCAAATGGATGAAGTTGGAGAGTGTCATGCTAAGTGAGATTAGCCAATCCTCAAAAACCAAAGGCTGAATGATCTCTCTGATAAGTGGATGATGATACATAATGCAGGGTGGAAGGGAGTCAAGAATGGAGGAAGCATGGATTGCATAGAGGGAAGGGAAGGGTGGAATCGGGGTAGAGGGGTAAGAATAATAACAATGAGATGGACATCATTGCCCTGTGTACATGTATGATTACACGAATGGTGTGACTCTACTTTTTGTACAACCAGAGAAACAAGAGCTGTACTCCATTTGTGTACAATGAATCAAAATTAAGTAATTAAAAAATTCTTATGCTTTCTTTTGATTCTTTCTGGAAAACATATGCACCCTATAGACATGCAGTTCTTAGGTGGTTTTCACATCTTTATAAATGTCTAAGCTGAAAATCCATTTCATAAGGTATGTCCTTCATTTAATTACTACACATTTTGTTTATCTTGTAAGTCTGGAAACTTTATTATTCATTACTTGTCTCATTTTACTTTTTTAAAATTTCCTATGTGGCATTGATGAGTACTAGACTATTATTCTACACTACATCTCTGGTATCTTAGGCTTTGTCATATAGTAAGAAACAAATAAAAATTTGTGAATTGAATTCATTTATGAACTGAACTCTATTTATAGACCATAATTTAAATGCCATATTTTTATGAGACCGTGGCACATATTCCTATTTACTGTTCACCAAATTTTGGAGAAATTGATGTGCAATAAAAGTACACGGTGTTCTCATTTAAAGGGACTTGAATCCTAGAAGAAAAATTCAAACATGCACAGATGAAATTATATGCTTCATATATGGTCATAATTGCCATGAAAAATATCTGTTTTTTAATGTAAGGGATCTAATGATTTTCAGAGGCAGGTAAGCTGAGTTCATAAGCTCATATTTAAAGAGAATGCAAAGAGGTGGGTGGGATCAGAGTCCAGTTAGAGACAGCAGAAGAGATAAAGTGTTTTTTTTTTTTCCCAAGGAATAGCAAAGAGGCCTAAGTCTCAATAATGACATTAGAAAAAGCAGAGTGTATAGAGAAAGGAATGTCTTTTTAGCAAATAGATAAAGAAATTTAATTAAAACCTTTTTAAACTGGCTCGTTATAAAATGTGTTATTTTTAGGTTTTTTGATTAGAAGCCTTTCACAAATCATAATGTTAATTGGTCTGAATTTTATTCATAGGTATATTATTCGAGGTTAAAAATAGTTTAAAAGGTGTAGTGGCAAGTCAGGAAGACATTAGGAAGTTAGTAGGGTAACTATGGTGATAAACATCAAGAGCTTGACACAGGGTGGTAGCAATAAAGGTCACTAGAGATGATTGGATTATGGAAAATAAAACCTGTACAGTATACCAAAACAGTGTAGGTCAATATGAGACAAAAAGAATAGTAGCAGTAATTAAAATACATATTTCCCATTGATGGAGAATCATACTCAGGGAGGGCATTCATTTGCTGAAATAAAGTGTAAGGTTGACTATAGAAGAAATATCCAAAACTTTGCTTTTAAAATGCAGCTATATTAGACATTGAAATGGTGTAGCATGTAAGTAATCTTAATATCAAGATAAACATTGAGTGTAAGTTCTACATCAAAAGTAATTGTAAAACTGAATTTATCAACACAGTGCATTTAAAGCCATGAAATTCTATGAGATCATCTAGAAGGGAGTGAATTCTTATCATGTGAATTTTTAACTGTTGGAAAGATGAGGAAGATTTCTGCACAGGAAATATTGAAGTACTGAAGTTGTAAGAAAAAAATGGTATATAAATACCATCTGTTGTCTATTATCAGCAAGTTGCCTCTTGGTATTAGGGTCACCAAAGAAAACGCAGGGAGTCAGGCACTCAGAAAAATGCCTTCATCACATAGAAAAGAAATAGAGTAAGAGTAGCTTCTATTGTTTGTGACTTCAGTGCCACACAGTCAGTGGCTCCCCACCCACACAGGGTATTGGGCTGCAAACACTTCCCTCCTTTTGCAGCAGAAAGACCTGTCAGGAAATCATGGGTGAGGATAACTCATCTCCCTAATTGATGATATTTTGCATGTGATTTCATGTTAAAATTATGAAATATGAGTCTATGTAAATGGATTAAACATTAGAGTAGACTTGATCGAAAGCCGTAAATCTTTAGTTGTATTTTGTTATCACTGATTTAGCCTACTTTTTCAAATTGTAATTTATTGCCTAACCTAAAAGAAATCTCAATTACCACAAAATCAATTGATCATAGTGACTTAAAAATATATCAACAATAAATGGATGGGTGTAAGCATTATGGTACTGTATTACCAATAACATTATGTTATTATTGAAAAATTAATATGTCATATTCTTAAGTGAATTCCAACTAGTTTATTGTCTTACTATGGAGGAACTAGCTTTGTATTTGATGTCAGTTACATAGAAGTGTTTGCTGTCTGGAAAAGAAAATAATGTCTTTGCCTTTTGCTAGCAGAAAATTCTAATTATGGCTCAGACTATTTAATATTTTGAAATAGAAAGAAATTTATAAAAGTAAATATTATGTTCTTTTGACATTAAATAGGAAAATGTGATTTCTAAGGAAAAAGCTGCAAAATTCAAATTCACATTTAAACAAGATGGCAATTTTTCAACTAAGAAATATCTACATCTAAATATGTTCACATAGATGACAACAAATAAAGCAAACCATAACAGAAAAAAATAACAAGCAAATATGTGTAGTGTTAAAACTGAAAACAGAGACCTGACAAAACTATCAAGATTTCCTCTGACATGTAGATAGTGATGACTACATAAATTTATTTTCATAGAAATAAACATGTTGACGGTTGCACAACTTTGTAACTATGCCAAAGTCATTGAATATGTGAACTTTCTGGTGTGCATATGATATCTAAACAGAGCTCTCTAAAATATACATATATGAGTATATGTATATGTGGATGTGTTCATATGTGTATATCTGCACATATGGGCATATACGCATACATGAATTTGTGTCACTGAAACATTCAGAAAAATCTTTCTGAAAAGATGCCAAGGTGAACTGACTACCATTGCCTAAGGGATTTAACAACTGAAAAATAAAACCCATGCAAGGTTAGTTTATATAATTCATCTTCTACCAGCACATCAAATAGTATAAAATACTAAAGCAAAAACACACAAGGAACAAAGTAAACTGAATGGATTTTGAACTACATTTTCTTTCTTTGCTATAGAAGCAAAAAATTGTAAAGTTAAGAAAGAGGTGAGAAGATGGCAGTGATAATCACCTAATTTTAATTTTGAAACATGCAAAACACCTTCCAGGTCATTATGGCAGATAATTTTTTAAAAACTGAGCCTTAAAAACAGCAAAACATTTTGGGCAAAAGGAATGCGATGTAGAATTATTTTGTTCTCTCACATTTCAATCCCACTACCAATGTTCAACAGCAGTGTTTATATCCCTGGTTTTTCCACTGTAGCCGTGTGGAATTCATCTTAGATATTCAAAGGTTTCTTACATGTGTATCCTCCTAGAGAAAGCAGATTTTGCCCAAAGTAAATGAAGGAAGCCTAAATTTCAGGATATTACAATTGTAAGTTGTTCCCCAATTTCTGAAATGGACTGTAACCTTTATCCTGTGCCATCAACTTACAGAGTAGTTAAAATTAGTTCAACACCACTCCTTCCCTTGCAAGTAGTCACTGGACTGCTCTCTTGAAGCCCATGTGTATAGTTCCTAAGCATGCTTTCAATTACGCATATAAGATTTAAGTTTTTTTTTTTTAAATGGGAGGATTTCTTTATTTTGGTGACATTGTATTGTGAAGTGTGTAGTGATTATAACTAAAAAAAGAAGAAATGAGTAACTTGACAGTGCTAGCAACTTTCGTTTTCCCACATTGCAAACAAAATGGGCACAGTATTGCAATCATTATGTTGCCCAGTGTACATAACTGTGACTAATATGTGTATGTACGCTGAAGTACAGACCACAAGACCTTTTTTTGTGAATCTTTTGCCACAGTCAATAACTTTCACCTGAGCATATCTTACTGAGTATTTTACTTATGCAGAAGAAGAATGCTGCCTTTTATGGCTGTTGTTAATTAACACTGTCCAGATGATGATTAAAAGCACAGTTTCCTGCCAGAGGTTAGGGAAGCTGAGATAGGAGGATCTCGAATTCAAATCCTGCCTCAGCAATAGTGAGGCATTAAGCAACTCAGTGAGACCCTGTCTCTAAATAAAAGTACAAAACAGGGCTGGGGATGTGTCTCAGTGGTTGAGTGCCCCTGAGTTCAATCTCTGGTACCAAAAAAAAAAAAAAAAAAAAAAAAAAAAAAAAAGTACAGGGTCTTCATGGTTTGAAGATTTAGTTCAGCATATGTAGGTTCTGGATTCAACCTATAGTACCATAAAAAAAACAAAAATTGTTATATGAGTGGTAAATCCAAGCAATTAAGATGTCCTGAATTTTAATTAATTAAAATGTGAACAATAGCATGTAATATTTAAAGAAAGTTATAGAATAATAAATATAAATAAGTTAAAAATAAATTTTAATATGTGATATAATAATAGGAAATCATAAGACTGTACAAACTTTAGGCCTATGTTAGATTTCTATTTTTAGTATAAATTATTACAATTTTTCCATATATATTTTGTTTATGTCTTCTGTGGTGAGGCTCAAAAATCTTCTGAGTTTTGTAGATTTTCACCATAAATATATAACTATTTGAGGAGATAGGTATATCAAATTTAAACATTATGTATTATAAATATGAATCAAATATTGCATTGTTTCCAGATTAATATGTATAATTTTTGCTTTTATGTATCAGTTAAAAAATAAACTTAAAACAAGGATTTTTAAAATATTGAGTAATGTTTCAGGCTTCTTTTGTAAAAAGGAGATAATGTACAATATACACATCCTTGCACTACTCCAAATACATCTTAAAATGAATCACAGTATGTATAAGGTTTGGTAAACCTAAAAATTGGGTAAAAGTTTTAATCCTTGAAATATATTTTTAAAGTTAAATAATGGTAGATTTGAGCTCTTACTCTACAATTTGTGTTAGTAAAGGTTGTAATGAAAAATGTCAAATGACTTGCATTTTTCTTTCTTGTTAAAAGCTTCCCCATGTGGAAAGTTGTCTTACATTGTGTCAAAAGAATAAGCTGTCAGATTGCTAATGTTTAATACATTCTGAGAATAACTGCCATGTACTATACTAATTTGACCTTTTCAGAGCTCTGAATTTGATTGGATGGACATTTCCCTTCTATTTAAAAACTCAAACCCCTGTTGGGAAGATTTAAAATGACCATCTGTTGAAATTCAGAATACTAAAAAGGTTAAAGTACACAACCAAATGCTTCAGAGTATATTTCATAATTACATTTTGCAATCTTATTTCCTGTCAAAAATTATGTAAACCTGAGATGACGATATGAATTCCATTTTCAATATTCGGGAAAACAAAAGGTAAAGTGGATATGTTTTGCTGTTGGGTGTCATATTGAAGGCCTATGTAAAAGTGTTTCTTCATTTTGCTGGGATGTCAGGAATTAGCCTAAGTGTGGCCACTCCAGCCCAATGGAGTATATTAGTTCACCCAGTAGAGCCGGAATATGATGAACACATAGTTTACAGGTAATTTTTGTCCTTCATTGAAAACAGGTAAATTTTGCCCTTCATTGAACTGCAAATATTTAAATCATTTGTGTTTTAATCATAATCTTCTATACTCATCATGCAGTCATAATATTCTGGAAATTCAGACTAACATAAATTAAAATCCAACAACTGATATTGCAGAAAACAATTAGGTTTAAAAAATCAAAGTAGATTTTTGATGTATTCATATCTGTAATTTTGGCATATCATATAGTAATTACAACAGAAAATGTCATTAATCTTAACACATTAATTTCATAAGATTTTGATATGGATATGTTATTGGTAATAATTGAAAAAATTTGAACATAATTTATTTCAATCAAGTACATACAAAGAATCATTTGATAATTTGGCCCTAATATGTTAGATGTTATAAAAATTCTTAAAATTAAGAAAAATAAGAAATACTAACATAATGCTAATTTAAACAATAGTTGAGAAGTTTTATAAATAATTATTTTAATTAAAATACAATTGAATTAATATTTGATTAAAATTATTATAGTTGTACTTTATATTTAAAAGAGGCAGGCACACTATTAATCATTTAACTTATAAATTATATATATAGAAATCAGATTAAACAGAGAAAAGAAGCCAAAATGAAAATTTTTACAGAAAAAAGCTTCTAAATTATGACAGTATTAACATAAATATAATTCATGAGTTTTTATTGTAGTAAGCAAAGATCCCAGAATATAATACATATGAAATAGCAAAGTATCAAAGTAGATCCAAGAAGTGATAAATAAAATATATAATGATATGCAGAATACATATATAAATATATATCTAACTTCTCATACTGATGTAAAGGTAAAGCTATATTTATATTAAATACAAATCTATGTATTGTATATATATAATATACACAATAGGACGATCATCTATCTCTCTTTATGTCTACCCAAATAGACATCCAAATTTTGCTACAGATAATTATATGAGTATCAGACTTCACACTGCTCATATAACTTTGTACTGAGGATCATAATTGTTGCCATTGGACATAAAGTAGTAAAGAGAAATTGTGATCTCTCAGAGGTAGAGATAAACAAATTCATTATATTAGCTGAGATGATGTGAAATCAATTTCATACTCTCACATATTTCTAATCCTTGGTTATAAAATCCTTTAAAAAAATCCATTGACCATACTAATTTCATCCTACATAATATGATAAAAAAGTCTTAATATCAGTATATGATATAGCAGTATGTCAATTTCCAATTCCAGCAACATTTCGGAATGAATGTACAGAGCTAGTTCTTTTGTTGATATTTTGAACAACAAAAATGATGGATGAAATCACATCAACATATGAAAATATGTAATTATATTAATGAGGAAAAAGAAAACTGCTGGTTGATAAGAATAAAAAGAAATCAATTAAACTGACAATACATTTGTATTGGGTTGAATGGTAATATACCAACCACAAAAGTAATGAGTTCAAAGTAAATCTAGGATTTTAATGCAAGACTACAAACATGTCACAAAGATATTCTTGAGAATGCAAAAGGAAGAAACTGGAACTGGTTATTTTGTAAAATGTAGACTATTAAAAAAAAACAGTGAATGGAGGGAGTAAAGGAAGGGAAGATGAGAGAGAAGAGGAAGGAAGGAAAGGAAGAAGAATTGAAAATATTTTTTGTCTGATCCAGGCAAAAAGAGATCATGTCTCTGACCCAGACTCCGAAAGTGACCTGCTGAGGACGTGATGTAATATTTGGTCTCACTAAACTTACAACGGATATTATTAGAATAAAGTAAGAACAAGATTAGAAAAAGAGTAAAATGCAAATAAATTTTAACAGTGTTCACCGTTAAAGAAACTTATGATGTATTTGAGGGTTTCACTGAGTCAAAACTTGAAAGATTTTAGTAACTGCATAACATTAAACCTAAAAGAATAATTTTAATATTAAACAGAAGACAAAATACCTATAACAAAATAATACTGACAACATGTTTGTTTTTTATTTTTGTCATTTATTTTAGAAGTCACAATGGAATGAGACAACTAATGTGCTCATACAGATTACTGTCAATTTGTCAACACGAAATTCAGTAGATTAATAAAGTTAAATCTTTCCAGACTTCTCTAAGGCAACATGCCCCACCCATGATAGAAGCATTGAATTGAGAATACATGTTTAAAAAAATCCATAATAATAACAAACCTCTAAATTTATCATCTTTTAGTGTATAATGAACATGATATAGTTTTTAAAAAATTACAAAATTTAATGTACCCTACTCATGAAATAGGGAATTCCTGTCACAACATTTTAAATATTCACCAAATCAATTAATACATCAATTCAAAAAATCAAAAATACAGATGCAATACAAAGGCAATTAGATTTCCCTTAACTCCTCTGTTAGGAATTAGTTGTTAGTAATAACAACTTTGAGTAAGAATTGGAGCTTGAAAAAATTTCTTCAAAATTTTGCTATTTGTCTTTCCTTTTGTAGCTGATTTTAATCTGGTATTACTTTCCTTCAGACTAACCAATTCAGTATTGTCTGTAATACCAGTCTACTATGGTTAAATTCCTTCATTTTTCAATTGCTTGACAGCCCTTTTTTTCTCTCAGCACTCTAAAATTATTCCAAGACCTTCTAGCTTAAATTTAAATTAATGGCAATTCTTATCGCTTTATTTTCTCCCAATGTAGTATTTCTCCACTACCATCTACAGGGTTTTTTTTTTTTTCATGATTTTCTTAAAGTTCTTATCAAATTTGGGAATGTTCCTCCAAACCACTAATTATCAAGTTCGTTTTGGTTTTATTTTCTTCCTTTTTTCATTTGAGAAGCCATTTTTTCAAAGTCAAATCTTTGGTATTGTTACCTGGTCCTTGAGGAACTACTCAACTTTTTCAGAATTTTTCTGTTTAAGGTTGTGTAGTTTGTATTTCTATATTTTAACAGGTGACATTTATATTGAAATATATAGGCTAAGTAGTACTCAAGAATTTAGGACTAAGACCTAAGGTACAAATTAACGTGATCTGAGTCTACATGGTACTCAAACTTTGATAGTGCATGGTAATTAAAGGAATGAGCACAGAAGGAGAAAGCAAACCTTATATATTGATTCCTAGGGTACTCAAAAAATAAGAGAATGGATAATTAGAAGGAAATAAATTGATAAGGATCAATCCATAAATTAGGAGAGAAACTAAGAGTATGGTGTCCTGGAAACAAGAGTTCAGGAGTATTTCAAAGGAAAATAGTCATTAGAGTCAAAGTCTGATTTAACACCTAAGATGAGTATAATAATATACTGTGGAATGGGAACAACTGGAAGTTACTGGTGACAATGACAAGAGCAGTTAAGGTGGATTACTGGAAATGGAGACTGCAGTGAATGTTAGAAAAAATAATAGGAAATAAGTTCCACATAGATAATGACTATGTATGCCTATGAATTTTCATCTACACATATACACATTTGATTCCACATATATTTTTCTTCAAGTCTGTTATAAATAAAGTTCATATGCCTTATAGGGCCCTCAAAAGATGTGAGGTTATAGCTCCAAATCATTTCCTTTTAAATGATATACCAGATTTGGGAATGCTCACTGAATAATCCAGGGATTTTCTTTAAACAGCTATGAGATGCAAAAGTCCATATTCACTCAATTGAGCAACAACATTATTGCCTTCAGGCCTAATAAGTGAACTGCTTTTGAACTACTAGAACCAATTCAATTAGCTCTTTTACAATTGATTATGTAATATCTATAATAAAGTAGACACCGTACATTGTCATTTAAGAATTTTTTCCCTGATTCTACAACACATAATTTCCAAGAAGTTCCCTCCAGGTATATATCAAGTGAAGTGTGTTTTGATCCATTTCCAGAGGTAATTAGTCAAGAAATGTTTATCAAACTGAGAAAACAACTATCTGGGATGTAAAACAGTTTTTGGCAACTGCATGTAGAATAATAACCATAAAAATAGTCCAGATTGTTAAAAATATTCTATGCTTTAGCCATTTTATTCATATACCTTAAATTTAAAACATCTAGTTATACATATTGGATTATTTTAAAAACCCTTTCATGTCAATTATTGTCTCATCAGGTTTTTCAGAATAATGGCATTTCTCATTCTCTTACAAGTGTGACATAATCAAAATTTCTTTGAAGATTTTCCCCAAACAATGACCCACGATCAAATTAACTGATTAAAGAAAATATATTTTCAAGTACTTCATATTCCAAAATTTAAAAAAAAAATTTTCTGGCAACTCTGGTTAAATTTATAAAATGTTGATTTCTAAAATTACATTCTATATAGACCCAGAGTCTTAGTGTATTTCATATGGTGGTATGGTTTGAATGTGAGGTATCTTCCCAGAGACCCTGTGTTAATTCAGGAATATTCAGAGGTGAAATAATTAGATTTTGAGAGCTATGACCTAAGTAGCAATCCTAGAATGAATGGAATAAATGGGTGCTAACCATAGGCAGGTGGGACAAGGCTAGGGGAGGCATGGGGGCATTCCCTGGAATGATTTGTCTTCATTATGGAACCTCCCCCTTTATCTCCTTCTCTTTCTTTGCTTTATGGTCACTATGCATAAAACAATACTCCTTGATTATGCTTTTCTGTCATGATGTTCTGCTTTATTTTGGCCTCAGAGCAATGGAGATGGCCCACCATGAACTAAACCACTAAAACCAGAAAGCAAAATAAACTTTTTCTTCACAAAGTTTTCCTTGTCACGTATTTTGATAACAGTGACACAAAGCTGACTAACATGCAAATTAGAGAAATATAAATTGTGACATTATATTAAAATATTTAATAATCACTATGAAAGGTGATTAAGTATTAATTGTATAGTAATAGTATATTAATTCCTAATATTTGTATGCAAAATTAACATTAGGAAACATCTTTCCTCTTTTGAGTTCTTTATATATTCCATTAATTAACCCTCTGACAAATGAATTGCTGTCAAAGATTTTTCCCGATGGTTTTTGTATTAGGGTTAACTTTTCCTGTGACTGCATTCCTCATGTGAATGTGAAACTTGTCGTTTATCCAGTTATTGGCATCATAAAATGTGCTTGATATCCTATCAAGCAATAATAATAAAAAACATAATTCAATATTATCTGCAACAGTTTTTTTCATTGCTACCTTGAGCAATTAAATGTGCTGGTCAGGTTTCTGTAAATATGACATATACTTGACATATAATCAACTTATAAATCAAAAAGTTTTATTTGGGCTCTAGTTTTGGGGGTTTCAGTCTAGGATTGGTTAGTTCCATTGTTTTGCTCTTATCGTGGTATGTAATTGTAGGCATGTGAACACTCACCATGAAGAACAACTGCTCACATTATACCAGAGGCAAAAGTGAGAAAAGGAAGAGAATCAGTTCCCACCATTCCTTCAAGAAATCAGGTAACCAGATCTCCCAATAGAATCTACTTCTTCAGAATTCTGACCTCTTTCCAAATAGAAACATAGTAGGCATCAGGTCTTTAAAATGTAGACTTTTGGGTGATATTAAATATATAAATTGTAGCACTGTTAAAGAGGATGGAGATTTTTATTTATTTATTATGCGGTGACAATAGCACTTAAAATAGTGTATGACAAACAGTAGAGAGTAACTAGATACTTTTTCAAACAATTGATCACGGAGTTGATTTATAATAATTGATTGCATGATTAGGTATGTGAATTCAAGAAATACACACAATTATTAATAGCTTATACATACCAATATTTAAACAAAGAAAAACAAATTTGTTTTACATACAACGAAGAAGAAAATTAATAACTATTATTATGGTTTGTATGTGAAGCGTTCCCCAAAAGCTCATGTGTGAGAAAATATGAGAAGGTTTGGAGGAGAAAAGATTGAGATACAAGAGTATTAACCCAATCAATGAATCAATACCCTGATGAGATTAATGGAGTAGTGACAAGGCAGACAGGTTATGACTGGAGGAGGTGGGCATGGGGGCTTGCCTTTGGGGTATATATTCTGTATATGATGAATGGAGTCTCTGTCCCTCTCTCTGCTTCCTGATCATCATGTGAGCCACTTCACTGTGCCACACTCTTCCACCATGATGTCCTGCCTCACCTAGAACCCCAAGGAATTCAGCCAGCTGTGTATGGACTGAGACCTCTGAAACAGTGAGTCTTGAATTAAACTTTTCAGTTGTTCTAAAGTTGTTCTGGTCAGGTCTTTTAGTCACCACAGCAACAAAAGCTGACTAAAACAGAAACTGTTTCTGAAAAGTGGGGATGTTGCTGTGACTAACTTGACCATATGGTTCATAAGCTTTTGGAGCTTTTTGGAATCGGTGATGAAATCTTTGAGGTGTTCTGCAGTGCAAGCTGGAAATGTTTTAGATTGCAGTAAGCAGAGTTTAACAGGCAATTCTGGTGGGAGCTGAGAAGACTAGAGCGCAAATGGGACTGTGCACAGTAAGGACTGGACTCATGAGGAGTTAGGGGAAAAGGAGGACCCTTTGGTAATTGGAGCAGAGGCCATTCATGTTATGATCTGGCTGAGACGTTGTCTGCATTTTGCCTGTGTCCTGAGACTTTCTGTGAGGTTAATTGTAAAAGTGATGGACTTCTTAAATTTGCAGAAGAAATTTCTAGGCAGATAGCATTCAGACAGTGGCTTGGATAGTGTTGGCAGCTTTTGGCCAAATTTTTTGGAATATTTAGAAGCAGAAAGCAGAGCAGAATGATTTGAAAAACTTGAACTTGAAACATGGGAGTAAAACTGGGGCTAAGGAAGTTGCACTTGTTGAAGACATTGTTGCCACTGAAGAAATGCTAAAAACTTTGCCCAGAGAGAGAATAAGAATGATAGCTTGAGGGCATCTCAGGAGCTGGCAGGACCACACATATCTCAGGCCCCAGGAAGTAAAAGAAAAAATTCTCTTGAGGAGAGACAAGTGGGCAGCCAGAAAGGCACCTGGGAAGGTTTTTCACTTGCTCAGCCACCCAGATACTCAGAGGATCCTGTGGCCATGGTCCCAGGAGGCTTTCCTACTACTTGAGATGGTGGCAGACCTTGGCATCTATCACTTAGTGCTGGTTATTAGGTTTGCAGGATGCTGGAGTTAGAGGGTCATGGAGCCTTCACCAAGATTTCAAGGAGAGGCCTCTTGGAAGCCAGGCAAAGTGCAGCAAGGTCAGAGTCCCTGCAGGCACCACCTGAGAGGGCCATGCATGGAGATCTGAGGAGGAAGCTGAAACTCCAGTGGGGCCGCCACACACAAGATTAAGAAATTCCAGTATGTTGAAACATCCACTGAGGAAAGCTACAGGAATATTGCAGAGACAAGCCAACAGAACGGCTTCTTGGGCGGCAACAACAAGGCCACAGGGGCAGAGCTAGCTACACAGGCCCTTTGGACAGGATATCACCTTGCCATGTCATGTGCCCAGAGACCAGATGTGGAGCTAAGGAATTATTGGCCCAGCTGGATTTGAGTCTTGCTTTGATCCTATCCCTTCTTTCTGTGTCCCTATTCTTGTGAATGGAGATGTTTACTCTGTACCCTTATATATTGGCTACTTGTAAATTACTTTTGATTTTTACAGGATCTCACCATGAGAGCTTGCCCTGAGTCTCAGAGGAGACTTTGGACTTAAACTTTTGGCAACCTTGGAACTCTTGAGACTGTGGGGACTCTTGGAAATGGACTAAATATATCTTGCATTGTGAGATGGTCATGAGCTTTTGGGAACCAGGGATAGACTATTATGGTTTGGATGTGAGATATCCCCCAAAAGCTCATGTGGGAGAAAATTTAAGAAGGTTTAGAGGAGAAATGATTGAAGTATCAGAGTCCTAGCCCAATCTGTGAATTAATCCCCTGAATAGATTAACTGAGTGGCAACTGGAGGCAGGTAAAGTGTGACTGGGGGATATGGGTCCCTGGGGGCAGGCCCAGGGGTATATATTTTTTATGGGGAATGAAATCTCTCTCTCTCTGCTTGCTGATCATCATGAGAGCTACATCCCTCTGCCACACTCTCTGCCATGATGCCCTACCTCACTTCAAGCCCCAAGGAATGGAGTTGGCTGTCTGTAGATTGAGACCTTTTAAACGGTGATCCCTGAAATAAACTTTTGTGCCTCAAAACTGTTCTGGTTTGGTCTTTAAGTCATGGCAGCAAACACCTGACTAAAACACTATATAGAGATTTATTTCATGTAATAGCTTATGTTTTGGATGAACAATTATTTTTCTGAGACATAAAAGTGTATATATTTGAAATGACCTGTTATTATCATGAACTAGAATTACTTAGTTGATGCAGGATTAAATATTGAGTATGCATATGAATTGTTTTTTATTTTATATTATCATTGCTAATGTGTATTTTAATGAGTAAGACAATTTGAGGATGAAACTCAAAATTTCATGGTAAAATAAATAACTTGGTGAAAAGACATATAATAGTAATAATCAAGAGTATAAAAATTTCTACATGTTGGTGAGGGTGTGGGGGAAAAGGTACATCCATACATTGTGGGTGGGACTGCAAATTAGGGCAACCACTATGGAAAGTCTTAAGGAGAATCCTCAAAAAACTAGGAATGAAACCACTTTATGACCCAGGTATCTCACTCCTTAGTATATATCCAAAAGATTTAATATCAGCATACTGCAGTGATTTAGCCACATTAATGTTGATAAGAGCACAAATCACCATAGCTAAGCTATGGAGCCAACAAAGGTGCCTTTCAACAAATTAATGTATAAAGAATGAAAATGTGGTATATATATACCGTGGAGTATTACTCAACCATAAAGAGGGATGGCTTTATACAATTTTCTGGTAAATGGGTGGAACTGGAAACTATCACGCTAAGTGAGTAAGCCAGTCCCAAAAATAAGTGAAAGCTAATTCAAAATAAGCTGGTAATGTTGTTGTAGAGGGTAAAAAACATGAAAGAGAGAGATAAAGGAATAAAAAGGTGGGGATTTATTTCATCAAAATAGAGGAATGATCACTAGAGTAAACAAAGAAGTTTAAGGAGGAGGAAGAAGAGATGGAAAGAGGGAGGAACAGTGAATAAATCTGATGAAAATTTTGTATGTTCATGCATGGATGTGGTATTGTGTGTATTGGGTATATACACAGGATACTATTTTAAAAATAAATACACTGTAAATGTATTGAAGAGGGATTGGTGGTGTGGAGAGATGGAGCAAGGGAAGTGCTGGGGACTGAATTTCAGTTGGTTGTGTTCCATGCTTTTGTGATATTGTGAGGGTGTATCCTGGTGTTGTATACAACTAAAGGAATAAATAAAAAATTAAAATTAAAAAATATTAACATTTTGATAGTAGCACTAAACTGATTTCTAAAAGTTTTAATTATAAGATATGAATTTTAAAATATAATAAATTAAAAGCATTTAGGTTAATAAGACAATAAAATGAATACACATATGTCATTTACCAAAGAGAAGTGAGAAAGCTACAGGATCAGGCCATTAAAGCCTTTTTTGAGATACACCATTCACACCTTCCTCCCTTCACACAATAGATGTATAATGTCCAGAATTTCTAGCTCTTTGGTTGTTTTAATTGTTTGTATTTATGGAACTTGGTAGATATTTTTCTAGAATATTTTTATGCAACATTTTCTACATACATCCTTTTTAATAAGTATAGTCTTGTGTTATCACTTTTCCTGGTGATGCAGAAATAATGAATACTGCACTCATCCATTTACATTTCCACTGGCAGAATCTTTGCTATTACAAATGAATGTATATAAAAAGAGTATAATAGCTTTATTAATCTTATAAATATATAGCATTATTTGCTCATGCTTCTTTCCCAAGGTTTTGTTATTATTGTTGCTTTTCAATTTACAGATTTTTTTTATTTTACATCACTATTATTTGACTTACCAAATCTGAACAGTCATTTTATCATCCTGATGCATTCATTTATCATGATATATTACTTTACTTAATATTTTGTCTTCACATGTTATTGTCTAGTGAGATATTTCATAGTATTCTTTTGATTTCATTTTCTTTAAATATGCATGTTTATATTCTTTTGAAACAATTAGTGGACTTTTATTCAGATATATCTAAATATATTCAATTAAGTATTTATGCATTATGAAATTGAGTCTGAAGACTGACCTGGGAATTAAGATTTAGCTTCTTGTCATTCTTTTGACATCTAAATGATTTTCTATTGTCCATACTGTCATTTTTCTGCTTTTAAATTTGTCTTGTTTCTTTATTTTTGCATCCAGTTATTTGAGTTGTGTATATTTTCCACTTTCCATGAATTTTCCTACAGCATTTTTGCCAGTTTTTAATGTACAGTGACATTCCAGCTTAAAACGTATACTTCAACTTAACACAAAGTTACATGTCATAAATCATTTTGGTCATACACTAAAGCACATATACACATTTCTTGAAATAATTTGGTTTTTAAGTGGTTGTTGAGATAATTATGAACATATTTCTTTAATTTTACTATGCACAATTATTAGTAAAAATATGTTCATAACTGTTCTCTGAGTTTGTACTGGGAAAAAAATTTTTAGGAGGAAAATTGGAAAAGCAATGTGACTGAAAATTTACCTTGTGATTAACTTTTCATGAATTTAAAGGAATATTTTGTGTGATAGGTTTTATTGTTACAAAATAAAGATTGAATTAGGTTCAAATGAATACTAACCAATAAGGAAAATGTGGTTTGAAGATTAGAGTGCTTAGAAATGCAGATAAATAAATAATTTTGACAGTTTGATAAAGGATATGAAAGACATGGATTAAGATTTCAGGCAGGCTGAAACTCTTGAAAGTAGTTTCTGCTAATATTTTGTACAGGCGATGACATTACAAGTTTTATCCCTAAACCAAGTGTTTTAGCTTTTTCACCACTGTGATCAAAAGTCCTGATAAGAACAATTAGGGGACGTGTTTATTTGGGGGCTCACACTTTCAAAAGTCTCATTCCACAAACAGCTGACTCCCTTCCTCAGGGCTCAAGGTGAGGCAGGACACCAGGGCATGTTAGAGGAAAGCAGCTAGGACTTGGAACCAGGAAGGAGAAAAGAAGAAAGAGAGAGAGAGAGAGAGAGAGAGAGAAAGAGAGAGAGAGAGAGATTGATTGAGAGAGATATGAGACCAAGACAAAGAGAGACTGTCCTCACCACAGACAAAATATATACTCCAAAGGCACAACCCCTGAATCCCCCTCCTATATCCACATCTATCAGCCTACAGGATTAACCACCCAGTTAGTCCTATCAGGGGATTAGTGTACTGATAGGTAAAGGTTCTCATAACCCACTCGTTTCACATCTAAACTTTCTTCCATTGTTTCACACACGGTATGAGGACACCTCATATCTAAACCATTACACCAAGTATTCAGGAGTTCACATCACCTTGGCTACCATCCTCATTCCATTTATGGAGGAAAAGAAGCAATGAGAATGTAGCTCAATATTATCTGATTTTCCATATTATTCAGTTTGTGGTTAAGGAAGTTCTGTTCCTTAGTTGAACTCAGTGTTACACAAAATTTCAATCACAAACAAAATAAAGTATATGCGAAACATATTTTGCATAAGACACTTTCAAGGTATAATCCAGTGGTACTTAGCATGTCATGCAGCTTCAAATTTGGCATCTCTGTTTTTGTGTTCCATTTGTGCCATTCTGCATTTCTGACTGGTACAAAGCATGTCGCATGACAGTTCCTAGTTCAAGGCCAGGAATCAGTCCATATTTTTAGTTTGAATAAAGAACCCAAGTACTAAAAGCATCCTGTCTTTGGTGGCCATCAAATAGCTTCAACTCTGTTTCAATGTATCACATGCATATGTTTAATAAGATTGTCATCTTTCTCCTATCACATACTTCCTACTTCTACTCCCAGGAGATAACTACACATCATAGGTCAATGTGAGGCTTCAAACCTAATTTTTTCTCTAATTTTATTTATTTTTTATTATTTAAGTACTCCAGCAGTCATACCTATACTTCTACATTTATATTATATTTCTATTTTTGACACATATCATTTTATATGACTATGTCTTGATTCATCAATTTTCAATGTATTGATTGAATTTTCTTTTAGAAGTATTCAGTTCATAACTCTAGGGTTTTTAATAATGCTCTAAAATATCAACTATTTATTATTCCTAAAGAATTTTGCTCCTTTTCTAATATGCTGCCTCATCTTCTATCTTGCATCTATTCTCAAAAATTTACCTATAAAGTTTTATAATTTTCATACTTTTAAGTTACATAATTCAAATATAATGGTGAAAACTTTTTATGAGTAAAAATTATCATTAAGTTTTATGAGTAAAACCTTATCATAAAGAAAAAGCCTTAGCTGAGCGCTGTGGCACACGCCTGTAATCCCAGCACTTGGGAGGCTGAGTCAGGAGGATTGCACGTTCAAAGCCAGCCCCAGCAACTTAAGGAGGCCCTAAGCAACTCAGTGAGACCCAGTCTCTAAATAAAAAAAGACAAAATAGGGCTGGGGATGTGGCTCAGTGGTAAAGTGCCCCTGGGTTCAATTCCCAAAAAAAAAAAAAAAAAAAAAAAAAAAGGAAAAAAAAGCCTCTATTTTATTATAATAATATGAATGTTGCAACCAAATAATGAAATATTTGGATTAGAAATGAGAAAATAAATCTCATAGACAAGGAAACTACACTATTCAGGAATATACAAAGAAATTGATAAATTGCTGGAGGTGAAGAAATGCATAAAGCGGAATTTGCATTTTATTAATTTATGTTATTACAAATATAATGCTTGTTTATATTTACTAGCTTTATTAGTGATATATTTTGTGTAACATTTTTTTGTAGCAACCAGTCAACCTTATAACCACATTATTTGGGAAAGGGCATTAACTTCTTCAACATTGGAAACCACTGAGTACCTTTCACAAATTGGACCTAAGTATTATCAGGCCTACTCAGGAGTCATCTGTGAATAACTTGTGTTAAACCCTTGGTTATTTCCCTTATTGTTTTTTGGCATATTAATTTTCCTATTCTTTCAGTTTATCCCTAATTACTTAATCATTATCATTAGTGAATGTGTAGGCTGTAAAAATTGTACATTCCACTTTGCTAAAAATGCATTTTATTATAAAACTCAGGATGGAAAATAAGAATGGGTTACAAAATTATGTTAAACTATTTTCTTTCATAAAATACAAGGCATTGTTTTATTTCTGCTACCAACTGATTAAAATATGAAAAGGTTATGTTAGTCAGATTGTTATTTTTCCTTTGTAAGTATTCCTGTCTTTAGGAGCATTTTGATTTTTCATTTTATGTCTGGTATTTTAAATATCAGACACACACCCACACACATTCAAACACACACTTTGTTTTTTGTTTTTTTTTTTAATGAAAACTACCTGGCAAATAGACATTTCAATTTGAAAATATAACTCTCTTTAATGAGTGTTTTCCTCTATAGTTTTTAAACATTTTCCCATTTTATATGCTCTGGTTTAAATTCAGATAATAAGGCAGTTTAATCTTTCCAGAGGTTCTATGTTTTTTTATTTACATCTTACATTTATCTTTTATTTGCTTTTGTGTGACACTATTCAGAATTCTTCCAAATTTTTTCATGCATTTACTGATTGTTTAGCGGTTCGTTCACTATATATATATATATATATATATATATATATATATATATATATATAAAATGAAGAATATGTAATATATATATGTATTTACAAATCCTCTTTGTCTAAATAGTCTTATTAAAAGACTTTGATTATTTTATGAGTGGAATTTTTTTAAAACTGATTCTAAGTTTGCTAATTTAAATATATGGAAATCTTGGTGTTCCTGTTCTCTGATTTACTCTTCTTTTGCTCTAGGGTCCCTTTTCATTTGATTTATTATGAATTTGCACTTTGGTGCTCGAGAATTCACTGTGAATTTACTGCTTTTCTATCAGGAAACAAAAGTAATATTTAAAAAATATATCAAATATTGTAGAAAATTTTGTAGAGGGAACATTCCTTTTTTATAATTTTAGCTAACACACATTTCTATCTCTATAAATTCATGTTTATATTTGTTTATCTGTCATTTCTTGTTGACTAACAAGCTTTTGTTCTATTCCAGTCTAGGTCGTAACAATCTTCAATTCTGTGTATATGTTTGTGCTCCTCTACAGGATTTTGTTATTTCATGATTTTATACTTACTGTGTTTCTTTCCTCCTTCTCCTTCTCCTTCTCCTTCTCCCCTTCTTCCTCCTCCTTCGCTCTCCTCCTCCTCCTCTATTTTTTTTAATAAAACATTTAAGACAGTGGCAGGTAAGGAAATAATAAAGACACTTATATGCCTTTTACTTTAAAAGGTACATTAGATATACATTACAGTTTTTCTATTTTACCAAGATTAATTTTCAAAGAAATATTTTCAGAAACCTTTCACTCCAACTAGCACATATCACTCCCTGTATTGATCCAGTTAAGAATATTTTAGTCTTGGAACTGTCAATAGATATTCCAGTCCTGGTATTTGAGTTCCCAGATATTTCTGAAACAAACAGTATAAACATCCCAATATATTGAAAGTATTTGAGGAAGAATTGAAGCAGAGAGCAAAGACCAGGAAATTTCATTTTCTTTTTAAAAACTACAATGGTTACTTTTTCTCCTTTTCCTAGAATAATTTGCTATATAAAAGAGAAATATATTAATATATAAGAACTGGATATATGATAGAATTATATATATATGATAGAATTATACCATATTAATTCCATTCACCATATAGGTACTGAGCTTTTTCCACTTGTGCATTCTGTGTGACACTGATCTATTGGAAGGCAAGCAGCAATTTTTCTGAAATATTGCTGAATTATGTTTCAGACACAAAAATATCAATGACCTCTGTAAACAATTCTGGTAACATCATTAAGAAAAATTTTTATATACACTACCATGAAGTATGGAGTTTCAGATTTTGGTGATTATGGGCTATTTAATTCAGGTCAACTGGAAAATTTAAAACCAATCTAATAGGTACTTATCAAGCTGGCAGTGTAGGAAGCATATGGAATCTGGTTACCTGACTAGATAATAATTGTATTTGCAGGAAAATTGAACAGAGGCTAAGGGTCCTGTGGGGCAACATCAAATGGGTTAACAATCACATTGTGGGAGTCTCACAGAAGAGACAGGAAATGGGAAAGAGTGACTATTTGAAGAAAACAATAGTTGAACACTTCCCATACTTTTCATGAACATATCTGAATGAATTTTAAGTAAGATGAACTCTAATCTTTAACAAGACACACGAAGGTCAAACTGTCAAGTCTAAAACAACAGGGAGAATCAGGAAACATGCAAAAGAGAAATGACTCATCATGTACAAAGGATCTCCAATGAGATTACCAGCAGATTGCTCATCAGAGAGAAAATAATAGGCTGATACATTCATAGAACTAAAGGAAATAAAACGAAATCAAGTTAAAAACAAAAAGAAAAAGAAAACGGAAAAAAAAGAAGAACTACTAACCAGAGTCCTGTTTGACACAATTGTCCTTTGAAAATGAGAGAGAATTTAACATATTTCCAGATTAACTAAAGCTGAAAGGCAAGGAAGTTCATTACCCCCTTGACCTGCCCTGAAGGAAATGGTCAAAGGATTCCTGCTTGGTAAAATGAAAGGACCCCAGACAAGAGGCAGAAACCATGGAAAGAAAGAAAGATCTCAGTGAATGGAAGTACCCAAGCAATTATCTTAAAAAGCAGAATTAATTTTCTTTAAATTCCATCAAGTGTGTATCTCCTTGTCCAGTTATGAATATAGATGAGTGAAGATAAAGTTTTGGCCTCTGTAAATTCTAAACTCCCTTTAGCTTACTCTTATCCATCTGAATTTTCCTTGAAAGATCCACCTTTATTTTTGAGGCATGTTTCCATTTTCCCAGGACCCTTTATCTTTATGGGTTCTAAACACCATTTTTATCCAATTGGATGTGTAAAAGTCTAAATGAAATTACCTTTATTTCCACCTTTCCTGCATCTTAGTCTATAACAGTCACAATTTGAAAGGAAAAATGAAAAATCTTCAGTTACCATTTCTCAGAGCTTTGGCCTCTAAATTTCCAGTTGCCTTGATAGCTCTTCATTGCTTTCAAGGATATGACCATTTATTTCTTCCATTTTTTTCTTAGGATTCTCATCAACATAAGGTAGTTCCTCAGACATACATGTGGAAAACAACCCCAAGGATCTGCTTTAAAAATTAATATTCAGGTTTAAAAGGTGGTTTCAGTATCTAAGATTAATCTCCATATAAAGCAAGTCTAGATAGTATACTCTTAAGTACTTTTATGATAATCTTCTCTTTGAGTGAGTTGGTGTTGACAATCATCTATTGCCTGATTGATAGTAAATAAAACTGGAACTAAATATTTCAGTAGCAAAGTAATCAGGAAAGAAAGCTAAAATCTGAGCACAGGCACTCTGCTAATCCACTTTACATTGATTAGAAAATTGGCTATTAATAATTGCCAAAATAATTAAAATGTTTTCCATATGTTTTTATTTTTATTTAATCTTCATAGCCACCTTGTGATTTCTATATTTCCCACCATTCTGTAAGTAAAGAAACTAGAATATATGATACATTGTATACTTGTGCAAAGTCACTTCTTCAGTAAATGTCTTATTTCAGATGCCACAAACCAGCTGCCAACTTTGCTTTCTTACATACTATTCTCTTTCTTTTCCCCCTGAAGTTATGAGGGGGCAAGCATGGTCTTTCCCTAAACCAATTTATCTTCTCACTTTATTTGCCCTATTGATTTTTAATGCTGGTCTTGCAGATTTTCCCTAAGTGTACAGTTCAAAAGCCTCTAATTTACTCAGCTAATTTTATAGGTACTGATGATAAGTGAATTCAGAAAACTATAGTTTTTCAGTATTTATGGTTAAAACATCACAGTCCCTTTATTTGAATTTCATTATGTTTTTATTCCATTCTGAAATCTGATTCTATACCCTAGCATGAATCTACTTAAATTTATCTTAATTTTCTTAAAATGTGGTTTTCAAAATGATCATTTGGGATTCTTTCTCCATTTGGAGTTCAACAGGATTATTATTGTGACAATTTAAATATTCCATGTCATTTTAATGTAGCAAGCTTAACAATGCTATTTTTAATATTCATTTATCTTGATATACTATTATCTATGGTAATTTTAAGTATGTTTATGATAAAATTGTATATATCACAGTATAGTTGATACTACAATTGATTCTCTCTCAGTAGAATGAAGTATATTAATGTTGTTTTTAATATACCACCATCCTGACATATTGAAAATCCTTTGGACTATGTTGTAAAGTGCATAGATCTTTTTATCTGATGAATTGCTGTGTTATTAAAAGACCTTCTTTTCCTCTCTTAATAATTTTCCTGATACTGTTTATTTTGGTGATGTTAGTTAAACTCACAGCTCATTTTTCATTACCTTTGCATGTTGGGATTTTTCTGAAATCTACTTTCCAACTATTGATGTCTTTTGTTCTAAAGTATGTCTATTTTTGAAAACATGGAGTTGGATATGTTTTATAGTTTTAATCAATTCTGTTAAACTCAGTTTGATCAGAATGCACAGTTTACTTACATTAAATATAATTACTAAAACAGTAAGATATGTGTCTTCCTTTGCTGTGTTTTTGATGTTTAATGTTTTGCTTTTTATGTTGTCTTTTCTCCATTACTACTATCTCTTGAATGAAATAGAATTTTCTTTTTTAATTTTAATTCCCTTGTTGGTGTATTCACACTATTTTTTCTTTTACTTTCTTATTTATTTATTTTTAGTGGTTACTCTGGGTAGTAAAATTAACCTCTTAATTTGAATCAATATAGTATTGAATAATGCCAACTATGATATGCAGATTTCCAGTATAAAAAAAAAAGTCTTCCCTACATTTGGCACTATTCTCTCCTTTTCTTTCCTCCTATTTTCATACAAACTGCATCATTATGCAATATAAGTCCACCAGCACCATTTACAATCATTGCTTTACATTGCTATCTTTGACACAGATAAAGCAAGCATTGCAAAAGAAAATATGATTAAAATTGTTTTAAGATTTATTTATAGTCAGTTTTACCAGAAGTCTTGACCTATGTGAATTCCTTTTAGGCTAACCAAAAGGAATATTTTTACTATTTTATTAATACATTTGATATCGACAATTTCTATCAGATTTTGTTTATTTTAAAACACGTGATTTTTCCTTCTTTCATACTAGATATGGAATTTATGCTTAACAGTCCATCTTTCAGTATATGGACGATGTCATTCAAACTACTTCCCAAGTCTACATGATTTGTGTTCAGAACTGAGTCATAAATATTACCAAGATAAAGGTATATATATAAAGTCTTTCCTCATTCCACACTGCAGATTTTTTCATCATCTACATTTTTTATTTGTATGGAGAGTGAATTATTGTGAAGTTTGTTTACTTTTGTTTTGTTTTCTGGGGGCTTGGAGATTGTTGAGCCTCTTTCACGTTTTCTTCTATTCATCAAATTTGAGATATTTTTAGTCATTATTTCTTCAAAAGCTGTGTTGCTTATTACTCTTTTTCCTCTCCTTCTGGAATGCTTATCATGCAATATGTTGGCTATTTGGTAGTCTTCCAAGGGTCAATAGTATTTTGTTCATTTGCTTCGTTCTTTTTTTATTCTGTCTTCAGCAAACTATATAAGATCCATTTTTTGTATCTTCAGGTTCAGGTTCTCTTTCCTTTCACCTCAAATTTTGTATTTCCTGACTGAGTAAACTTTCCCTTTATAATTTTATTTTTCAACTAGTGAATTTTGATTTACTCATTATTTATAGTTTATATCTATACATAGCTCCTATTTATAAGCTATTCCTCTCATATTTGTTTATTAACCATATTTTCCTGTCATGCTTAAATTTTCTATGGTTTATCTATTATTTTGCTCCTTGTGGAATTTTCTCTTGGTTGCTATTCCCCCTTTTTACATAACATACTTTTCTATTTCTTTGTTAATATTAAAATTTATTTCAAAAGCAATATTTTTGACCATATGATAAGTTTCATATTAGATACAACAGACCCCATCATTTGTTTTGTTTGTTTTTGCTGTTATCATTACTGTTTATCCTGTTGCTCATTATTTCCTAGTAATTTTCTTGGACCAATTATATAATTCAACATTCTTCACAGTGTTTGGTTACCTGCATCTCTGAAATTTGTGTGTGTGTTTATATGTATATTTGCACCTCTTTTTTTTTTAACCTGGATCAGCATAATTTAAAAATGTCACAATGGTTAGTCAGAAGTTTTCTTTAATTGCTTTGCCTATATTCTCTATGCTTGGTAAGGGGATCACAGTGGGAAGACAGAGCTTCAAACTTTAGGTAATTCACAAGACAACCTTAGATTCCACTGTTTGCTATCGTAGGTCTCAAGGTCACCAAATAGTGAGTTGAGAGGATGTTGTTTTATTTAGATATTTTCTGGGAATATACACGGCAGAGCCTTTTAGGTCCTCATAAAAATATAGAAGCTTTAGCCTCTTAGATCCTCATAAAACTACAGAAGTTTTTCAATGTTCTTTATGGTTGGAAAATTATCAAAGGTCTCCATATAAATATTTGGCCAGGTTCTTGGTGATCTCAGTTAAAATCAATAACTTTGGCAGCTAAGATGATGCCACCAGATTTATATTTGTGTTAACTTGAGATTGTTTCAGATTTGGTTGTTGTTTGTATTCTTGAGTTGAGCTCTAAATCAAATCAAGCAGTCAACGCACAATGGAAGTTGAGTTGTTACAGATAGCTTCAAGTATGAACAAAATATTGATTGTGTTTTGAGGGTAGTATTTTCCTAAGGGCTCCACTAAAAGGTTTGTGTTGATTCTAAGGCTGGAGATTTTTCAGGGCTTCCATGAGGGAGAGGTCAGGAGGGAGAAAAAAATGGGAACATGCATGATCCAAACATCAGGGACTCTTCTGTCTGACTGAGATTCTGAAGTTTCCCCTTGATAGGCAATTTCCAGTTTATTCTGTGGAATTGGTCAATTTTCAGAATTCTCTAATGTTTAGAATTTGTTGGATTTTTCATCTTTTAAATTGGTTTTCTGAGAGCACAAATTCATCAAAGTCTGCTTTATGCCATCCTGAAAGTCAATGTCTTCCCTTAACAATAAATATGCTTAATTTTTGTCTTCTAAATATTAAACCATGTACAACCATTGATTATTTGATGATGAAATTCACACACAATAAGTTGATAAAGATACTGTTAAAAATGCCAAGAAAAGGTGGTTTTGAAGTGTCTCTATGAGTGCACACATTCTCCTTTTCTCGTCCAGTATGTGAGTTTGAAATTTGTTGACAGTAACCACTCAACAGTTATAAATCATAAGGTTGAATGAAAGAAACAGTAAATGTGAACCTGAACACAAAATTTAGGTTGAACACACTTCCTCCCACTTACAGACATGAGGCAGTTTATACGCATAATTTCAACTAATTATAAGCTGTCAAAAATTCTGAGTTTCTCAGTATGTGTGTGTGGGCAGGTGCTTTTCAGTGACCAGGAGTATTATATTATCTTTAGCTGCCCCAGATATTGAATTATTCCCTGTATCCAATTGCCATCATAAACAGATGGCTTGAGTTACATAAACCAGGTGTTAATTTTTTATAAATGAGGATATTATACTGAAGAATCCTCCTGGTCATAAAATATTTCTATATTATGAGTCACTTGGTCTCAAACACACAGTTCTCAAGTATACGTATTTAAATAGATATTTTAAAAGCCTTTGTTATCTATACAGTCATACTTTTTACTCTGATCTGACCTTAAACTTGACTAGAATAGATTTCTATATGCCAACTCCACGATTTTTTGTTACATAATATATAAATTTGAATCAAATCTAACTGGAAAAAAGTATTTGCATAGACATATAAAAATCTCTTAGAAATTTATAGTTTCTTTTCTTATAAAACAATAAAAATAAGACATATCAAACCAGCCTGAATAACTTTATCACTACTTTTAATGAATTTTTGTATTTACACAAAGGAATTATTAGCTGCAAAGAGACATAATTTGGTAATATTTATTTGATTATTTATTTTTATTTTTATCATGCCTTGGAAATTATTACAATAATGATTTCGCTATACTAAGAATCTTTATAGCTGAAATACTTACCTTCATTTAGAGTGTACTGTACAATTTTCAATATAGTTAAATTCAGGTCCAAATTCAATGTTAAACTGTTCTTTGACAAGTGAGCTGGTTTTGTTATATTTCTTCTTCACCATATACAAACACATTCTTGTTGGTAGTGGGTACTCTAGGGACTTTGAAAGATAAAATTTTAATTCTTTCCTTTTTCCTCTGTGTTTATCAGGTGTGCCCTTGTAGAGTGACCATTTTTTGTTGTTGTTTGTTTTTTGTTTGTTTTAACAATGATTTTGCAGTTAGCAGTAAGTGACAATTGCTCAAGAACAACTTTCCCCAGAATACACATACACCATTCATCCAGGTATGGTAGTAGTTGGCAGCTCTTTGTAACATTTTGTGACTATGAATTCAATTATACTTCCCAAATCAGGTCTGAATTTCATGAACACTTCAGTTCTCTATTTACCTGTTTCCTAGTGATGACTTTTTCATAAGTGAGAACCCTCAAAAATTCCCATGAATTCTTGGGAATTTTCCTGGAAAATTTTTGTGAACATGACCAGTTCCACTACTGACTTCCAAGCAGGTTAATGATAATTCATCCCCAAAAGGAACTTATTGACTAATTTTCCAGCATCCCAGAAGATCATTCTCTGCTCACCAAACCAACTTGCAGGTTGTGGACCAGCTCTTGCTGAGGAATATCCAGGTAGCTTCTCCACTATTACTGGACTTTAACCAAATCTTCTATTGGGAAATCTGATTTCAGGGCTTAGACAGCATTTCCTCCTTCTTTGATTCTTCCTTTTTGGGCTAGATAACTTCATCTTTGTGACATCCTTTAGAATTCTTTGTTGTGACAATTTCCTCTTATACTAAGTCCTTAGTAAGTTATATGAAAATTAATTCATCAAATTGCTATTTGGTTATGAACATTGAACCCAACTTGTACAAAACTGAAAATAGAAATGGTTTCCAGAGATTGATCCATGAAGATAAGATTTTGGGACTGGTTTGGTCAGGACATTATGCTTATGTGTAGTGCTGATTTCCTTGCCCAATGCATTACAATAAATCAAATTTTCAAGTATGCTTGTTCATGATGAAGTGCAAACTATAATATATACTTGGAAGTTCTAGGGTCTATTGAATTTACCCTTATTACAGTGATGATAACTGTGGTTTTATTTGTAAAGTCTGATTTTGGTGTATTTGAGTGCTTAAAGGGACAAAATAGCATGCTCAGATTAAGTTACAGAATAAGTCAAGGGGCACCAAGTGGAAATCTTCCATGATATCACTAAAAGGATCCAATATTCTTTTTAGCCAGAGGTTAATATTGCTTAAAATCAAACCCAAAGTTTAATTTTGTATATAGCATAATAAAAGTACAATTAAATTTACAGTCTAATCAAATTTCTCATGTGCAATTTATAATGTTGCTTGATAAAGAATTGAATCCTGAAAGCTGAAATGGAGACATCTGTTTTGATTCAGATAAAACTGACACTCTGAACTCCCAGGTCTTTCTGAAGCTACTAATCAATTGAAGTAGTTTGTCATCAAATGTCTGAGGAAATTGCTTTTCCTCTGTTGTAAATCCTGTGATAACCTTGATGCTTGTAGGTATCTTGAAAGAAGATGACAATTATCATCAAGATTCTATTAACCACAAACATATTCTATTCCATCCAGAACCATAACTGAAGAAGTGAAATTAGCATGTTTAAAGAGTACATAATCTGAACCAAGAGCAAAGAGCATATATAAAATGATCTTTGATAAATACATAATTTGAAGTGTGCCTACATCCAGGAAAATCTCTGTGGTTGATCTGTTTTGTATGCAATGCAAAATGGTAGGAGATGTCATAATTGATATGGATTCTCAAGAAGTTCGATGGAAATGAAGGGAGGCATTAGCATGTCCATGACAACACTTACCCACTAACACAAGTTGGCAAATATACCACAAAGACCTTGTCATACTGGTAGTCTGCATACTTTGGCCTGCAGGTATCTTTGTGGATCATGGTATTTCCAAAAATGAAGCAGATTCACAGTCTAGTAGAGTAAAGCTTGATACATAGAAAAGAAGAGCAAACAGGTATATAAAAACTCAAGTTCTTGAACTAACACCCTGGTTTGAATCATAAAGTAGAGAATTGTAGCTTCTTAGCTTTCCAGACCTCAGTCAACTTTAGAAACAAAGAACCTTAACTGGAAGGAAAGTTGCACTTTTGCCATACCACAAATATTACCCCATCATTCCCCAAGATTTCGCCAAAACGACTTCTCTCTGTTTACAGAGTGATAATATATTGGAGAAAAAGAAATGCCCAGAAAGACACTAGCATGGAAACTAACATGGAAATTAAGAGGGAAACCTGTTTTGGTCTGCTTTCTTTGCTGCTGTGACTAAATGATAAGAGCAGCACAATTTTAAAGGGGGAAAAGTTTATTTGAGGGCTCATGATTTCAAAGGTCTTAGTACATTTAAGGTCAGCTCCATTCCTTGGGGCTTGAGGTGAGGCATAACATCATGGCAGAAGAGCTCGGCAGATGGAAGCAGGTCACATCATCAGGAAGCAGAGAGAGAGAGAGACTCCAGTCTCCACATACAAATATATACCCCAGAGTCAAGCTACATTTCCCACTTGCTCCAGCCACACCCTACCACTTCAATTAATCCCACCAGGGATTAATTCACTTATTGGATTAAGGCTCTTTCAACCCAATCATTTCTCCTCTGAACATCCTTGTTTTGTCTCAAATGTGAGCTCTTTGGGTACACCTCACATCCTAACCATAACACTAACCTATCACTGTGGTTCACCAAATAGTTGCTAATGAAAACACAGTTATGGGGAAAGAGTGGGATAACTTCCTGAAAAGACAGGATCTGTCTTATAGAGAACTTTGTATACAATCTTCTCCATTGACTGAAAACATGAGTCTGAAATTAAGGGGCAATATTGCAAGTGGTTTTACATAATATTACACCTAATATGCAATTTGTAATTTTTTTCTTTCTTTCTGGTGATATTTGTCTTTTATTTTCTGATTTGAATCTTTTAGTTTTCAAGGAGAAAATGTTTCCAATAGGGAGCACAATAGATTTACAGTGAATCAGGAGATGAGATCTAGCCATTTCCGACTCCTCGTGGCATTGAACCATTAGACAGTACAAAGCTTTACTCTACTGACTGGAGTAAGCAGGAAAGAAATACCCTTTGACGGGAATCCAGTGTATTCTCCTGGTGCCTCTTAGTTTTTCCATGCCTGATAGTCATGGTAACTGAAAAACTATAGGAACTCCTTTTGCCTCCCAGTCCCCAGATAAGCAAGAAATGTGAAGATGAAAATCATTCTAGAATTCAGGTCTGGCCTACTATATTCAATAATGAACTCCAATTGGTTATTTTTAGAGATTGCGGGGACAAAATGGACTTTGGAAGAATAAGCCATAGGTATTTATTTTCAGTCAATGAAATACACACTATAATCTCTTCATAAGCAGGCGTTTATTTGTATATGCTAATCAATCTTTTTCTCTTTCCTACTCCCCATTAAATGTGTGTGTGTATCTGTGTGTATGTGAGTGTGTGTGTGTGTGTGTGTGTATCATTGGAGATTAATTGATAATTTAACATTTAGGCAAAAGAATATTCGGTGGAGTGGAACTGTGTCAGAAAGTGAGAATAATTAATTTAGCCACAAAAATGAATTCAGCGACTCCTGGTTCTGTGTGTTTTGTGCTTGTGTGTGTGTGTGTGTGTGTGTGTGTGTGTGAAAATGTGGTGAGAAAGTTTTCATTTGTGAAAACAATAGTTATAGCTTTTTAGGTAAGAAGTGCCAAGCTTGTTACTGTACAGAAACTTAGGTGTAGAAGGGTCCATGCAAAAGATGAGTAACTGAATGGCCAAAAAGTGTTCGTTAGTGTTTAATTCATTCTCTCTCTTCCTGCTCTCTTACAGCGTAGTTGGACCTCATGAATTTATACATTCATATGGCTTTGCAGCAGTGAATGCTAAAAAGATCTAGAAGGATTTTATCTTCTTGTGGTCAGAGGTTGTGCTGTGCTAACTCTGCTCCTTTGGAGAGTGTGGTGCTACTTATTGATGTCCTGGTGATCATCAGGAGAAAGCACCTCCCCTTTCACTCAACACCTGTTCACCTGGAAGGTTTGCAAAGGTAACCTGCACCTCAGCTTGAAAGGCTTTGGAATAGCCAAAGGAACAGTGGCACTGCCCAGGACACTCCAGCTGGTTTCCAGAATTTTCCAAGTGACAGCTTCTGGGTGAGTCAACAAGAAACCTGCAGCCCCAGCCCTGAGAATTCCCAGAAGCGTGCTGGCAAGTTCAGCCAACACTTTCAACTGGCTTTTCAGCAAGCCCACAGCACCCCCACGTATTTTGGTAGCAGAGATGTATCAATGACCTAGCAGGTAGTTCTCTACCTTCAAAATTTAAGGAGCAGAAACCTTAGAAAAATTTCCCCCCATTTTGTGGGCTGGGAACAGATCAGACCACATTGTAAAGGGTGTTTCCTTTGTAGTGCTTTCTCTCCAGTTACCTTCAGTCAGACATAACACATCCTTTTCAATCCTCTTCCCCCTCCTTATGCAATTCCTTGTTATTCTCCCCCTGTTAATGCTCTACACTCTTCATGTTCATATATCAAGGTAGTTTATCTCTCTTGATTGGGGCCTAACTAATTCATACTTTAAGTAAACTTGCAGATCTAATAGTAAAATATTGATTGTGTAGAGGCACGAATGACATTATGAAAATGGTAATATGAATCTTAAAGTCTGTTCACACCAAAACATATACAGTGCAAGTGTCATAAGTGGCTTGCATTGAAACGTACACTGTAGAAGTGTCACAAGTGGCTTGCTGAACCACTGTCATTATGAATATCTCAGGTAAAGTCAGCCCATATTGCTGGAGTATGGATTTAAAGGACAACAAATATAAGATTCTGTTAGGTTCAACTTTAGATGTTTGAAAGACTGCAGAAACATCTGATCATGAATTCATAAGTTTGAAATGTATTTAGAAAATAAAAATGCAGCACATCTTTGGTATCATTTGCTGTTTCAAATGAAAAGGAGAAAACACAAATACACATTTTTATGCTTATAGCATGGAATAATTTACAAGATAAATGCTAATATGTTTGTATAAAACAATCCTGTCTGATATCTCATGGTGAATAAGATTTTTTAAAGGAAAGTTGTATGGAATTCACCTCTCTAAATATCTTTGCCCTTTACCTGAATGAACAATTTAGAGGAAGATAAATTTGATTTGGTAAGTCTGTTGGTCACAAGATTAATTTTTCACACTTGTTAAAACTGAAGAGCCTTAGACTAATGATACATCTTGTTCTTCAGCCTATCAATCACAATTTTAAGCTCTTTTTATAATGACTGATAAAATGACTATCCGCTGTCAGAACATGCTTTGAATTTTATCTGAAGTAATGAACAATAGAAAATATTTAAATAGTCTAGGCAAAATAAAGATGTTAAAGTACTTTGAATAACTTGAGTGCATGAGCAATAGTCTGCATCAATTAGTTCATAGATTTTTACCTTATTGGGATGGGGACAGGCCCCGGGTCATGACAGCTGTTAGCTGAAGAAGTCCTGCGGAAGGATTCTCTGGGAAGGCTGCCTTCAGGTAGCACTTTTAGAATCCTAAGAAAGCCCTTCATTCCTGAAGGTATGACTGAGCCATGGACGGTGGCATTCACTCATGAGGGAAGGCTGGGGTGTACTGCTGAACTTGACATTTAGCTGTTGTTCTTTGTGAGACGAGTAGGATCCCTTTCTCATGGATAGTTCCAGCCACACAGCATAGCCCTTTCACACAAATTCTAAAGCTACAATTTCTGACATTAGTTCCACAGGTCTGTGATCTGGTCTTTGCCCAATGTGTATGTGTGTGCCCGCCCTTGTGTGTTGTGAACATATGTTTAGGGGTCACGCTTGACAGGAGTTGCTGTTGTCATGTGTCACTATTGTAGCATCTTCAGGAAGACAGTGATACAGCTAACTGCTTTCATTGAATATTATATTAAAAAGTGTTCAGAATCTGCTTTTAGTCTTTGGTATAATGTTATCTTCATTTCATGTTTAAATGATATCTTATTACTTATTTGCCCTTCAGATTTTCCAGAGTCCTTACCTAATTATTTCATTTTTATTTATGTTTTAACATTTTTTTTCTTCCTGTTACTTTCAATCTGCCATCTAAACTGGAGAGTATAACTGATTATTTTTTAAAAATTTGTTTAGTTGCAGATGTACACAATATCTTTCTTTACTTGCTGAGGATCGAACCCAGTGTCTCACACAGGAGTGGCAAGCTCTCTTCCACTCAGCTACAACTCCAGCCCCTATAACTGATTATTTTACATGACTATATCCATGCATTACTTATAAGCTTAAAATAAATATATTTATGAATATTTAATTGGTAATTTATAAAAGGTTCAGCACTTGTTCTCTAAGGCTATTTGCACATCCCCATGTTAATTTTCAAGCTTCACAATTCAGTAATTTTAATTTATAGGCATAGACCTTTTAAAAGTAAAAAACAAACAAACAATAATTGTCATAAAACTTTCTCTTTCTCTAAAATTGAGTAATATTTTTCATCATTACGCCTTCCTTTGAAATCTTTCATGATCAATTTTTTTTTACTCCTCTTCATAATTAGCATTTATTTCTTTAAGTTCTTTGAATGCCACTTGACTAGAATTGAGTTTTTTCTTTTACATAAAATTTTGATCAATTAACATTTTTATTTCAAAAGGAAATTTGTGTTATCCCTTAGGCAATTAACTTTGGTGCCTTTTCATCACCTCATAACTTTATTTATCATCTCCTTTTGGAGCCAAAGATTTTAAGTTATTCTGTCTGAAATTCATGTTACTTTCTGTAGTAGTTTCAAATAAATTGTTCATAAGTGATATAACCTGTTATTTTTAATATTATAGTTCTAGTCTGTGACTTTTGAAATACAAGATAGCAAATATCTATGTGATATTATTTCCACATAGCAGAACATTTAGAGAGTTTTATATTGTGAATGAAATCCTTATTAGATGTCAACTTAAATGTACAGTATTCACAGTGAAAATTAAGAAAGAGATGTTGGTAATTAGAAGGAAAATAAAATTACATAATTAATATTGTTGATTATTTAAAAAATGTATTTTTTAATTTTTTGTAATAGGCTTAACAATATGACTATGTTGACAGTTATCCTTATACACACTTTAATTTTTTAACAGGAGTTTTATTTCAGAATATTTATTTAGCCAATTTTGGAATTGATGCATAATTCCCTCTTCAATACACATATATAAACTAAATGCCATGGAGTATAAAAGTAGTGACTTCAGCTATAGTGATTAGCCTTTAGGGTCATACACAGGTGTTAGGCAAATGGGAAAGAGGTATTAATAATAAGCTCCATAAAGTTTCCAAAAAAGCTACAAGCCCAAGTACTGATTTTACTATGCAGATTTTGAATTATTTCTTCAGATATTTGGAATTTGTGTGACACGGAATAGAGGGGGATGGGGATATCAATGGTAATCACTTGCCCAACATGGAACAGTAGAATATGAGGCCTGAGGATGGCCCTATGAAGAGAGGCACCTGTCTACTGCCAACTGCACTGTTGACATTGGCAAGGTAATATGGGAATGATCATGACATCCCTAGAATTGAAACCATGAAATGAGTTCTGTTATGGTTTATATCTTAAATATCCTTCAAAAGCTCATGTGATGAAGGCTTGGTCCCCCATGAAGCAATGTTCAGAGGTGTGTCCTTTGGGTTGTAGTTGACTCATGAGGGCTCCCACCTCATTGGTGGATTGATGCTTTTATGGATTTATATGTAGAATTATGATATTTTGAAGAGGAGTATTGTTATAAAAGTGAAGTCTCTCTTGGCTGATGGTTTGACCACCATTACATGAGGAGATTAGCCCTGACACATGGCATCTGCCATGAGGTTCTACCACACCAGAGGCTTAAAATCCAACAATGGACTGAAATCCCTGAAACCATGTGCCAAAATAAACCTTTCCTCCTTTAAGTTTTTTTTCAGAGGTATCATGTCATAATTATGGAAAGATGACTAACACAGACTCCCAGTTACAAAGAGAAATTCTTGTGAGATGAGTTTCCCTGCTTTTAATACTTCTTTGGCTGATTTCAGTGTCTTGGACCTTGCCAGAGGTGACGGTTACTCAAAATTGTGAATGCAGTAGACAACACTGAATTGCACACTTTTATTTTCCAAATAATAGCTCTATTTAAAAAATTCAAGGGACATTGATATTTAAATATCTTATTCTGTTTCTTTGGCCTATTTTTCAAACACCCATGGAAAACAGGCTCCCTACATGCTTTATTTTCTTTCAGGTTATGACTGAAGATTTTCAATACAGATTCTCCTTAAATAAAGCTGTTCATTAAGGGATCAAATATCTGAAAGAAACTTTATAGACCCAGCTGATGGCCCAGATGCCATCTCCCTTATATTTAAAATATGAACACTGCCTCATTTAAAATAATTAAAAAGCCATTTTTTCCAGTTATTTATTGTGACATTGTAACAGATGAAGTCACTGAAAAAATTAGATTTGTTACAGAGGAAATGAAAGAGAAATGGGGAATTAATGTTCAGATTTAGCACACAGATGGTGTGTGTACAGTGGAAATACCATGTTACCCACATAGACAATTTAAAATTGTATAGAAAGCCTACTATTAAAAGCATGAAGAAAAATTAAGTTACTTGTGTTCAACCAAATATATAAAAATTATTGTCAACATGCAATCGACATACAAAAATAGTTCCATAATATTTTTTATTATGTTCTTCATAATAAGTCTGCAAAATGTGGTATGTATTTTTAATTACAGCTCTTCTGAATTTGAGCAATCCACATTTCATTTGCTGAATGATGCTTGTGACCAGTGACTATTGCTTAGACAGCACAGCCCTAGAAAATACTTGAAAGTGTTTTGGTCAAACATTGTTGAAGAAAAAGTGAATAAAAAAATGCTTTAAATACTTATATCTTTATAAGAGCCAACCCCGACTACTTAAATGAGTTATCATTTACCACATATAAAAATCTTAAGATATAAAGAGAAGAGGGATCCTATTCTTCCACAAAGTGAGTGAAGCTTGTTTCTATTCTTTTGAGAGTAGAGGGAGGGTTGGAAATCATATAAAACAGACAGAGAATCACATGGTCTGACTGACTGTGTCTTAACACATTAAAATTCTGAAAAGAATGGCTAACACATTAACTGAAATTTTAAAAACATTTCTAAGTGTCAGTCAAGATGATCTTATGTCAAAAAATAATACAGCAAAATAACAATAGCTGAGAGCTAAGACTACTAACTGATCAGCCTTTGTGCACTCAGATCCTGCAGATCAGTCATGTTAAGAAGTATCATAGGACTTACCTGAATCAACAGATAACGTTAAGCAACATCTCACTTTACAGAGGGCAAGAATACAAAACTTCCATGGAGCCAATCAGACTGTGTATCTCAGGGTGGGGATCTATAACTGCATAGAAGGAGAAACAAAGACCAAATTCAAGTGTCAACAATATTCTCAAGATACAGAGAAAAAAAAATCAGACTAATCTGCTATTATGTATATGAACCCTAAAAATGAAATAAAACAAACAAAAGTAAAAAGAAAAAGGGAAGTTCCCAAAAGATAGATTTATAGACCATCAAAAGAGAAAGTTTTAAAATCCAAAGAGATTAGTATGAGTGAATTATTGAGGCTTCAGTAGTAACTTCAAGAAGCTGCAACTTTTCTGCAATTCTTTGTGCAAATTTTTCACTGTTTTGTGTGTTTATGAATTCTTCCTCAAACATTGTGATTCATTTAAAATATCCTTCTATTATTTTTTATAAAAATGTAAGAAAACCTGAGGAAGTTCATTGTCAAAACAGATCAACTCCCAAGGTATCATTTTGGTACTTTTGTCCCAAATGTCATCGAGGTTCATTCATCACTGATCTTCTTATCTCACAACCATTAAATCCCTCTGAAAGTTCACATACTAGAGATGATTAGTAAACCAGGGCAAGTCCCTCAAAACATTGTTTACAAGAGTGTTAAAATGTCATCTGTCCCTAGTGCCAGTCAATGTCCACAGTCTCTCAAACTTCTGCCTCACTTTTAAGGGCTCAGATTCCACAGAATATAGGGCCAGGAACACCTTATAGGATGAATATGTCCATATTGCACTACAGTAAGAGATCTTTCCACAAATAATCCAGAACAAATTTTCCATAGACCACCTCCTGCCCCATTATTTCACAGACTAGCTATTAATGCACAGATAAGGAGCGATTTCTAAACTGAATGGAAACAAAAGTCAGACCTATTGTAAGGAATTTTCAATCACTTCATGATTATTCAAAGCAAGTCTCTACGGAATACAATATTTTGGTTTTTTACATTTTATAAATACACAGAATTTTTTGGAGTTAAGCAATGTTTGGGGCCTGATACAGAAATCTAGTCAGGCACACTCCCACAACATAATGGGTTTCCATAGTGCATTTCAAGTATTTTCCTTTACCAGTGAAGGAATTTGTTTCTTCTCCATCATTCTATATCTAATCCTTGTCTAAAACTACATCAGTTCTCCCAGACATTCTCAAAGTGATTTTAAAATTATTTCTTTTTCCTTTTATTTTTCTTTAAAGAAAAAAAGTATATGACAACATTTTGACTAAGTAAAAGGAGAGATCAGAAAAATATTATTGAAGATAACAAAGTGAATTTAGCTTCAGTTAGAGTAGAAAACATAAAACAGTTACGCAAGGTCTAATATTAAGGCAAATTTTTTAAAACTAGGAGAAACATTTCCAGGTAAATGATATTACCAAGAATTGCGATTCACCAATCTCAAAAATTTTATCGTTTTTTTTTCCATTCAATGAAGTATTTGAGTAAGATTAATGTAGCTTTATTCCTTACATGTTTATGAAAGAAGCATTATAGAAAAATTAACCAATGGGGCCGTGATGTTCTTGGTTTGTTTTTATTGAAGGGTTTTAAAAATACATTGCAATCCTTAAATTACATCAAATTCTTTATATTTTCTATTTCTTCTTCAGTAGTCTTTGCTATGGTAATTTTATGAATTTACTTATTTTGCCCAAAATATAAGATATAAATTTGCTCATAATATCTACTTTTTATACTTTCTGGATATCTATTAGAGTTGGGGTAATAGTCTCCATTTCATTACTGATAAGGAATTTTTCATTTTTTCTCTTTTTATGATCTTGTTTTAAATATATTATTTTCGTAAATCCTTTCAATGAATTGCTTTGATTATTGTTACTTTGCTCAGTTGTATGTTTCTTTTCTCCTTTCTTGATTTATACTCTAGTTTTAATGATTTTCTTGTTTGTTAATTAAGTTTGATCTTTCTAGCTTCTTGAAATGGAAGATTAAGTCATTGATTTTCATTCTGTTCTTATTCTTTATAATCATTGTTATCAACTTCTTGATAAGCACTGCTAAACTATATCTTAGAAGAAAATATGCAATTCATTTCTTATTAACTATTTTCAAATATTTTTATAATTTCCACATTTTTTTCTTCTAATGATTAATTATTAAGAAGTATACCTTTTTCTTGTGGATGAGATGTTTTAGTTATATTTTTTTCTTAATTTTTAGGTTAAATCAATTGATTTGTGAATAAAATGATTTTACCATTTTGGAATTGTTGATCATTTGTTTATGTCACAACATGTGGTTAATTTTGATAAACGTTATATGTGCACATGAAACAAATGTGGATATTGAAGTTTTATGTGACATGGGTTATAAGTGCCTATTAGATCAAATATTTTTCGTCACATATTTTGCATCCTAAAGCATTTTGTAGCCTAGCTGTATTAGCAATTGAGAAAACTATGCTAAAATTCTCCATTTATAATGTGGAAAGTCTATTTTTTAAGTATTTTTATATTTATTCTCTTTACATATACATGTCAGTAGAGTGTACATTGACATATTAGATACACATAGAGTATAACTGATTCTAATTAGGATCCCATTCTTGTGGTTGAACATGATGTAGAATTACAATGGTTGTGTAAAATTATGTCCAATTCATTCTACTGTCTTCTTTTTTAACATATATAATATTTTATTCTTTTCAGATATACATGACAGTATATTTTGGCATATTGTATATACATGGAGTACAATTTTCCATTCTTGTGGTTGTACATGATGTGGAATTACATTGGTTGTATACCCATATAGAAACGTAGAAAAGTTAATTTTGGTTCATTGTACTGTATTTTCTATTCCCATCCTCCTTCCCTTCCTTCATTCTCTTTTGTCTAATCCAGTGAATTTCTATTTTTCCCTTCCTGCCCCCTCTTATTGTGTGTTAGCATCAGTATATAAAAGAGCATTTGACCTTTGGATTTTGGCTATTGGCTTATTTCACTCAGCATGATAGTCTTCAGTTTCAACCACTAACCAGCAAATGCCATGATGTCATTGTTAATTCAGAATGAGTAATATTTCATCGTATATATGTATGCCACATTTTCTTTATCTATTCATCTGTTGAAGGGCACTGAAATTGGTTCCATAGCTTGGTATTGTGAATTGAGCTCCTATAGACATTGATGTGGCTGTGTCATTATAGTATGCTGATTTTAAGTTCTTTGTGTATATTCCAAAAGTGGGATAAATGGGTCAAAAGTGGGATAACTGGGTGGTTTCATTTCAAGTTTTCTGAGGAATCCCCATACTGCTTGGAAGGTCTATTTTTCACCTCCATTAATTTTATTTTACATAAGTTAAAGTTGTATTCTTGACTATATTCAAAGCAATTGTACACATTATTTTAAATACTCAGGGGAACTATGGGAAGATGGCTTCATATTAATAAAATTAAAAAGTATTTCACTGAGCATTAACCACGAAGAGAAAATTTAGACTATAATAAAATTAAAATACTTTGTTCCTCAAAAATCATAATCAAGCATGTAAAGGCTGCCAGCCCATGTGGATCTCCAGTGCTGCCATACTCCATGCCAACTCAGAGAAGCACTGTGGCTCCCAAACTACCAAAGTGAGTGGATATCTCTGCCACCATCATAGATAATCCCAACCCAGACACCACCTTTGTTAATTGGGATAGCTCCCATTCTGAGACACCTGCTGGAGAATAGAAGTTCATTATCAAGTACCTTTCATGCATCAGGCTACTGAAGACTGGGAGGTTTGAATAGTATATTACAGTTTAGATGTAGAGTTGTTGTTTTTTTCCTCACTCACCCTATTTTCCTCTTATTTATCTGTTTCCTTGAAGTCTCTTTCTCCCTTTTCTCATGCTAACAACCAACTTTTTTTTATTCCATTTTCACACTTCCTATGATACATTACCTTTATATACTCACTTCTTATCTCATTAACATTACATCCTACACCATTCCCTATCATTTTTGTCCACATTAGAAATTGTGGACTTTATTGCAAACATATTGTTTATGCTGTAGATAATAATTGAACTCATCATCTCTGTTTATTATGACAATACTCTATGTCTTTATAGGGGCTATTTGGTTTAAGGTTGCATATTGTTTGTACTGGATGTGGCTAATATTGATTTCCCCCTTAAAAGAGAGGTACTGGAAATCTGCAGGGACACTACGAGCCTATAGGGGGAAACTGTAACACCACAGATCAGCACTGCTAGAGGGGAAGATACACAAACAACATGAAAAACCAAGGGAAGGAAGCACCCCAAACAAACCAAGATGCTAATTTAATAGAATTCATTGACAGCATGATAGAAGAAATGTCAGAAAAGGAGTTCAGAGTGTACATAATTAAAATGATCCACAAAGTAAAGGATAACATAAGAGAGCAAATGCAGGCAATGAATGATCACTTCAATAAACAATTAAAGGAACAAATGTAGGAAGCAAAAGATCATTTTAACAAATAGAGATTCTGAAAAAAAGCAAACAGAAATCCTTGAAATGAAAGAGACAATAAACCAAATTAAAAATTCACTACAAAGCAGCACCAACAGACTAGATCACTTGGAAGACAGAACCTCAGACAATGAAGACAAAATGTTTAATCTTGAAAATAAATAATTTTGCCAGAGAAGATGATAAGAACTCATGAACAGAAACTCTAGGAACTATGGGATAACATGAAAAGACCAAATTTAAGAACTATTGGGATTCAGGAATACACAGAGATACAAACCAAAGGAAAGAGCAACCTATTCAATGAAATAACATCAGAAAATTTCCCAAACCTGAAGAATGAAATGGAAAGTCAAATACAAAAGGCTTATAGGACACCAAATGTACAAAATTACAAACAATCTACAGTAAGGCACATTACAACGAAAATACAGAACATAAAGCATAAAGATAGAATTTTAAAGGCTGTGTGAGAAAAGTATCATTTTACATGTAGGGGGAAACCCATATGGATATCAGCAGATTTCTCAACCCAGAACATTAAAACTAGGAGGGCCTGGAACAATACATTTCAAGCTCTGAAAGAATATGGATGCTGACCAAAAATCTTATACCCAACAAAACTAATCTTCAGATTTGGTGATGAAATAAAATCCTTCCATAACAAATAAAAGTTAAAAGAATTTACAAATAGAAAGCCGGCACTGCAGAACATTCTTAGGAAAATATTCCATGAGGAGGAAATGAAAAACAACAATGAAAGCCAGCAAAGGGAGGAACTACCCTAATGGTAAAGCCAATCAAAGGAGAAGCCAAGTCAAGTTAAAAAAAATAAGCCAAAGTGAACATAAATACAAATCATATCTCAATAATGATCCTGAATGTTAATGGCCTAAACTTATTAATCAAAAGACATAGACTGGCAGACTGGATTTTAAAAAAAGGCCCAACAATATGCTGCCTTCAAGAGATTCATCTCATAAGAAAAAGACATCCAAAAGAATGGGAGAAAACATACAATGCACACGGAACATACAATGCTCAATAAAAAAGCAGGAGTTTCATCCTTATATCAGATAAAGTGGACTTCAAGACAAAGTGAGTCAGAAGGGATAAAAAAGGACATTTCATACTGCTGAAGGGAACCATAAATTAACAAGACATAACAATTGTAAATATTTATGCCACAAATAATGGAGCATCTATGTATATCAGAAAAATCCTTCTCAATTTCATGAATCAAATAGACCATAATTAAATAACACTGGGCGACTTTAAACCATCTCTGTCACCACTGAATAGAACTGCCAAACAGAAACTGGACAAATAAACCATAGAACTTAAAAATACAATCAATAATTTAGATTTAACAGACATATATAGAATATTCCATCCATCAAGGAGTAAATACACTTTTTCTCAACAGCACATGGATCCTTCTCTAAAATACATCATGTAGTATGCCACAAAGCAACTCTTAGCAAATACAAGAAAAAAAATAGAGATACTACCTTGTATTCTATCAGATCATAATGTAATGAAATTAGAAATCAATGATAAAAAATAGAAGCTACTCCAACCTGGAGATTAAATAATATGATATTAAATGATGCATGGACAGCAGAAGACATCAGGGAGGAGACAAAAAAATTCTTAGAGGTAAATGAGAACAACAATACAACACATCAAAACCTCTGGGACACTATGAAAGCAGTACTAAGAGGCAAATTCATGGAGAGCATTCAATAAAAGAATAAAAAGTCAATCAATAAATGACCTAGCATCACAGCTCAAAGCCCTACAACACCAAAATTAGTAGAAGACAGGAAATAATCAAAATCAGAGCTGAAATCAATGAAATTAAAACAAAAGAAACAATTGAAAAAATTGACAAAACAAAAGTTGATTATTAGAAAAAATGAACAAAATTGATAAAATCTTAGCCACACTAATGGAGAAAAGGAGAGGGAAAACTCAAATTACTAAAATTCATGATGAAAAAGAAAAATCATCACAGACACTATTGAAATACAAAATATAATTAGAAGCTATTTTGAAAATCCATACTCCAGCACAATAGAAAATCTCAAAGACATCCACAAATTTCTAAAGACATATGATCCACCCAAACTGAATCAGGAGGACATACAAAATTTAAACAGATCAATTTCAAGCAATAAAATAGAAGAAGGCATCAAAAGCATACCAACAAAGAAAAGCTCAGTACCAGGCAGATTCTTAGCTGTGTTCTACAAGACCTTCAAAGAAGAACTAATTCCAATACTCCTCAAAGTATTCCATGAAATAGAAATGGAGGGAACACTTCCAAACTCATTCTATGAAGCGAGTATTGCCCTGATATCAAAAGCAGACAAAGACACGTCAAGGAAATAAAACTTAAGACAAACAAACCTGATGAACATAGATACAAAAATTCTTAACAAAATTTTGGCAAATCACATACAAAAATATATGAAAAAGATAGTGCACCATTATCAACAGGGTTTCTCCTAGGTATGCAAATTTGGTTCAACATCCGGAAATCAATAATTGTAATTCATAACATCTATAGACTTAAAGTTAAGAATCATATGACTATTTCAATAGATGCAGAAAAAGCATTTGATAAAATATAGCACCCGTTAATGCTCAAAACTCTAGAATAAATAGGGGGAGTAGGAACATACCTCAACCTTGTAAAGGCTATCCATGCTAAGCCCACAGCCAACATCATTCTAAATGTAGTAAAACTGAAAGCATTCCCTCTAAAAACTGGTAAAAGACAGGCATGCCCTCTTCCAGCACTTCTATTCAACATCATCCTTGAAACCCTAGCCAAAAAAATTAGACAGACCAAAGGAATTACAGGGATACAAATAGGAAAAGAAGAACTATCCATCAATAAGAACTCAAACCATCACTATTTGTTGATGACATGATTCTATATTTAGAGGATCCATTCAATTCCACCAAAACTTCTAGAACAAATAAATGAATCTAGCAAAGTAGCAGGATATAAAATCAATACTCAAAAATTTAATGCATTTCTATTCATAAGCAATGAATCCTCTGCAAGAGAAGTAATGAAAACCACCCCATTTACAATAGTCTTGAAAAAATGAAATACTTGAGAATCAATTTAAAAAAGAGTGGTGAAAGACCTTTACAATGAAAACTACAGAATACTAAAGAAATAAATTAAGGAAAACCTTAGAAGATAGAAAGTTATCCCATGTTCTTGGATAGGCAGAATTATTATGTCAAAATGTACATACTACCGAAAGAGCCATACTGATTTTATGCAATTCCAGTTAAAATCCTAATGACATTCATCATAGAAATAGAGCAAGCAATCATGATATTCATTTAGAAGAGATTCAGAATAGATGAATGATCCTTAACAGGAAGAGTAAAGCAGGAGGAATCACAATACCAGACCTTCAACTGTACTACAGAGCAATAGTAACAAAAAATGGCATGTATTGGCACCAAAAGAGACAGGCAGACCAATGGTACAGAATAGAGGACACAGAGAGAAATCCACATAAATACAGTTATCTCATACAAGACAAAGGTGCCAAAAAGTTATAATTGAGAAAATATAGCCTGTTCAACAAATGGTGCTAGGAAAACTGGAAATCCACATGCAGCAAAATGAAATTTAACCCCTATCTTTCACTATGCACAAAAGTTCTCAAAGTGGATCAAAGACCTAGGAATTAGACCAGAGACCCTGCACCAAATAGAAGAAAAAGTAAGCCCAAATATTCATCATGTTAGCTTAGGACCAAACTTCTTTAATAAGACTCCCAAAATTCAAGAAATAAATGCAATAATCAATAAATGGGATGGGTTCAAACTAAAAAGGTTTTTTTCAGCAAAAGAAACAATCAGTAATGTGAAGAGAGAGCCTACAGAGTGGGAGAAAATCTTTACCACACGCACCTCAGATAGAGCACTAATCTCCAAAATTTATAAAGAACTTGAATAACTTTACACCAAAATTACAAATAACCCAATCAATAAATGGGCTAAGGAAGTGAATAAACCCTTCACAGAAAAAGATATACAAGTGATCAACAGGTAGATGAAAAAATTGTTCAGCATCTCTAGTAATTAGAGAAATGTAAATCAAAACTACCCTAAGATTTCATCTCACCCCAATTAGAATGGCTATTATCAAGAATAAAAGCAACAATAAGTGTCAGTGAGGATGTGGGGGAAAAGCTACACACATACATTGCTGGTGGAATTGCAAATTGTTGCAGCAACTCTGGAAAGTGGTATGGAGATTCCTCAGAAAACTTGGAATAAACCCACTATTTTACCCAGCTACCCCATTCCTCAGTTTATACCCAAAGGACTTAAAATCAGCATACTACAGTGATGCAGCCACATCAATGTTTATTAGCAGCTCAATTCACTATAGCTAGATTTTGTAACCAACCTAGATGTCCTTGAACAGATGAATGGATAAAGAATCTGTGGTATGTATACACAATGGAATATTTTGCAGCCATAAAGAAGAATAAAATTATGGCATTTGCAAGTGAATGGATGGAGTTGGAGAATATAATGCTAAGTGAAATATGCCAATCAAAAAAAACAAAGGATGAATGTTTTCTCTGATAAGTGGATGCTGATATATAACTGGGGGAGAGGGTGTAAGGGAAGAATGGAGGAACATTGGATTGTGTAGAGTGAAATGAGTGGTTGGGAGGAGATGAGGGGAAGGAAAGAGATCTGAATGAGACGAATGTCATTACCCTATGTACATGTATGATTACACAAATGGTGTGACTCTACATTGTGTACAACCAGAGAAGGGAAAAGTTGTGCCCCATTTGTATACAATGAATAAAAAAAAAATAAAAATAAAAAAAATAAAAATAATATAAAGGTTGTTGGGAATGGTGGCACATGCTTGTAATCCTAGAAGTTCAATAGCCTGAGACAGAAGGTTTGCAAGTTCAAATCCAGCCTTAGTAACTGCAAGGCACAAAGCAACCCGGTGAGATCCTGCTTTGCAAGTTCAAATCCAGCCTTAGTAACTGCAAGGCACAAAGCAACCCAGTGAGATCCTGCTTCTAAATAAAATAGAAAATAGGGCTGGGGATGTGATTCAGTGGTTGAGTGTCCCTGAGTTCAATCCCGAGTACCCACTCCCGAAAAAAAGAATATAGAAGCTGTAAGAAGGTAATCATTATTTTTAAATATTTTATTCTACAAATGAATGAGGAAATGATAAATGAGTCAATAGAAAAAAATGGCCATCAAATTTAAATTAACATTTACATAGGAGCACATTCAAATGGGCAACAAACATTGTATTAAAAAAGGTCAAACTTCACCAGAGTTCAGTGAAATAATATGTTTGCACTATGGCTAAAATGAAAATTAAAGACAATTCCAGGTATTGGAAAGATATGGAAATATATCATAAGCTGTTAGTAAGAATGTAAAATTGGACAGTGAATACAAAATTTTGTTATTATGTTCTGAAATTGAAAACATGTATAACCTATATACCCATAAATATACAAGTTATATACACAAAATAAAATCAAAATCATTTACTCAATCAAGTCTTTTGTACTAGAAGATTTATAACTACATTATTCATAATAGGCCTCAATCTCCTCAGAAAAATATGCCTTAATCCCATTAAGATTTGAGTGCATAAATTTCATACTATAAATTTAATAGACCAGGGCCATTAGCAATGAGAAATAATCAGCATACAACCTTGTAGATGGACCACAGTAATCAATTATACAGAAGAAACCAGAAACAAACCAATATTGAGTCCTTAATTGCACTCATATAATGTATTATGTGATACCTAGTTTTCCATCACTAGAACAAATACCTGAGATAATCAACATATAACAATAAAGATTTATTTTGACTCATAGTTTGAAAAGTTTCTACCTATTATTACTTGCCGTCATTGCATTGGGTGGAGCAGCACATGATGGCGGGGGGAGCACACAACTGCTCACTTCAATTCTAGAAAGTGAAAAAGACACAGAAAGGCACTAGAGTCTTATGATTCCCTCTGAAGGGATTCCCCCAATGACCTGAAAACCTTTCACTAGGCTTTACTTTGTAGATTTCCAACGCCTTTCAATAGCATCACTCAAAACATGGAATAAGCCTAATTTAACACAGACGATTTGTGGGGCATTTAAGATCCAAATGATAGTATTTGATATAAGTAAAATGAATATTTTTAAAATCAGCATAATAGCAATACTTTGGGAAGATAGTGGGTGGAAAGTCACAAAATGTGGTATTCGAAATCGTGGTAATAGTTTATTTTCTAATCTGAGATGTGGTTCCTTATTGCGTAGGTATGTTTATTTTATGATTATTCAGCAAATTACAATAATTACAATAATTCAGCCAATTACATTTCAAAATAAAATATCAAATATTTCACTAGAAAAAAGTTTTAAAAACATGATATCATCACTGTGTCAAATAATTAATGAATTATTTGCCAATACAAAATTTTAGTATGTGAATTAATGGGGACAATTAACAAAAATTTTTAGCAGGAAACTTGGAGATATTTTTGAAAGTAATTTTTATTGGTTATTTTAGTTATGCATGACGTTAGAAGCCATTTTGATATAATTATACATGCATGAAATATATCTTATTCTAATTATGACCGCAGTCTTGTAGAATTATACAAAGATAAGATTCACTATGCTATATTCATATATATACCTAAGAAATATATGAATGTATTTAATTTTAAATTAGCATCACTATAAAAGTCAGAAATACTAATTGAGTAAATAGCATGTAAGTTCTTGAATATTTGTAGCAGTAAAAATGTAGCTGCATATTTATAGCATGTTTGTTTGTAACATAAAATCATTAAAAATAAGAAAATGGAGAAAAATTATGAATGTATTAATAATCCTGATATGGATCTAAAAATATAATTTTGAGTGATATAATCACACTATAATTATATTTATGTAATTATATCTTTATATTATTTGGTACATGCAAATATTAAAATCACAAAACAAAAATATATTTGAGGATTGTACTATATATAGTATACACAAATTTTAATAATATCATATTCCTAATGTACAATTTGATAAAATAACAAAAGAATATAAGAGACAGAGTTAATTCAGTCTGCAATTTCTCCTACGATGTTTTATTTTTTATATAAAAACTTTTTCAATTCACATTTGTTTGAAAAAAAGGTATGTTTAGTTAGTTTCCCTGTAAGGCGGGGACCACTATTAGGACATTTTCATAGTAGTTCTTGCTCTGTCAGTAAAGTTCATGAATAAGGAAATTCTATTTTGTGGTAAATTTCTTCATGTATAAAATTAGGTATTTGACATATACAACATATAATATCAATTATGTGTGTGTATATTTTTTTACCATTCTACTGCAAACATAAGTCTGATATATAAGACCCATTAACTGAATCTGTATGACATTACTAAATCTCACCTTCATTACATGGGTCTGTTAGACATTTAAAAACTCATGTTAAATCAGGTTGCAGATCCCCCTTGAGAAAAATCAGTGAATATTAATTTAGTTTAGAACATCTTCATTTAAGTGTGTAGAAAATAATAAATTATGCCATTGTTTTCCATCTGCAAGAATTTGTTGATAGTGTCCCTAAGTCTAACACTTTGTTATTTTAAGGTAAACAAAATATAAAAATGAACATTTAAATGTATATCCTGTATAAGTGAATTATAGCCTCAATTTTATATTTGATATGCATAAGATTTTTAATGGGTTTAAGAAAGTAAGACTGCCACTTGTACATTGTCTTTTTCTGAGGAAAGATTTATATAACTTAAATTCAAGCTGGTTTAGCCTCTTAAATAATCATATATGGAGGAAAATGCTTAGCTTCTGTAAGAGAATTAAGACTTTTTAAAGCATTACATAGTTACTAATCATGGCTAAGCTAGTAATTTAATTTTGTCATCTTGCAGGATTGTTGAATTTTTTATATCAACTTGTCTGACACATGGTGCCCGGATATGTAGTCAAATCTATATATTTATATGAGGGTAGTTTGGATGAGATTGGCATTTAAATTATTGACCTTGAGTAAAACAAATTGTCCTACATACAATAGATGGGTCTCTTTCAATCAGTTGAAGATGAGCAGAAGAAAAGAATGATATCTCACCAGTAACCTGTGGTTCTGCAGTAGACAGCTTTCAGCATCATCGACAACAGCTGTCTCCTGACTCTTCATTTTGCTAGCCCATGTTGTAGAGTTTGGATTGACAGCCAGTACCAGAAGAGCCAATACCTTAAAATACATTTTTTTCTTTTTCTTTCTATGTATGGTTAGTCCATTGGTTCTGTTTCTCTGGAGAACCCTGATTAATACATCTCTCTGTTCCTAACTCTAAAGTTGTTTAGTACATTGCTAGGTAACACTGCAAAATGTGAATCATTGATTTACACAGAAATGTTCCTAGAAATCATTAAGTCTTTGTAGCATCACAAATGAAAGTTTTGGTATACTTGTCTTCTCCACCAGTCACGTTCAGATTCCATTCTGTCTTTTCCCCTAAGTTACTTTGATAGGTTTAAGAGCTTGCACATTGGAATGACCTTCCTAATCTCAAATTCAATAACAGAGCTGGAGGGTCCCTGACATGAGCAAGCCAGCCCCTCACACAGACTGATGTGAGACTTAAGTAAGGTGATCTGGATGCTTGTGGTGTTTCCCTCCTGGAAACCCTTGCTCTGGGTTGAGTAGTGCAGGGTCACAATGAGTCTAGTAATACGGCCTGAGATGTTCTACATCCAGAGTTCACTCAGATGAGCCAACCCTCAGAAGACAGTTTGTTTTTTGTACAACTAGCTGAAGTCTATCTTCGTAGGTATAGTGCACGAGAATATGGCCATCTTCAAAAGACAAAGTTGCTGAAGAGCAACTACACACTCCTGGCATTTCAGTGCTTGTCTAAAGATGTAATAGGCCACAGCAAGATTATGGTCATTTCTTGTACTTCTTTCTCTCCTTGCTTCATTCCTTCCCTTCTTTTCTTTCTTTCTTGCTTTCGGTCCTCTTTTCTTTGAATATACTATTCATTCTTTTGTAACTATATAATCTATACATATATATACCCCCTTTAACACATTTAAATATACTTACATATATTTCCAAATACATATCTGAGTATTTATTGTAGAGCTGTATAAGTGTAATTTGTTGTTTAAAAGAAGTAGAATAATACACACCATGAATTGCTTTCAAGAAGATTTTATCAGTTTACATTCATATCAGGTGACTGGAATTTGTCTTTATTTTGCTATTGTGATAACTGGATTGAACAACTATGTTGTTATGTTTTATTCACAAAGCAATACAGCATTTCACACTGATTTAAAATGGCCACTTATTTTAATTGGAAATTATATGTATGAATAATTAATGAGTAATTATGTTTTTGTTCAGAATTTGTTCTTCCAATATGATATTTTATTAATATTTTGAAAAATAATATTCTTGTTTCCATTTTCACTTTTTATAGATGTCTGCCTATATATTGTATTTCCCTGATTAAATTCTGTCAGTAAAATTTTTTAAATCTCTTTTTCTCATGTTCATCACATTATAGTAAATAAACCAGAAAATGAATAGAGAATATGTCAGAGCAAGATAACAACAAGCGGGGGGCAATGTCCAACTAAGTTGAGACAGCAGTATGGGGTGCTGTGTGAATGCTGCTCTGTCTCCCTGATAAGAGGATGTTTCAGAAGGAATCTGAAGAAGAGGCAGTGGTCAGACTCAGTCAGGTAACTGTCAAGAGGAAGAGAGTCTAGGTAGAAGAACATGTGCGAAATTTCTTAGTTAATAAAGTGCTTGATGCATCTGAGCATCATAAAAATCAATAAGAATAAAGATTGCATAGTTATCCCGTACAAGGGTGTGGGAAACAGAATGTGGTAACAAAGAAGATGTTTGCTGTTGTTCTGTTTTATCCATTTTCAAATTGAATGTGAGTATATCCTTTCTACTGTCAGAATTAGGTACTAGAAATATATCAATATATTGAGAAAAGTTAGGAAAGAGAAAGCCATATGTGGGGAAGGAACTGACCAAAATGGAAATTCTAGTCTTCACAGGAAACACAGGTGGTCCCTTTGTATAACAGGAGAGGAAAGAAGGTTAAGTTTGATCTAGGTGCTTGAACACATACATGCAAATGACAGTTCTCTGTCCCTGTAATTTCAATACTAAGAGAAGCAATGGTAGAATGTTACAATAAGTAAGGCGGGCAAGGGAGGATAAAGTAAAGAGGAATTTAAGAGAGTAGAAAAATAGAAGAGAGAGAAAGTAGTAGAATTGAAGGATCAGGGTCTTGTGATTAATTTAAACTAGGTATAGTTAGTGTTATGATTTGAAATGAAGTGTCCTGCAAATACCCATGTGTTGAAGACTTGGTCCCCAATGCAACAGAGTTCAGAGGTAGTGGAGCTTTGGGGAGGTGATTGGATCATGATGATTCTGAACTCATCAGTGAATTGCCCACTGAGAGATGAATGGACTACTGGGGAGTGGGAGAAACTATAGCCAGGGGGCATGTTTGTAGGAAGTGACCACTGGAGGCATGCCATTGGAGACTATATCTTGTCCCTCCTTTCACCCTACCTGCTTCTTTGCTGCCATGGATTGAGCAACTTTCCTTTGCCATGACTTTCTACTATGATGTTTTATACTTGGAATCAGTTAACCATAGACTGGAACCTCTGAAACTATAAGCCATACTACATTTTTCTTCCTTTGAATTGATATTTTCAGGTGTTTTGGATACAGTGACAAATAGTTCATTCACAAAGTCAGTGTAATTATGTTTTTCTTTAGTTCAGGCAAGAGATTACCTTTTGCCTAATATTGCCTCCGTTGGAGTCGAGACCATTTTAAAATGGTCATAATACATACATAATTTGAACACTTAATACATTTAATGCAGTTGCTAAGCATTATTGTTCTTTGTTCCTTCTACATCATCCACTCTCTTTTCTAATAAATTTATGAGTATTCACTGTCTTTACCAAGTCTGTGTTTTTTTCTGAGATTTGTTTGCATTTCTACATTGCAATTCTTTATTTTCTCAAAATTAATTGATTATAAACTAGGGCCTGCAAAAGTTTTATATTACCTATACAGATCAAAAAATTAGTTACAGGTTCTCACACATAACATGTTTAAATTTGGTTGTCAAGGGAAAGAAATATCATGTTAATTCACTTGCATAGCCAAAAAGTGAAATCATGTAGTGAATAAGAATACCCCATGATATTTCTCAAAACTGTCAGAGGTTGGTGTCAAGGTAAATGTGAAGATTACACTTTCTGATTCGTCAAATGTGATCCTTCCACTGCTACCAAGCCTGGCACATCCTTTGGAAATCTCATCTGTACGTTGCAAATTGAGGTGCAGCTACGCATGGGATCTGGGCTTTTTGTTGCATTATTCCTTTGGAGGGAGCTTCATTAAAGATATTTTTTAAAAGTAATAGCAGTTTAGATATAAAGATTAATATCCAGTAGTAATGTGAAAAGAAACCTAATGTTAACAGAATGACTGTTACCGGGAAAATATGCTAAGTGAAATAACCTACATAGAAAAAACAAGTACTACCTGATCTTATATGTGAAGTTAAAAAATCTTGGACTGAAAGAATACTGATTTCTAGAGCTAGATTTGATGAGTACATTGCATGCACATATTGAAATGTCACATAGAATTCTATTAATATACACAATTAATAACTATTTTTTTAAAGTGCAAAATATCTCAAACACCATAAATGAAGAACACTAATAAAACATTTGCACTAATTTACTTTCCTTCATACTTTTGGAAAGCTGCTTGTCAACCCACTGTTTGATTAAGTCCTTGTATACATGGTATTCTATTTTTATTGTTCCCCTACCAGGAATATTTACATTGTTACCTTATATTATAAGGATATGCTACTTTACAAATGGATTTACTAGCCCTTTGTGGTAATCCTAAATTTCTATGCCCTCAAACAGAATTGCTTGTGTCATTCAGTTCATTTTATTAAGAAGTATATAAAATTTGTGATCTTGTGTCTTGCCAATTGAGTGTGCTCTTATTAAAAGAAAATTTGTTTTGACTCAGCAAAACTAAAACCAAATGTTCATTTATATTTGTGCATATCCAATATATTTACTACTAACTAGTTTCAATTCTGAAAACTTAATGTCCTATTTCTTCTACTATGCACATATTTCATTTCTTAGTGCCTCAATATATGAACAGGTTAAATTTACACAAGTATACATAGATGGTTCTGGTCCATATCAATAAATTCCACTAAATTCATCATACATGAATCTACAAGTTAACCTCTTCTTTATCACTTACCCAAATTTCTAATAGTCTGTCCTTCTAGAAGACATAATGGCAAGTATGATGCTGGAAATTCATAGTGGATAGGAGTAAAGATTTCAGTGTAGATTAAGATTTACAAGACAAAACAAAAAAACTAACCATAACCAAAAAAACTTTAAAAAATAAAAATGACTAATCTAGATCCTCCAGGGTAAAATGCATATATCCTTTCTAAGTTTTTTAATTTTTTGAATGTTTTTTATTTTTAGGTACCAGGAATTGAACTCAGGAGCACTCAACTACTGAACCACATCCCCTGCCCTATTTTGCATTTTATGTAGAGACAGGATTTCACTGACTTGCTTAGAACTGCCGGGGTCCAGCCCTAGCACAAAGGGTCATGGTGCTCTCTGGTGATTGGGATGGCGTCAGCGAGGTGGAGAACAAGGCAACACAGACTCAGTGATCTGAGGCTAAGTTGTGTTCTCACTTTATTTTTTCCACACACCATTTTTATATGTTAGCTTCTGGCATGAGTACAATATCTTGAGGCCACACAAAAGGAAACTGACACAAACTACAAGACAACAGGCAAAACATATTAGCAGATTAAATATTATCAACTCTTCATAATATTTTTAAGTATTCTTCTAAATAATCTTTAACTAGTTCTACTTTCTATATTACTGGTAACATTGTACACTGAAGTCATTTCTATGAACAACACATAAGCTTACACTATGTGGTTAATAATTAGTTTAACAGGAACAATAGCTCTTGCTAGATTACACCTCCTGCTTTTGCCCAGTAAGCATTAGCCTGTCCTGCCCAAGAAAGCTGTTCAGAGCAACTAAGCAAACACCAGCGTTTTACATATTTTAAACATTCTAAAAAGGGGAGATGAGCCTTCCATGTACATTTTTCATTATAATATACTTGATGCCAACCAAGGTATATACTGCCAGTGGGAGATAAAGGGGGTCTAAATCTAAGGGACCAGAAGCTGGTTTCCTAGGAGGATACCATAGTTCTCCATTAACCAAGTAAGCATTACCAAATGATGTCTGAATTGTTGGGACTATTTTTCTAGCCTTAACAACTTTGTTTGTGACTTGTTTGTCTGGAGTTAAGGTGGGAACAATGTGTCTTTCTGCCCTAGGTCATCGAGGAGTAGTCACCATCCACAGTGACATTTACCATAAGTTGCTGGAAATGAGCATAGCATTCTTTCCAAGTTATACTTTTATCACCCCAGAACAAGGGCCTTTCTTGGTTATATCCAGTATGATTAGCTGTTTGATTCTTGTGTTCTAAATCCCCTAAGACCCTAGAATTCCCCAAAATCCAATATAATATTATTCCCAAGCATAGGCAAATTAAACAAGACAACAGGAAACAGCGGCCCCAATTCCCAGGAAGATGAGACCTTGTAAACATCTTTGTAACTCAGTGGAATCCTTGTCAAGCACTGAGGGGAACTGAAGAGGGTGCAGCATAGAACCTCATTTTCTCTGAGGCTGGCTTTGGACTCATGATCCTCCTGTCTGAACATCCAGAGCCACTAGGATTACAGGTGTGCATCACTGCACCCATCAAAGTGTATTTATTTATTTTTGACACAAAATTTTTTGCAACTAAATTGTTTTAATATTGCTGTTTTCAGGTATCATTCCTTGGTCTTGTCCTGTAAGGTCATCTATGTGTAGCTAAAAACTTGTCATTTTACCAAAATTATGTCTTCAAAGCTAAAAATCCACAAAATAAGATTTTTTTCTCCTCTTACAAGTGACTTTTTAAGCACATTTAAAAATGTTTATTACATTTAATTTTTATTAACACATAAAACAGAAAAATTGTTATTAGTGGAACAACATATACTGTAATAAATTTATGTACATATATATGTCAAGTCAGATTAAATAAATCTACAAGTATTTATCATTTTTATGGTGAAAACTTTTAAAATCCAGTCTTTCAGTATATTTGTTATATAAAAATGCATTTTAACCTATATCCTGAGCCCAAGGTTTAAATTTCTCTGTTCTTAAAACACTTTATGTGCAAGGAACACTTAGTACCATCTCACAAAGACACAAATCCCTAATAGCAATCTCAGGTCTTTAATGAAAAAATAAATTCCTTGATAGAAGGATTTATATCAATTTTATACTTGGATTTGTCATAACATTAAATACAATGTTCTGCATATAGTAGAGATTTAACAGACATTTTCAAATGAATGAAGAAATGAATCCAGACACAATTATAATTTTATATCTAGATTTAACTTATTACTTTGAAAATAGCTTTTTGATTAACTCTTGTTCTTGGCTAATCCAATATAAAATGTGATTAAAGCATTAGGTAAAATTTGAATTATGTGGAATACTTAATAAATTAGATCTCTTTTTTACTCCAGTTTACTGGAAAGTTTTCCTAATTTAAGGTTACATATCAAGTTAAAACATTCCACTTCATGAATTTTCATCTTTTTAATTAACAAATAATCTTTGAGAGACCCTTTTGAGAAAAGTATTATATTGTAACTTTCTATCTATAATAAATTATGCACATAAACATAAATCAATATATTTTCTATTGATCAATTGGTTTTCATTATACACATCAGTTTTTGTGACTCATTGATACCTGCCTGATTTAAAGTATATTGTGTGTGTGTGTGTGTGTGTGTGTGTTTTGTGAATTAAACCCAGGGCTTCATGCATGCTAGGCAAGTACTCTACCACTGAGTTACATTACTAGCCCAAGAATTGTATTTATATCTATTAAAAGTGGCATTGGAAAATTGTGCTTTGAACATGTTAGATTTCTTTTCATAAATATTTTTACTTTTTATCATCTTTCACTAACTGATGGCATGGTTCACTTTGGTCATGATACAGCACTATAACTGCCTTTTCAAATTATTTTATCTTTATAATGCATAATCCTATTGAAAATTAAATAGATTTGACATAATGAAGCATAATTAAGAGTAAATAATTTGTTAGAGTTAGCATGAGAAGGGTCCTTAGAAAACAAGACTCTTATTTCCAGTAACATCATATTTTGTTTTTCTTTTTACTATCTGACTACCTATCTAGACCTATGGGTATTGGTGATTTAACAATCTCATGTATACCTTAGACAGCTGAGTATTGACTAGTATGATATCATTGTGTTTCATGAACTTAAATTTGTTCACAAGAGCTTAACTTCTAGGTCCCTTAACTCATATTTTTCAATATTAAGTTGTTCTAATAGTTGTAAAGATAGTAACTTTTCTGAGTTTTTTTTTTTTAGTAAATATCCTTTTTAATATGCACTGAAAAAGAAATTTTTTTGTTTAGTTTCATTTTCTTCTTTCTCATTTTTGTTTAACTGATGGAAAAAGATCTTAAAAAGTGTATGTATTAATATAACACCCGATGATGCTAGAAGATATGTCCACATTGTTTAATGTTTAAATCAGGTTAAAGATATCTATATTTTTAATTTTGTTAAGATGAATGCATTCATAATTTTTCTTCAAAGTTTTTAAAATGCACAATATGTTATTTTTACATATAGCTAGGCTAATGTACAATAGCACAACAGAACTTCCTTAGTTCTAATTATAATTTGGCACCTATTAATCAGACATTCCCTATTTTTCCCAGCCCACACTACACTCCTCAGCCTCCCTTTAACCACCATTCTTCCCTCAACATCTAAGAAATTCATGTTTTTACTTTGCAGACATGAGTGACATCTTGCAGTACTTGTCTTTCTGGGCCTGGTCTGTTTTACTTACTGATCTCCAGTTCCACCCATGTGACTTCAAATGGTAGAATTTCATGCACTTTCAAGGTTGAGTATTATTTAATTGTGTATATGTACCTCACCTGTTAATTCATTCATCAATTGTTGGACACTGTCTTTAATTTCTTTTTTTATCTTTTCCATTTCTTGGTTACTATACATGATACCTGATATTCTGTTCCTTGAATCTTTTCATTGTTATCATTTTGAAGGTGCTGTATAGAAGGGTATTTCCATAAGTAGATTTAAGAATGCATTAAAAACACAAATTTAGGAAACATGCCATTCATTAACGATCAATATAGAATTTGATATAAAGGACTTACCATCAAACACAGAAAGATAATCATCCACAGTTTCAAACAGCATAATCTTATCATGTAAATTAACCACTCATGACAACTCCATTCCCACAGCCTACGTTTCCCCTCCTTTTTGCACAAATAAGCCCCCAATTTAATATTTTTTATTTAAGTTACTCACTGATTCATTAAACAAACCAGGATATTCAAAATCGTCATTATCCAGAATCCTTCATAGATTCTGTTGATGTGGTTCCACACCACTCCAATTAAATCAAATATTGTATGAAAGTGAGTCACAGTAATTTTTTTCTTTCCAATATATAAAAAGTTATGTTTACTCTATACTGTACTCTATTATTTTCCCTTTGTATTGATTCTTTTTTTGGTGGGGTTTGTACCAAGGCACTTGATCACTGAGCCACATCCCCAGCCCTGTTTTGTATTTTATTTAGAGACAGGGTCTCACAGAAGTGCTTCATGCCTCCATTTTGCTGAGGTTGGCTTTGAACTTGCAGTCCTCCTGCCTGAGCCTCCCCAGCTGCTGGAATTACAAGCATGTGCCACTGTGCCCAGCAATTCTTTTTAGTTATTCATAACATTGGGAATCATTGGACGTAATTATAAAGAATTGTCATTTAATTTGCTCTAATTCAGTCCCCAGTACTTTTCCTTTTCCTTCCCACCTTCCCTCTACTACTCTATCTGCTATTTATTTATAGAGATGGGGGGTATTATCTTGTGGATATACATAATGGTGAGATTGACTATGGTATATTCATGTACAAACATAGGAAAGTTGGACTATATTAATTCCACTTTCCTTCCCTTATAAATCCCTTCTCCATCCCCCATCTCCATCCTTCACACCCCTCCACCTAGTCCTTTCATCTATTTTGATGGAATTCTTCCCTTTTCCTTCTCTCTCTCTCTCTCTCTCTCTCTCACACACACACACACATACACACACACACACGCACACTTCACACACTTCTTTTCTGAGTCTTGTTTATTTCACTTAGCTTGATGGTATCCAATTGCATCCAATCCATTTACCAGAAAATGCTTTAAAATCATTTCTTTATAGCTGAGTAATAATCTGTTGTGAATATAGAGCATATTTTCTTTATCCATTCATCTGTTGAAGTGCACCTAGTTTGGTTCCAGAGTTTGACTATTGTAAATTATGCTGCTGTAAATACTGATATGGCTGCATCTGTGCTGTATGCTGATCTTAGATCTCTTGGATAAATGACAAGGAGTAGTTGTTGGTTCCATTCCAAGGTTTTTGAGAAATATCCATACTGCTTTCTTGAGTGGTTGCACTGATTTGCAGTTTCACAAGCTATGTATGAGTTTGCCTTTATTCTCACATCCTTGCCAGCATTTATTATATGTATTCTGTATAACTGCCATTCTGACTTATAGTGAGGTAAAATCTCAATGTAGTTTTGATTGTCATTTCCCAAATTGCTAGAGATGTTGAACTTTTTTTCATGTATTCGTTGGTCCTTTGTACTGCTTATTTTGAGAAATGTCTGTCAAATTTATTCTACGAAGTCAGTGTCACCCTGATACCCAAACCAAACAAAAACACATCAAAGAAAGAAAACTTCAAGCTGATAATCTTTTTGAGTAGAGATATAAAAATTCTTAAGAAAATATTGGCAAACTACATTTAAAAAACACATTACAAAGATAGTACCATAATCAAGTTGATTTTATTCCAGGGATGCAAGTTTCCTTCAACAAACACAATTAAAAAAATGCAATTTAACACATAAATTGACGTAAGGATAAGGATCACATGAGTATCTAAATAGATGCTGAAAAAAAAAATTTGATGAAGTCCAATTTCCATTCATGTTCAAAACACTGTAGAAACTACAAATAGAAGAAACTTCCCTCATCATTGTAAAGACTTTATATGACAAAACGAAGGCTAACATCATACTGAATGGCGAAAAATTGTGAGCATTTTCTCTAAAAACAGGCACAAGACAAGGATGCCTACTCTCACCACTCCTATTCAACACAGTCTTCAAAACTCTAAGTCAAGCAATCAGGCAAGAAAAGAAATTAAAGTGATATAAAGGAAAAGAAGAACACAAACTATATCTGTTTGCTGACATCACTATCCTATATGTAGAAGACCCACAAAACTCCACCAGAAGCCTTTTAGAGTTTTATAAATGAATTCAGCAAAGTAGCAGGATATAAGATCAACACTCATAAATCAAACATGTCCCTATATTCCAAAGATGAATCTGCTGAAAAATAAATTAGGAAAACTATCACATTAGCAATAACCTAAAAAAGAAAATACTTGAGAATTAATCTAATTAAGGTTGTGAATGATCTTGACCATGAAAAGCATAGAACACTGAAGAAAGAAATTGAAGAAGACCTCAGAAGATGGAAATGGCCTCCTATGTCCTTGGAGAGGCATAATTAATATTATCCAAAGGGCCATACTATCAATAGAGTTACACGCATTCAATACAATCCCAATGATTCTTAAAAATAGACAAAAAATTTGAGTAGATGCAACATGTCTGACATATGTGTATGCTGGAAGTAATATACTAAATTGTACAGGCAATGCAACATTTTAATGTAACTCTTAATCATTTAGTGTAGCATAGTTGTACATAATGGTGGGGTTCATTTTGATCTACTCATAATTTTCTTCATTTCAATCACTAGTATTATACCTTTCCTTGCCTTCCTCCCACCTTATCCCCTTCCTTGACTCAATTGGTCTTTCTTCTGTTTATTTGTTTCTAATTGCTGTAGTTATATATGAAATTGGATTGTATTGTGATGTATTCATACATGCACATAATATACTTTGGTTAACTTCATTCACCGGTCATTCCCCTTTCTCTCTCCTTTTTCCATTTGGTCCTATTTTGACTCTATGGATATCCCTTCATTTTCATAAAAACCCTTTCATTATCGCCCCCCCATGGGAGAAAAAAACATTCAATCTTTAACTTTCTGAGTCTGGGTATTTCACTTAAATATTTGTACACATGTATTAAAAGAGTAAAATTAATTAAAGGTATTTAGTATCAATGTTTAGGCAATTGTGTATACCAAGTGTTAATTTAACATATATCTTCAATTTTGATAATACTTTTCACTTTGGTGAATACAATTGAGTGCCTCATTTGGAGTGAACTTTAACCTAAATGAAATGCCAGATATTTTACATTTTTAATTTGGCATAATTAGTGTCATATATCCTTGCTATATGTACCACACATATTTTTCCAAGTTAAAATCCATGAAAGATAAACACAAATGCATATAGTACCATATTTTATGTAAAGATAAAAAATATTTGAATAACTTCTATTTTCACATAATTGTCCATATTCAGACACAGATGTTTTCTTTAACTATTTGAATGTAGAGGGTACATACAATAACAGGTTGCTGTCAGAGTTTTCAAAATACAGACAAATAAATTTAAAGAACTGTATGAGGGCATGATATTTTTATCTTAATTATTAATGAGATAAAATATATCATCCAGGGATTATAGTAAGATTGGCTTTCTATAATTATTTTTAGATGAATTGTAGAAACAAAATTTATAACCAGAGATTATTGCTTTTTTTAAGCAGTTCTATATTTTGAATACTAACAACAAAGTTGAAGGAAAGAATTATATAAGATTCTCATGAAAACCTTGAGTGACTGGTTTCTAATTCTGTGTTACTGTGAACAATAATTGAGCTAATTGGTCCTCTCCCATCACCATATTGCACTTATAATTGTAAAACATGTTAGTAGCAAGAATAATATATTCAACATTTTCCCCAAGTAGTGTGGTTTCAAAATTGATAATTTATTTCTGCTATAAAGGGGAAAGAAAATTTCATATTCATACTTTTCATATGGTTGCTACAAAATTAATTTAAAAATAATTTGGTAAAGTTTTTATGCCAATCAAAAACCCTCTCTTCAATTCATGCCTTTAATTGATTGTGTTTCATTAATTCAATGGAAAAGTCACAGAAGAAGCAATGTTGAAGAATTGTTTATTTTATTAATGACAGAATTGAAATATTTTTTAATTTTATTTTTTTCTGGAAGCAATATAGGCAATTATTAATGCAATAGAATTTGCAAATTCTTACCATATGTTAGTACACACACACACACACACACACACACTTTTGTCTTCTCACAAAGTTTCTAATTCCTTTATTAACTGGTATTATATGTCAAAGAATATATAGGGTAGATATAGACTCATCAGCTATTCATATCATATTAATGTCATGATTCCTCTAGATTTAATGGGTGTAAAGCTAAGCTGTTTTTCTACTTAATTCATTTTCCCAAATATTATATTTAATAAAATAACTTTTTGTGCAGTGGAATATTTGCACAATGGAATATTTTATAATCCTTTCTCTCCTTATAACCACATCTATTTATTCTGCAAAACAATAAAACATGAATGGTACAATCTCTTAATTCACTTCACCAAGTGAAATTTCCACTTTTGAGATATTTAGCACTGAAAATCTGTGAGATATTCTTCAAATTTATTTAAATACTTTTCCAAGAAATGCAGTCTAGGCTGCGTCTTATTCCAGAGTCAGTGGATCACAGGAATAGTGTTTTTGGTGAACAAAGATCAACTTCATTTAGGGTACTCATTAGTTTCCTCATGGATGACAAAAGAGGAGGTAAAATATTCTAAGAATAAAGGACAGTTAGTGGTGAATATTACACTTTAATTGATACAGAAGTGTACTATTAAATAGAACAGTTTATCAGGAGCAAATGCTGGTGAATAAAGGAAAATAGGTAAAATAAAACAGCAGATTCCTAATATGCATCACTAAAGTATGCTGATGAGCTTAGCTCCTCATGCCAACTGAAGTGCTTTCAAGTGTGAGGCATCAAATATTGAGTTCCATGCTAAAATATTATTTTCTCTGTGAAATAACATTTTACTTCCTAGAATAATTTCTGAAGTCAGTGTTTAAATAATAATTTTTGAAACACATTTTCACATATGAACCACAAAACAAATAAACAATGCAAAAAAAATGGACTTTTCTCAATTTAGCCAAGGATGGTACAATTACAGGGATTTCTTCAAAGTAAAAATCCTACAACGAAATAGAGTAGATCCTTCCTTAATTGCCTATGACATATAAAGATTTTTATGAAGATGAAAGCCTTAGATGTACAGTCATATTAAATAACTCTTCAAGGGATGCTTTATCTCAGCATTCAATTCTTATTCCAAATTTCTCATTTCAAAATTTTCATTCCGAAGGTCAGTGCAAGAGGGACAATTTTCCAAATATTCTGCTTGCTTTACACTTTATATCAAGTTGTTTTAATATTAGGGGTTTAATATTTGCTTTTTTTATTTTGCAGAGGTTAAAATAGCTAGTATAATATTATCTTATTTGGAAGTAAGAGAATAATGCTAAAATTCTGTGCTAGGTGACAACAGCAGAGCTGATAATCATCTACATTTCAGATTTTTAAAGTCAATAAAATATGATGAAATATAACATTGCTGTGATGACTTTCAAAGACTATTGTCTTTTAAAAAAAAAAAAGTTCCCCTATGTTTTTCGATGAATCATGTTTAAAATGTGTAATTCCCCCACTTAGAAACAAAAACCAATTTCTCTTGCTATTGCTTCTTTAAGATTACACACACACTTTCTCTCTTACCCCCCACCCATATTTTCTCATGCATTAGAGTCAGCATGCTGTTTTGATGTAGCCAAATATTATAAGAGTATAAAAGTTCATGCACATAATCCTGACCTTTTAGCTACAAAGGTCTACATGCTCATGGCATTTCCTTTCATACTTTTTTCTCCATTTCTCAGTTCTTGTTTGATCTACCTATGTAAAAATACCAGTTCAGCTACTGTTTTCCATGAGGAATGTTTAAACCATACAGACTGCAAATCTTTCATTTGCCTGTGAATTTCCTTTACATGTTGTGCCTTTATTATTGTCCAAAATATGTAATGCTCATTTAAATGGAATATTTTTAATTTTTACAAGATCATTTAAATTTTTCTTTTTAAATTTTTAAAGATTATTTTTGTAAAGATTTATACTTCCCACTTAAATTCTGTTTTTTCTCAGTATACCAGTCATTTTGAATATTGTGACTTCACCTGTATTCAGAAAATTACCATACACATATGATTTTGGCCATAATTATTGATGAATGGCTTATCCAAATGGTTTTCAGAGTATTGCTGAAATAATTGGAACATGATGGTAATAATACAATTATTTTGGAGTTCTGAGCAACCATTCAATTTATACTTTATTGAAGCCAACAAATTTGTCACATTAATTCTAACATTATGCATGTTGAGATTAGTGATTTAGGAAAAAAGATCAATATTTTTCATTACTATAATTTTTCTAAATAATAAGTGCTTAAGCCCAGATCTTAATATTATCTATCAACTATATTTGGCTTTTTACTCTATTTAAGTTAGAGTTTATATGTCCTCAATTTTTTTTCAAAATTTAATATAATTCTCAATTAAATTACGGTATATCACATCAATTTTCCCTTATCTTGAATTGAATATGTTGCATTATTGATGACATCATGTACAATCTATTCTTATATCTATCTTTATTTTTTCTCTCATATAAAAACAGATTGCAAGAGAATTTATGATTTCATTGTTCATGCTCAAGGCTTTTCTTCACAATTGATTGCTCACACACATCAAGGAATATTGGAATTCATTTTCATGATGACCCTCGTCTTCCACAATAACCTATATCACCCTTAGCTTACACAGCAAAGATAAAAATGATTGGCAGAAAAGACTACCATTTATTGTGTATGCGAAGGACAAAGTCATATTTTCAAAAATATTAGCTACCACTAGAGAACAGTGTTTGCTTTTAGAAGTAAAGCATTGCAAAAATTGAGGGTAATATCCTTGAAGTTTAAATATTTGGTCTCACAGACAGGTTTCAACACCCGAATTTGTACAATTATACACTGTAAATTTATGTATGTCATTTTAAATATACCCATTGTTTGTGAAAATGCAAGCTAAATGAATTGAAGCTCTATTGAATATTTAGAAAGTATGACTCCACATTATGAGTTAAAAATATTCATTTTCCCTTCTATTAGTATTTTATTTTATTTTGTTTTATTTACTTTTTTATTGGTACCAGGCATTGAACCCAGAGGCACTTTGAACAATGTACCACATCCCCAGTACCATTTTTTTGTTTTTTTTTGAGACAGGGTCCGGATAAGTTGCTTGGGGCCTCACTAAGTTGCTGAGACTGGGTTTAAACTGTAATCCTCCTGCCTCAGCCTGCCTAGACACCTGGCTTACAAGTGTGAGCCACCACACCCAGCACCTTCTATTATTGTTTTTAATACTGAAGAACTTACTTGAACACGTTAATAATATTTCCCTTAATAAAATATGGGTGATTAGTATCCATTTTACAGATGTGATGCAAATATTCAATTAGTTTGCTTCTGAATATTTTTACATATCATTAAATAATTATTCAATATTTCCAACAGTTATAACAATAAATTATCCTTTCTTGGAAGAAAAGTTTAAAATATAAATATATGACTACAAACTTTGTTATTAAAAAGAGAACAACTACTTTGAAAATCTTTATCATGACCCCAGACTTTCAAAATCATTCAACAAAGGCATTGGATTTTGATATATCATTGACTTGAACTGAGAATAGTATTCCTAAATTTCTTATTTAAAAGTAAAGCATCATTAAATTTCTTGATCACTAATTCAACTTGATGTAATAGTAAAAAATATTTTTCCTCTATGTATTGATATACTATCTCCTCAAAAAAGAAAGAATGGAGGACAAGGGCAAAGAGCAATTATTTCAATCCCAAGTTCTCATAGTCTCACTTCTTTACTAAGTGAGGAACAGAGATATTATTAAGGCCATTACAAAATAAGAAACCCTCATACACTGTCTCATTTGTGAAGACTTTATTCATCATAAGTTTAAATTGCAGAATAAATTAAGTTTTCAGGACAATTCACATACTCCAACATACCTTGAAATTTTCTCTGGTTGAATTGAACTTATACCAATTATAACCTAAAGAGAAATATTAGTTTTAATTCTGGTCATTCAAAACAAAACAATTTATTTATTTCTAAAAATTGATTATTTTACTAGAATAGCAATGAATGTAGCTCAGATATGATATGCTTTATAGTTATTAGTGTAGAAGAGTCTTACATATAATCATACTTACAAATTAATTTCAAATGCTTTCCTTATTTTAAAACACATATATTTAAAATATCCTAAAAATCAATTGCATTTCATTTATCCTTTGCTTAAAGAAGAATTTTAAAATTCAACAAGTATCAATAAGCAATGAAATTTTGCCAATATTGTGAAGTATGAGACCCTAAGAAATCCCTTCTTTCATATTTCCAAATTTATTTTATCACAAACCCTCTATTCATCATCTTTTATATACCACTTCTCTGTTTTATAATACAACTAAATAACACTCCATGTGCAATATTTTACAGCTCATAATATTGATTAACAATTTTATTGTTACAAAGACAATAGCTAGGATATTGTTTAATTTTATATAATTTTTGAATAAGTAGGTAACCCAAAAAAGTACACTTCAGATTCATGAGGGCCAAATATTTTAATTTTTTCCAGATTCTATGGAAACATAGGATAAATTCCCAAATTTTTAGCAAGGGATTTTTAAATAATCTTACATAAAATATATCATAATTCACCCAAACTTATATTCAGTACAGTTGAAAATATACAAATCAAATTGCATAAACCTGTACCTATGTAACCTGTTCTTTCAAAAGGTACCTTATTGAACAACTACCCTAGCATTACGCGTGGTTTATTAAAAAATCATTTCTTTTTCCCTCACTTAAGATGTATCAATCAAAATTAACAGAAGTTTGACTAAGAAATCTGTGTATTATATTTTCCTCTCAGGTGTTTATTATACAGAAAATATTTTGAACATTACCACTCTTATAATTAGTTTAAACCATATGTATTTAATATCCATTTGTATACGTGTTATCAGGTATGCTTTGAAAACACTGTAATTTTATTTTGAAATTAGTATTCTGAGATAAAATATTATATCTTTATAAGGTTTGTATTAACCCTAATCCTAATTTATTGTTTCATAATCATAATACACAGATATTTCAAAAATGTATTTGCATGATTAAATATTCTAAATACATTATCTCAGGAGAGAATGCATTTTTGAAAATGTGAAATCCTTGTCTTGAATTTGTGCTTATTCTTACTTTTTTTGTTTCAGTAGAAGAAAGCTTTACTTAAAATTACGTGAACTGAAAATAGTTAATCACTTTCATTCTAACAGTCTTTAAAAGATGAGTAAACAAAAATAAAATATAATATATAATACCATGCTGGTCTTCCAGTTTAGGGGATGGAAACCGAATTGTACAATGTATTGTCAGATGTAAGAGATAAATTCACCTATTTAAATTTAAAATTGGTGAGCACTTAAAAATCTATTTTTATATTACAATGAATATGCATTTTAGATTTAACTTAAACATTTTAGGATGTAAGTGGAGCCATAGATAAATTTATAGATATAGATAATATATTCGAAAAATGATAACTAGGATAATTAGTTAGCAAAAGCTAGACAGAGAGTATGGAACTTATTAAAAATACAGAAGTGAACATTTAACAAAAGCCAAAAGCCACCTTCAATAATTGGCAGACTGCCAGGCATATAAAATGATATGCCAGGGATTAATGGGCAAAGAGAGACTCTAGTGTAAAGACTTCAGAAGAAATCTACTTCTCGGAACTATAGTTGGGCACACGGGAAAAATAATACAGGAAGTCACCTCCGTGAATACATAAATTGAAGACTCCATTTGCTTCTCCCTTTGAGGTGTTGAAATATCCTCAAAGAAACTTACCTACGGGCAAAATATGAATTAATATAAGGGTAGTAATATCTGTTCTCAGATAATATATAAATGATTTTCAATGGGTGAAGTGTAAGTGCAGAAAAAGAGAACTAAAAAAAAAGATCAGGTTAAGTTTTTTGTTGTTGTTTTTTTCCAAAAACTGTCTATATTTTCTGTGTAATGACTTTTTTTTACCTGCCTGTGATTTAAGTTTGCAGAGAAGTAAACTACACATTTTTAGCTACTGTGCTAGGCTAATAATGTACTTCTTCGATGGTGGTACCTAGAACCGGGTAGGCAAAAGGTACTTCAGATTCATTAAGTATCTTCATTGGAGATATTTTATTCTGAATTACATGGGTTAATTCATTGTAATCACAGGTAACCTCATAAGAGGAGGTTGGAGATCAGAGAGAAGTAATGCAATGTTGGAAGACAATGACATAATGTATTAGGAAGTTAGGGAAAAAAGAGGGGCTATAAGCTTAGGAGTGTGTGTGTAGCCATTAGCAGTAAAAGGGAAGGAATAGATTCTTCTCTCAGAGCTGCAAAAGAACATACTCTGCTGCCACCAGGAAATTGAATTCAAATCTGACCTGCAGAAGTATGACAGAATAAATGCACGCTTAGCCAACAAGTTTGTGGTGATTTGTAATAGCAGCAATAGGCAACTAATATTAAACAAGAAATCAAATGTTACTCAGTCATGAAAGCCTACTATGTTTTCCTTCTTTATTCCCCCATGGTACCGGGAACCATCCTTTTTAATTTCATCTTTATTTCTTATCAAATTTTCTGATTAAAGCAAATGTTCCCCACAAGAGAATTTTTTGTTGAGAATCTATAGTTTACATTGGTACCAGGGATGATGAATCTGACATACAGTCTATAAATGTGCAAATAATGAACCCTTAGAATTTCCTAAATGAGTAAAGAAAGGGAGGAAAATTTTAAAAATTTAAATGGGTAGGTAACAATAGCAATAATTATATAAAATAATAATAATAATCATGATTTTTATTAATTTTACTTTCAGTCTCCACCATGGATAAAAACTTTTTCTTTTTGTAAGACTGGAATTGAACACAGGAAAGCCTCTATACTAGACAATTGCTCTAGCACTAAGCTGACTCCCAGCCAATTTTTTGTTGTTTTAGTAAAGTGAGAGCAACCACACTATCTTCTCCTTCTAACACATAAAAATACTCTTTACAATATTATAATCTGAAAAACAGTACCTGAGGGCAAGTTGAATTAGAGATAAAACTTCCATAATTTTTAGTGGACTTTTTAATTGCTTTTGTTTAAAATACTTCACACTTCCTTTATAAAAACGTAATCCTTGTGGAGGAGGTGGGGATTTGAGTATTAGACTTTTCAGGTGTTAATAATAATGTTTTCTATAATTTAAAAATAAAATTATCTCCTTGTGTTTGTCCTCAGTGAAAAGACCATGATGAAAATCTAACCACCCTGAAGAAGAAAGGGAAGAAAAGAAGATCTCAAATTCCTATGTATTCTTAAGAATGTTTCGGCAAAATCAATGGGGATGCTCTAAGCCAAAGTGAGCTTTTGAAATTGATTACTTAGCTTTTTGCCACTCTAACCAACAGACCTGAGAAGATAAAAAAATTTCCTCCTTTTATTCTGTCTCTTTAAGACCACTTTCTTGCCCCTTCTTCTCCACTGTGCCAGGCTCTGTGAACATCCCTTGTGGGGCCTAATTCCCAGTGCATCTGTCCCACACTGCACTTGACCCTGGTAAACACTGCACTGAGCTTCACCAGCCAGTGACTTGTCTGACACTTGCCCTGACTTCCTCTCTACATCAATCTCTGTGAATGCTGACCACAAATGGATGTTATTTCACATTCTATATTTTAAAAATAAAAGAAAAAGAGATTATTGCCATAAAAGTACAAAGGATGGATTCATTACAGTGAAGGAAGAGTTCTGCATCTTGACTGTGCTGGTGGATGAATGATCCTCCATATCAAAGGAATTAACCACATGGGAATGGGGGAAAAACCCCATCAAGAGTGTCAAGTTATATCAGTAAGTTGTAATCATGGAGGAAAAATGGTTTAAGAATAAGCAGAATTTTTTTGTATTTCTTTTTATAATTGCACATAAAGCACTTAAAGAATCACACCATACACATCAGAAAACTAATCGTGCTCTCTTAGTCCATATGGGTTGATATAACAAAATACCTTACAAAACTTACAAGGAGAATGCTATGTCTCACATAGCAGAGAGGGAAAACAATTCCTTTCAACGACTCTTCTAAGGGTACTGAGTTTATTCATGAGTGCATAACCCTCAAAAGACATCATCCCCAGGAATATTGGGGGAAACAAACATTCAGACCTTAAAAATCTAAAAGATTATCTCCATACCCACACATACCTACCACAACTGGTTATCCATAACATATTTATCAATTTAGACATTCAAAGTGGATAATTTATGCACTCTGGACTCTAAAGTTTAAGTCTGAGCTGCCCATTCAATTAAGGAATTAGACCTTAGGTTCAGTTACACAGATAATTATGTTGATTAGTAAAGACAGAACCACATTTTAATAAGTGATACCAATAAAAAGTCATGATTAGGCATGGCGCAGTGATGCATGCCTGTAATCTCAGCAGGTTGGGAGACTGAGGCAGGAGGATCACAAGTTCAAAGCCAGCCTCAGCAGCTGAGCAAGACCCTGTCTTTAAATAAAATACAGAAAGCGCTGGGGATGTGGCTCAGTGGTTAAGTGTCCCTGGGTTCAATCCCTGGTACCAAAAGCAAAACAAAAAAAGGTAAAATTTTATTAAATATAATAGTCTAGCAAAAATATATATCTACATGGCAGATTTTAAAAAACTGATCTATATAGAGAACATTAATGACAGCATAAATATACTTACAAATTCAGAATTCATTACAATTAAATGGGGATTAAATGGATGAGTAATTAAGACGGTACGTTTTGCCATATGAAATGGATTTGTGTGGGCTCTCATAATTTCAAAACCCCTGATAAATGTTTAATGTTTCCAATTGCTAGGATATCTCTTTTAACACTCCTAATTCGTCTACCCTAATTATTCTGAGAACATATTCCAAGAATGTGAATATGTCGATGTATTAATAAAATCCATTTTATTTGTAAATATACAGAAAAATTATGCAGTTTTTTTATAGAAAGTAAAGAGAAGATTCACATTAGAAAATTCATAATGAAGAGTCTTAAGAGAATAAGAATTAGTAGATAATTACTTAAACTGATGACAAAGCATGCGATTAAACACATATTACATACATACAGATTCTCCAAATCTAGAATTTTATATTTAAAATAGGAGGTAACCGAATCAGGATAAAGTCAATATTTAAATTATCTCCACAACTCTTCAACCTCGTCCATCAATGTAATTGGAAAATAGAAGATGATTAGCCATATAAATTGAACAAAAAAAAAACACATAAAAATCATCAGCTTGAGGTTGACATGGTTGCATGTCTGGCAAATATAAAAGAATTAAAAAGAAAAAAAACTTATACTATCAAAGAATGAAGTAAATTCAAACAATACAATATTGACATGCAGAGATAAAAAGCACTTACTACCATAAAACAATTTTTTACATGATGTTTTCATTTAAATAGCAAAGAAAGAATAAAATAAAACTTAGCAAGGGATAAACAAAATATACAATGCAGAACAACTTAAAGGAGAGCTATAAACACTCTTAGAAAAAGCAGTGTAGACTAGAAAAATAAATGAAAGCTATATCATGTTTGTTAATAGGATCAGATTTTATAATATCTATATATATATTTTAACTTAACTTTTAAATTTGACAAAATAACAGTACAAATTCCATAAACATATTTAGGTGATGTAATTAATTCTTTATGAAGCAACAAGAATAGTCATCAAAACATTCATAAATAAGAGCAATGGGGCCAGTTTTTCTGTATTAAAGCACAACCTTTATTTAACAGGTAGACAAAGTGAACAATGCAAAATTCTTTGAAAAAGGTGTTTTCTACTTACTCAGCTATTCACATTCCAGCTATCCAACTGGCCCAGTATAATTGTGTCCACCTTGATTCCAAAACACATTTGCAGTGCTCTTCACAGCAATATTGTTCTCAACACCCCAAAAATCACAGAATGAAAAAGTGTATAACAGCACATTTTCAAAGAAAATGCTATCTAATCACTTAGAAGAACTTTATAAAATAAAAGCAAACAGTACATGGAAGAAGAAGTATGATAGTCTGAAATGTAAGTTTAGAGAGAAAGCTGGAAAAATCATGCACTGTGTATCTTTAAAAAAAATTAAAAACTTAAAAATAGCAATATTTTGGCATTCATCCCAGAGGGAAGAGACCTGTTAATCCAAGGGCCTTTGCACAACTTTCAGAGATGCTTTATGGGGGTTCTTAAGAACTATAGACAACTAGAATACCTTTCAAAAAGTGCCTGGTTAAACAAACTATGGTTTAGGCATATCATGAAATACTAATCAGCAATGCAAAAGGTGCAAGTCTTCATGCTCAACAAAATCTGGATAATAATCAAGGGCATTACATTGAATGAAAGCAGTGAGTCATATACAGTTTGAGTTCATTTATATCACAAATTCAGAGAGGCAGATATAAGTGATTTGTGAGTACTAAAGAGTGATTCCCAGGATTTACGGAGGGTAGAGGTAGGCAGGGGTGTTGGTGTGACATATAAGGATGTGCAAATATATTTTTAATGAAGAGATAGATCAGTACCTTGGTGGCAATGGTGATTAGACAAAAAACCTGTATTTAACCCAATGTGAAGCATTTAATATGGACAAATTGGTATCAATTCTGATAAGCAGAATTAATATTTTACTCACAATTTTTGAAATTAGTATCTACATTAACATGATTAAGAAGCATATCATTTTAGTGTGTTTGTCTTTCAATATTGGAATAAATGAAAACAGATAATCAGCATTGCTTTTTAAAAGATTTTTTCCAAATTTCAATGAAGCACAGCCAGTTCACCCATAATTTCTAACATATATGAGGTTGGCAAGAGCTCCAGTAGTCATATCTGTCTCTCATTTAAATTTATCTAATTTTCATAAATACATATACATAATTTTTATATAGCTAACTTTTATATATATGTATTTTAATATAAGATAACACCAAGGTATTTGACCATCAAGGATGAGTCACTGAGTTGCATCAAAATGTAAACTGACCATAAAACCCATGACTAGTTTAAACTTTTGAATAAGTCAAAATATAAGTAAATGTGTAACAGCTAGTTATTCTGTCAAGTGAATATTATGAATAAATATTTCATGACATAAGTAAAGCAGAGAATCTGTTTCCAAAATTAACCTTGAAGTGGTGACTTAAACATTCATTAACCTCATCAGTCAGACAGTCACCATGTTAACACAATGGAAAGTAATATTAGCATGAATTTTGTTGTATTTATTTTTATCTCAGAAATGAAAAATTCAGAATTTGAGGCTTTCATTTCCAAGTTCAACACAAGTAACAGGAAGAAGCAATCAAAACTCAGTGCTATGCATTTCTATGTGTGTGTGTACAAATTTAATTTGAATATGAAATTGAAATCAATATTGAAAATTTCAAAAGTTCAAGAGAGCTTTAATATCTCAAGTTTTTTTCATAATCTAAGACACATAGTTATGTGTGTGCATTTTCATGTTCTTCAATTAAACTCAAGTTCAGTTTCTTGATTAACTGATATATATTAAAATGAGCATTTCAAATATGTCCAATTTTTTCTAGAACTCAAAGTTATTGTTTACTAACAATAAAATAAATTATATCAATTTCCCAAAAACAGATAAACTATCATATTTCAGAAAACATAGTCTGTCTAATAATTTATATACAAATGTTGATTTTAACAAAATACACAAAAGTGCTATATTATTTGTGGTCGAAACTTGCTGTCTATTATAATTTGTGAAATAACAGCATAAAATACCATAGTATCAAAAATAAATGTGTATAGTAAGTTAATAGGAATGAGGCAACAGAGTTTTAGTAAAGGTAAAATTAATATCACTTGGCAAGGTCTTTTTCTTTAAGTGTAACCAATACCCTCATTTCATCTGGATACAATAGCAATTATTTTTCTCTTTTAAATTATATTGTTTGGGGAAATTATATATATCCTAGGTTGTTTAAAAATTGTACTCAACATTACAGAACAAGGTATATATAATTTCCTTCTGTTTATGGAGAGTGAACATCAAAACAGCTAACCTTTGAAAATATCATTGAATACAGTTAATGAATACACCTTCAGAAAATCCATAGCCACATGCAAAATTAACCTGTCAGGTCTCATAAAAACGACCTATTTAGTAATAAATTGCATTAATTTCACATAATTACTTAAAAATTATTTCATCACATATTATATACTTTTATATATAATATATGATTATGTTTTATACAAATTACTTTTATATAATATAATCATATATAAAAACATGAGAATTTATATAACTATATAAGAAAAATTATTGTTTGAACATATTTTTGCTAAATTTAATTGCAAATTTTTTCTATTACCTTGAAAATGCATACAAACATAAATCTTTTCCTTACTATAATCTTTACATGATAAAATATTTGCAAGCAACAATAAATGTTGGTGAGGATATGGGGGGAAAGGTCCACTCACACATTTCTGGTGGGAATGCAAATTGATGCAACCTTTACTGAAAGCATTATGGAGATTCCTCAGAAATCTGGTAATGGAATCACCATTTGACCCAGCTATCCCACTCCTCTTTTTATTTCCCAAAGTACTTAAAATCAACATGCTACAGTGTCACAGCCACATCAATATTTATATCAGCTCAACTCACAATAGTTAAACTATGGAACCAACCTAGGTGTTTTTCAACAGATGAAAGGATAGAGAAATGTGGCATATATATACACATCCATTTATACATATATATATATGGTAGAATATTACTGAGCTTTAAAGAAGAATGAAATTGTGGTGTTTTCCAGTAAATGGATGGAGTTGGAGAATATCATGCTAAGCCAAATAATCCAATCCCTCACAAAACAAAGGTCGAATGTTTTCTCTGATATATGCATACTAATTCACAATGTGGGGGCGGTGCTAGGGAAGAATAGTTTCTTTAGTTTAGATAGAGGGGAACAAAGGGAGGGAAGGTGGTATGGGGGTAGGAAAGATAATAGAATGAAACAGATATTATTACCTTATTTATACATATGACTCATGACTGATGTGATTCTACAACATGTGCAATAAGAAAATGAGAAATCATACACCATTCATTTATGAAAATCAAAGTGCATTAATGCATTCTACTGTCATATATAAATAGAACAAATAAAAAGTTACGGTACAAAATCATAAAAATATGTGCAAACTCTTCATCACAAATTATTTACCTACTAATTGTTCACTCAGAGTTTCTGAAAGTAAACTCTAAAAAAAAGTTTACTCAACGTACTCAAAGAACTTGAAATGTTCTGCTCCTCATAAAATTCAGTAAAGGAACTTTTTTTTCCCCGAGACTATAAGGAAAGAATAAGTGGAGAAAAATGCTTCAATTTAATTTGTAGCATTTACAAAAATTTCTGCATATGTTCTTTCAAACAAAATAAATATTGGTAATGAAAATTAAATTAAAATACTTATATTTTAATTAAATGCCTAACCGTTTAAATATCTTCCTCAATAAACTGATTGTGTCACTTATATCAATCATGGGGGGAAATAAATGACTTACACTTGTCAGGGTTTAAACACACACTAACAGTCACATTTGTCATTTTAATAAATATTTTGCCTGTACAGACAAATATTTTTAAGAATCATGAATGTAATTTTGCATAATTAATAAAAATCTATTTGGTTGGCTCCTTTTCTTAGCATGATGTAAAGTTGTTGAATATCCTCTCAAATATAAAATCATTAATGGAAAAACTAGTGATCATTTTTTATTTTGCCTTCTTTCATTTGACATGCTTAAATTAAAATTAATTTCTGGTGTAAATAACTATGTAAAATAAATTACAATCCAAGCAACTAAAATTATTGTACTTTATCAAAATCCAATTAGTGTTATGCCACAAAAAGTCTATTGTAAAATGAAGAAATTAGCTTATCAAATAAACAACTGATTATAGTATAGTAATATTTGGGTGCATTAAAATAATGTTTCTGTTCAATTATGATTTGAAGTATAATCTTTCAGATATTACTACATGATATTTAAAGAAAATAGAGAATAGAAATTATGAAGCATTATGAAAACTTTTTCAACTAAGTTTATTTGCTTGCCTGTTTTATAGACTTTAAAGATTTATTTCTCAATACTAGATTAAAATGCCTACTTTCTATGATCACCTGTGCTTTCCAGCATTTAACTCTGTTCAGTGCATCACTGTACATCAAGATTCAGAAAAGATTATAGAAAAAGAAAATGTTTGTATTACTAAACACTTTACAAATCCATATTAAATTGATTTAACTTATTTATTTTTTACTTCAGCTGAGGTTCTGTGAAATTTGTGAAAGGAGAATGGAAATTGAGCCTTAGGTAAAGTTAGCAACAATTGGTTTACAACTTACATGTCTGCTCCAAAACTGTCTATGTAATGTTCTCCTCCAACCATGCTTTGTAATTGAACTTGTCCATATATCTGAGATGAAGCGTGATGAATTCCTGAAAATAATCTCTTTCAGTGTATCTTGCAGCATGGCTTTCCTAAGAACATTCAACAATAAATGCAATTTGCTGTCAGTTTTCTTTACGTAGATGTAAGAATTGTGCATAGTGTTATATGAAGCTTCGAACTCATAGCACATTTCCAGTGAATTTAAATCAGCATATATGTAGACAGAGACAATAATTTTACTTCAGCAAGTATTTAATAGGCACCAAGTTTATGTAAGACATTTTGCTGTATCTTAGGTAAAAAGGACAAAACATACTGAAACCCTGTAAGAAAAATTTGAAGACAAATAGTAGACACATAATATGCACATAAACAGCAAACTACTATATTATAGAAATAATAATATTTTATTTATTTGGAACTGCAGAGAAAATCTGAACTGTTCAGGGAAACAGCAGTTTAATTGGAATTAAAGGAGTCAGAAAACATCACAAAACAAAGTTTCATTGGAGTAAAAATGAATGGAAATTCTACTAATATGGGTGAAAGAAAGATGAGAATACGTGGTTTTATCATGTCATTAAGACTTTCCTTGACTCCACAATACCCCCAGATAACAGGATGTAAGAAAAAAAAATGTGTGTTTAGTCACATTTCAATCACATATGTGAGTTATGACATTGCTTACTCCAGTAGTAAACTTGGAATTTAATCTAGCTTTTCACAAATCCTAATCATCCCTCAAGGGAAAACTCAAACTTACTTCCAAGCTCCAACCATGGCTTTCCATCCTTAGAGAATCTCCTGTCTTTATATAGCGTGTTGATATTTGAGATATAGTCTTTTTTTATACAGTGTTCATGTGTACATTGTTCATATTTATATCCTGTTTCCCTCAAAATTCTGAGCAATATGTAAGTAGGAGTTTATAAAAGAGGAACAGTTGTCCCAGTCATACATTATATTAGTGATCCAGGGCATCCATAATAAATTAAAGCAAACTGATAGGTCTAAAATAAAATGTATGCTTTCACATAACTTTATTATCTCACAATTCAAATTTAAATATTTAAAAAAGAGTATTGAGTTGTTAATTTATAAAATAATCAATCTACATGTTCTAAAATAAATGTTGATTTTTATATTAATATAATGATGTTTAGTTATTATTCTTAAGCTCTCCCTAATTATTTGGAAACAATATTTATTTAAGTCAATTATTCAATTTTGGAATGATAGATATTTCATCAATTTCATCTTACAATTAGTACAGGAAATAAAGATATAAGACTAATTAAAGTATTTTGACATGTAAAGGAAAAATAATGAGAAGCTTTTGGTACCTCCACATTGTACATCTTTGATTTAGAAGCCCTGGTGTAGTTTAAACTTAGTATAGTTTAAAATAATGAATGTGTAACTTTCTCAAAGGCATGATAACATGAGACTGTAATCACAGGAACAACTGTGATTTAAAAAGGCAATATGTAATAAATGTCCTATAAGATTTTAAAATTTCAACTTGTGACTTAACAGAATTAACATAAGAATTATCATTTTTAATCTTTTTTTCTAAAATAAAGGTGTGCAGCCAACACATCATCATGCATATGGCATAGGTAGACATAATTAATTAGAAGGTAATAATTATATGATATTGAGCACATAAATTGGTGTATCACAAGTTTCAACTTGGAAATCTTTTAAGAAATTCATGTTAAGATGACAACTGAAATAATGAATAATGTTATTTCTTCCCAATTTCAGTTCAGAACTGGAGAATTGAATCTCAGCTTTGTTCAGTTGACTTCATGCCAAATACTGAGTTTCAGAGTAATTTTTTTTTCCTGCTTCACAGAACAAATCATTTAAAGACAGTCTTCCTCAGTACTAGTTAAAGGAAATAATTTTACCCATTACCTTTACTAATGCATTTTAATCTTCTTTCAGGAAATAAATTTAAACCAAATCAGACTTCTTAGAGTTAGAAAACATCCCGGTATCTTCTACACCAAGTGCTATGGATTGAATACATCCCTGCGCTCATGTGTTTGAAATTCAATCCCTAGTTTAACAGTGTGGTGACGTATGATCTCTGGGCGGTAGTTAGGCCATGAGTGTTTCGCCATCATGGATGAACAAAGGGCCCTCTGCAGGGAATGAGTTCACTCTGAAAGGGCAAGTTTGAACTCCTTTCCCTTCCTTTTGCCCTCTCTTGACTTCTTGCCCCAGGATGATGTAACTAGGCGGCCCTCAAAAGTGAGGACCCTCAATGTTGGAATTTCCAATCTCTAGAATGTGAGTGAAAAAATTTTCATTCATTTTAAGTGAGCCAGTCTGTGTAATTCTGTTATAATAGCTAAAAATGGGCAAAAACACTGGGACATGGGCCTCTGAGGGAGGAAGAACAAAAAATGCATTCAATTAGCAGTAGTGCATCACACTCAAGAGGGAAGAGCTTCCTTCCAGAAACCTCTAGTTCTAGAGGTCCAAAAGCCCATTGGCTAAAGAAGAAAGGTGCTCTTTGTCAGGCACACTCATGAAAACATCTATACCATGGAATTCACCTGTGAGAAGCAAAGAAGGTACAGAAGCACAGAAAGAGAGCAGAAAATAAAAAGGAATTGAAACAAGAACATTTAGTCATTTCTCAGAGTACAATTACCCTAATTCTCTGCATTTTCACAAAACTCTACCAATCAGACCTTACTTTGAGATCAGTGCACATTTCTAAACACACAATGAATTTGCTAATTAATTAAGGTAAGAGGTCTGCCCAATTGCCACATTGCAATAAGTATTTTGATACTTGAAAGCAAATATTTCAGTTTGAAATTAGTTGAAGTTATCTAGTATGGCATAGCTACTCTGTTTCACTACCAGTCACTAACTTCTGTAAACAAACATATAATGAAGGATGGGAATAGTCATGGTGCACTATGAAGTCCTAAAATTGAGGGGCAAATGAGATTGACTAATCTTCTTCAAGGATCAGAAATGAAATTAAACTTGGTGACGTCACTAGTTCCTCATGAAAACTAGGGGTGAAAAAATAGGAAAAGACACCTAGTTTTCATGAAGTACTAATGAATTTACCACATGCTTAATTTCACGTTTTGAGATGATTAGCCAATTATACTAACCTATGAACACTTCTTTTTTAAAATATCTTTTTAGCTATAGATGGACGTAACTTTATTTTTTAAAATGTGGTGCTAAGTATTGAACCCAGTGCCTCACATGTGCTAGGCAAGTGCTCTACCACGGAGCCACAACCTCAGCTCTATAAACTCACTTCTTTATGAACATTGGGTCATGATTTTGATGCATGCAATATGATTTAAAATTTGATATGAACATTCATGCAGAGTTTAAATTTACTTTGAAAAATTGCTCAAAATATTTAGAAATATATGTACACACCCATAATTATGAAATGACATGTAGTGTATATGAATAGCTACATTAATAAATACAAGCATATATGATATAGATTAATTTATCTTCTGTATAGCATATTACACATGGATTTATATCACTTGTTTGAAAAAATGCAACAATACTAATGTTAGAACATTTTTCATAGGACTGAGATTTTTCTGTATTTTCATATGAATTTATTTTTCAAAAAACTTATTCTTGTAGACTTTATATTATATAAAATATGAATATAAGTTATAAGACATTTTTGTTATGGACTATGTATTATCTATATAATTATAACTCTATTAAAACATATTTTAAGACTAAAATACTTGAAAAATTATTTATTTGAGCTCCAATAAGTATGAAGCTTTGATATTTTAAATTATAATTGTACAAATTATATCTGAAATGTGACAGTTTTAATCACTTGAATTCAGATACATGGAATTATGTTATATGGATATGATATATTGTGTGTTCTGATTTTAACATGTAATTCTTTTCATAAGTTTAAATGAAAAATTCAATTTGTCTAATGTGTAATAAAAAATGATCAGACAATATAACATAGTACACTATTTACAAATACCAATAATAATACATTTGTCTATATTATTTTTATTCAAATTTCTGTATGCTGCAGCACAAGGAAAATAAACAGAAAATACTGAGACATTTGAAAAATAATCTAAACAAATAATCTTAGAAAATCCCATTTTCATCAACGTATCAGTGCAAGTTTTGAATGGCAGTGATTATAATGAGGCAGGTGGCTGAAGCTATCACTTTCCAGACAGCTGGTGGGCTGAAGTAAAAACCAATTATTCAATTTGGCTTCTAAATTTTTATTTGTTTATTCTGGCATACAGTAGCATTTTCTTTCCCATCTGGATTTGGTAAGTTCCTTGAATAAGTAGAAGAATTAAATCAATCCACCAAATTTCATTTAAGCATCACTACTTTTGCACAGGGGTCTTTTGTATATTTTGAATGATTTTTTCTAATTGTGTGAAATGCACCTGGATACTTAGTTTATTTTGAATTTTATAACATTATCATGTATTTTACATGGATAAGTTTGTTCTGAACAATTGACAAAATTTTAATAGATCATCTGATTAACTTCACAAGGTAATGATAAAATATATGAACATGTAAAAGTCCAATATTATTAAGCCCGTTTTTGCCAAGGAACATGAATTAAATAGTACAGTATCATACAAATAAAAACATTGATACATTTTCCTTAAAACAAAAGAGACAACAAGAAACTGAAGAGTTCTAGATAAAAACAATAAAATAAACCTTTCTGCCTAGAAGTTGACACGTTAGGATTTGCACCAACAATGGGAGAGGTGACTGAAGTTACTTCCTTAGTATAATATACAGGTAAGAAATAACATAATAAATGCATGGATATTAAATTTAAAAAATCTTTAAACAAACTAAATGTACTTCAAATGGATTAAATTTAAATTTGATATGAGAAAATATCATTTCCATATCTACAATTAATATTGAATTCAAATATCTATTTTATACAAGAAAACTGTGTACCAGCTTGAATAAACAAGGAGAATCCAAATATCTGTTGTTCAAAAAGACATACTTTAAATAGAAATACGTGAATAGGTGGAAATCAAAGTTTAGGAGATCGTATGAAATTGAAAACTAAAAATAAAGCAAGTAGTATTGGTGTCAGACAAAGCAAATTTTCTTTTATTAAAGCTTTATAGTTATACAGAGTAGTTGAGATCATCTCAAAGACAAAGCAGATTTTAACAAAAACAACCTTTTATAAATAAAAGTGGACATTATGTCATACTAAAAGTAGCAGTTCATATGGAACTCATAAAATCTGAAATATGTATGTACCTAAAAAGACTGTTTAAAATGTATAGAGAAAAAACTAAAGGAAAGCTTAGTAATTAAATCTACACATATTGCTGAGGACAGAAACATTAAGTTCCCTTTGAACTCTGAGTAGCTCTTGTTTTGTTTTGTTTAAATTCTTTGTTTTTTTGTACTGAAACTACGCAGGTTGTACCATGGATGTACATCCTCAGTCATTTTATTTTTTTTTTATTTTTTTATTTTTTTTTACTTTTTGAGACAGGGTCTTGCTAATGTGCAGAGGCTGGCCTCAAACTTTCTATCAGCCAGCCTCATTCTGCTCAGTCTTTGGAATCATGTGACCCTACCTGGAATTATGAGTAGTTGATAGAATCAATTAGACCAAATATGTATGTATATATAAGTCAGTATGCAGGATATTTAGAAAACTATAAAAACTCAATCAGATCTACAAATATTATTTAGGATAGAGATATCAACTTCACTCTGAGCATCTTTTAAAACCTATCAGGATGAATATATAGCATATATCTATATCTATGCCTATATCTGCACATATATATTAGACCAAATATTTCATAAAATTCTTCCTTGGTGTCCATGAAACACAAAGGCAGACAATATTCTGGATCATGAACTCGAAAATTTGAAATCATATGGTTTAGGTTCTCTGATACAGCAACATTAAAATAGATGTAAATATCAAGAAGATATTTAGAAAGCACTAAAATATTTAAATATGAAGCACCCAATTTTTCTAACTAATTTATATTTCAAGAAAAATAAGATTGGAACTTGTTATTGAAACAAATGATAATAAATAGGCACTATATCAATTTGAGTCTATTTGTGCTCTACAACAAAATACTGTAGACTATGTCAAATAAATAAACATCATAAATTCATTTTATTACATTTATCAAAACTGAGAACGTCCAAAATGAAGGTGCTAGCATGTACTTTATCTTCACATGATAGAAACTGAAAAGACAAGAGAGCAAATGTAGAGTGAAGCCTCTTTTAATAGAGCCTTGATCTCATTCACAGGAGAAACTCTCATGGCCTAATCACCTCTTAAAGGTCCCACTGGCAGGGGACCGGGGATATAGCTCAGTTGGTAGAGACCTTGCCTCTCAAGCACAGAACCATGGGTTCAATTCTCAGCACAAAAGGTCCCACTGGCAACACCTAAATTTTGGAGAGATGGCAAACAATAGCAACATCTAAATTTGCAAAAGAATTTTAAAAGTTACTGGAAAGAAACCTATAAAATTAATTATCAATGTTAGCAAACAAAAAAAGTTTTAAATCGTTACTTACATTTTGCCCCAAAAAGTTAGAAATAATAAATGAATTGGTTTGACTGGATTGGATCCTCAATCAAGACAAGGACAAGAATGGAAAAAGAGGTAAATGTCAAATTGTGTCTGTAGTTGAGCTAATAAAAATATTAACTCATTTTAATTTTCTTTATTTTACCTAGTCTACCGTACCTTTTTAAAATTATTTATTTACTTATTTTTGGTACTGGGGATTGAACCCAGGGGCACTCCACCACTGAGCCACATCCTCAGACCTATTTTGTAGTTTTTTTAGAGACAGGATCTCACTGAGTTGCTTAGGGCCTCCCTAAGTTGCTGAGGCTAGCTTTGAACTCTCAATCCTCTTGCCTCAGCCTCCCAAGCCACTGAGATTACAGGCGTGTGCCACTGCTCCCACCTTTACAGTACTTCTTTATAGTAGCACAAATAGATCAAAGTTGTATCATTTGTTTGAAAAATATTGCAAGTTTTTTTTCTGATTTTTCTTGAAACATGAACTATGTTCACTTCTTGTTTTGTACAAATATGCCAGAGTTTTATAAGATTTTAACATCAGAATAAAGTTAGTGAAATCCGTACATAAGCTCCACATACTTTCTTTGTAATGTTTTCATGACCGTGAAATTATTCCCCGATGAAAGAAAGAAACAGAAGCAGAGATGCAGATACACAGAGAGACTGACACTTCAATGCCGTAATGGAAAGATAAACTTAAAATAAGTTTTAGAAAACAAATACAAAAAACAGATCAGAATTAAATAATATAGAAAACAAATATACATTTGAAAACATTAACAAACCCCATTATTGAATATTTGAATGTTTTTAGAATAATATAAAAAATCCTATATATGCAAATCTATGATATTTAATTTATAAATTTATAAATAAGAAACAGAAAGATAATAACTATAGTAAAATAGAATAATATATATAGTTATATACATGTAGTTATATAACTATATGGCAATAAAAGTTATACAAATTTGGTCTCTTTCAACGTTTTTGGTAATACCCCATTTCTTATCTGTGTTGTAATGATGACATGAGTCGAGGCCTCGGTTATATGAAGTAGGACAAATGATCTAGGTGTTGTGATGTTGAGTTAGATCAGTGTGGAAGGGTTACTTGGTCCCTCAACAGTTTCTCTGATGATCTGGTAACCGATTTGGCTACTAAGTGAGTAATAGGCATGTGGTATTTGCTGCATGAATGTGAAGGATGAAGTTATGCTTCATTTCACAGGTGGGAGAGTGTGAAATTCATTATGCTACTCAGAATGACAATTTAAACTTGTGAAGTTTTTAATTTGGGAAATTTTTACTGAATCTTTTCTGACTGCTGTTAACTGTGTGTAACTATCCATGGAAAGCAAACCAAGGGTAAGAAGGGACTATGGTACCAATCTCAGGAATAAACTGAACTAATTTGTGTAAGCAATGGGGACTATCACTACCACAGCTGTCATCATTAAAATGATAATAATATTTTTTAACATCCATAGGTGACATAGGCAAATCCTTTGCAAATGTCTGTGCAGTTGTACGACTGACTTCAAACATCTTTTTTTTTTGATAACCACTGTTGTTAACTGTATTTATAACAACGTTAATAACTTCATTTTATGTTTAGAGCCATATATAAATTATGGGTTTGTTTGAGTCAGTAAGGCAGGGAAGTTGCTTTTCTGGGAACTCCTGGGTGAAATTCCCCAGGGTAGAGAAAGCCAAGAACATGCTGGCGACCTGCCTTAGCTCACAGCCTTAGAATCAAACACAGCCGCCTGGAGATGGGAGTAACCTGCCCCAGCCCCAAACAACCTGTTTACTTCAAGATCCCTGCAACACATAGGGTTTCGCTGTGGCAGGGGTCTTGAAGTAAACAGGTTGTTTGATGCTTGTGATGTGGCAGGTTTCAATACTTCGATGTACTTCACCTTAACTAAAGGATCCGGGTCTTTTTCGGTTCCAGTTCCTATCAGGGCTGGAAGACCCATCAAGTGCCCCCCTTTTAAAAGATAATTTCTTGCATTGTTCTTATCTATTTATTTGCTGGTGCTGGGGATTGAACCCACATCCTTGTGTTTGTGAGGCAAGTACTTTACGAACTGAGCTACATCCCTAGCCCCTGTTTTCATTTCTTACTGATTATTTCAGACTTTTTATTTTCCCAGGCAGTTCACACTCCAAGCAGGAATATGCTCTGCAGGGGTGCTGGCAACCACAGAAGTTTTAACTATTAAATGTTAAAGGAATTAGTCACAAACTTCCCTTCACACTTCCTCATATTATTTCAATAGTAAATACTAATAAATAAATAAATAAATAAATAAATAAATAAATAAATAAGTTACATGTGATCCTTCAGAAAATCGGAGGATAACATGATTCAAAAATTGTTTTATCACATTATCATATCTCTAATACCAAAACTGGATGAAAGTATTTTTTCTTGAAAATGAATATTAAAAATTTAGTAATAAATCATCTTTTAAAATCTAACAACTCCAAAATTTCACGTGATTAGAATGTATTTGTTTTGGAAAGAATGATTTTTCATGTATATGGTCATAAAATCTTTGTGGGCTAGGCAATATTTGTTTTTGTAAATCAGTTTTGCTATACTTTATGATTTAATGGAAACATCTATGAGACTTCAGCAAAATACAAATAAATAATTACATAAAGGCACAGCATTTTCAGAAAAGTATTTTGTGAGCACAGTATTTGCTAATCCAAATATGAACTTTAGTTTTCCAAATATTCCAGTAAAAGAAAGTTTTAAGTTCTCCAATGCCCTCTATTTAATTTGTTGATTTCCTAAATTTAGGTGTCATTATTTTTCTTTCAGTGTAATTCATATGTATATTAAAATCAAAATATGAGTGGTAAGTATCAGGCTTTGATTTTGCAGCTTCTCACTTTTCGAGTATACAAAAGGAATGGATTTTTACCAGTCATCATAATGAAAAGTACTTCAATTTTAAGATTTCTATTTAGAGCATTTTTATTTATAGTTTTAGTTAATACTCAATAAAAAAGATTCAGTAAAGCCAGATGCATTCACACTGCACATTTAATTAGATTATGAATTATTTATTAAAATAGCAGTTATCACACTTTAACTTCATGAATCTAATGGAGGCATAAGATTTTTCAAATTTTAAGGCAATTACTTTATGAGATCTACTTTTGGTATGCTCTCATAAATTAGACCATTCCAGTTACAAGGTTATTTCCCAACTTTATATTTAGTTAAGTATACCTCTTATTTTCTCATAAAATATTTTAGGTTAAGCAATGTATATTTTAATTCTGGCTTAAGTAAAAGATTATCTTTGTTAAAATATTTAGTGCTGTTTACAAGATATTATTATTGAATTATATATAACAGAATTATTCCATTTTTCCAACAGAATTTCAGAGCATTATCCAATTTAAGAAAATCAGATGCTTCTTTCTTATGCATTCCCATAAATTAATGAGAGAAAAAATGTTTAACTAAAACAACTTTAAAAATACAAGTGTGTTTTTTATTTAAGGGATGATTCAGTCAATTTTAAATAACCAAAGTGGAATCAAAATTCATTTTGAAGTTCATGTAAGACCATTTAACAATAACAATAGGAGTAACAGCTAGCATTTCATCATTAATGCAAATATTATTTCAACATTTTTTTCATAGTTAAAACTTCTTCAATTTGAGAGCATTTAGAGTGATTTAAACATCTTACAAAATAAATAATGCAAAACAATGACAATTGAGAATCAAGTTTGATAGTGTGATTTTAGAACTTCAAGCTCATACACCTGACTGTGGAACACTTCCCCTTGGCCTCAAAATCAGCCTCCCATTGCTCATTTGCTGAAACCATTATCAAGTTTGAGAATAATTCAGGCTAGGGTCTGGGGCTATAGCTCAGTGGTAGGGTGCTTGCCTGGCACATGTGAGGCACTGGGTTTGATCCTTAGTACCACATAAAAATAAACAAATAAAGACATTCTGTCCATCTATAACTATAAAAAGAAAAAAAAAAGATTCAGGCTGGAAAAATAGTTCCTAGCAAGCTTGCCTTGATAGTAAAGAGCAAATGGTTCCTAAATTAAACTGTTACCATTTTATATATTTTTTAAAGACTTCTGCCTCCCAAATTGGTAGGAGAATAAATTTGTTTTATGGCACTCACTATGTAGTTACTTTTAAAATGTATTTTTATTTGTTCTTTTTAGTTATACATGACAGTAGAAATCTATTTTAACATACTTATTCCATCACAGAATATATTATATTCTAATTAGGATCTCCAGTCTTGTGGATGTGCAGGATGTTGAGATTCACTGTGGTGTATTCATATTATGTACATAGGAAAGTTGTTTCACTTTTGTAATTTTTTTTGGAAACCTTTGCAAAGTGGTACAAATGTTTTATCAACAAAACACACAATGAAGTATTACTCAATGTTAAAAAAGAAGTTTTAACCTTTGTGACACATGGATGAAACTAGAGACATTATGATCAGTTTAAGAGTTCAGCCTTTTCCTTTGAATTACATTGCGTTTTTTGCCATACATTAATTGAGAAGATGTAACTCTACTTTGGACTTTTTTCTTACATTCCATAGATTTGTATGTGCATATTTATACAAATTTCATAATGAGTTTATTCCAGTAGCGTTATAGTAACTATAGATACTAAGATACGTATTTCTCATTTGTTCATTTCAAATTGATTTTTCCTGTTTTCTGGAGTCTTTGCTTTTCCATATGTATTTAAGAATTAGATTTGGTTTCTAAAAATAAAGAAACAAAAATATTATGAAAAGCAGCAATGCTGGTTTCTAAAACCATTATTATGGATCAGTTGTCAAAGCATTGACTATCATTCTACTATTTTATTTCACAATGTAATCTCACAAATACTTGACCTTGAAATAGATTGATATAATTAAATCAAACCTAAATTACATTACTGCTTTCCTGTTGAAGAGAAAATATTCAAAGATAAAATATGTAACTGTCATTACCTGCTGTCTACATAAACAATATGATAGTATAAACCATAATATTATAGTTCCAGTGTCTTAATAGGAAATTTTAAATTCTGATGATTTTCCTATTGTATACTCCCATATTGCTTTTATTATTTACATTTAATGTAAATAAATACACGATTGTTATTCTAAATGTGAAACATGTGAAGCATACAAATCAAACATAAATGAGTAGTCCTGGATCAACATACTGAAGATTACCACGTGTCATTTATCAGTATTATAGTGGATTATTTTCCAAAAGCTACCATAGCAATATCTCCATGTCTATAAACCTTTCAGATCTGTCCACTGTCCAATCAAGTGTTTAAATCAGTTTCCTTTTCCTCAAATATAGGGGAAGGAGGATTGTGATTTTTCTGTACAGTATTGTATGACAGAGGTGACATTGTATAATCCTTGGCCTATGATAGTCAAAGGATTCTTTCTCTCCCCTTTATTTCCCTTTTTGTTTTTTGGGTTTTTTTGGTACTGGGGATTAAACCCAGGGGCACTTGACCACTGAGTCACATCCCCAGCCCTATTTTGTATTTATTTAGAGACAGGGTCTCAGTGAGTTGCTTAGGACCTCACTAAGTTGCTGAGGCTGACTTTGAACTGGCAATTCTCCAGCCTCAGCCTCCCAAGTGCTGGGATTACAGGTGTGTGCCACCAAGCCTGGCTTCTTTTCTCTCTTTGATCAATAGCAGACACCATGCAAGGAATGAGCCCAATTCCTATATCTAGGTCCCCTGTAGTTTTGTCAGTAACAGTCTTATCTTATTCCTCATCTCTCCGCCAACATCAAGTGTTGCCAAATCAAAAACTGAGTCTTCAAATTCCCAGCCTTGGATTCTTTGAGATAAGACTTCCAGATAATTTCCTTAGGGTACCACACTAAGGTAAGTATCATCTGTAATCCTGACCTATAGAATCCATGAGCATAATAGATGATTATTTTTGCCACTATATTTTATAGTAATTAGTAACTCAAACACAGTCATTGGAATAATTATATTTCTATGTAACTTCTGATGAAGAGCAAATTGGCCATAATTTTGATCAAACACCTTGGTAAGAATAATCACATCAGTAGAGTAAGGAAAATATTTGTGAATTGTTACCTATTGAAAGAAAAAATCAAGAAAAGTTTTGTTGAATTAAAAAGAAGAAAAAATATAGCTTTAGACAAATATGCTTTCAAAGAATGAAGAAATTTAAAGATTTGGTTGAGAAAATTCTGACCTTCATATCTTTAATGGAAGTGCATATGCTATGAATCAAGCTTATTTTGGCTAAAAAAATGTAGGCATATATTTGCATTGTATCAGAGTTTTAAAAGCATTTATCTGTGTGTGTTATGCTGCTATATAGATTATAAAGAAAGCATTGGCAATGACACTTTTGGGATTCTTTTTGGATAAATAACTTAAATGTGTCTCCTAAACATTCAAAGAACTTAAAATACATAGATTTGTTTCTCACAACAGATATCTCCTCTTTGAATTGTTTTCTGGATAGTTTTTAAATTAAAACACAGTTTATATTTATCCAGATTTACATTTATGTTTCAAAATCGCTAATGAGAAATTATCCCAATTTTCCAATTTTCCTTTATTTTGACTAAAGGAAATGTGACTATAACATGAGTTCAGATACTTATAGACACACTCACCCAAACTTCTTTCTCATCCATACAACTATATATACGTTAGAATTTAAAATGAATTTTAAGCCATTTTCCACCAATTCTTAGTAATGAAATTTTATCCTTAAATCATATGACCTTGGAGGAAAAATAAACTCTAGAATAGGAATAAATTAAATAACATCGAATTAACAAGTTTGGGTTTTATATAAAACTAATTAATATTATAAATAAACTTCAGCAAAGAAGAAAACAAGAACATATTGTTTACAGATTTTTCTTATGCATCATATGCTTTCAATTATGTCAGATGTTTCTAAAGTTATAGAAAGAAATAACACTAAGTATTGTCTGGAAAACAATTATATTTGGAGTGAAATGCAGAAAATTTACATTAGAAATGTGTTGATTAAGTTTATTTCTATATCTAGAAATATGAGGGCAGGGAGTGTAATACATACTAATGGCATTTCTTTATGGAGTTTGAAGGCACTGAGAATTTTACTGAAGTTATTGATCTCTGATTTTATCTTTTTTGAAAGAATAAAAATTATTAGTTTTCCTATCAGTGTAAATGAGAGGGTTGAATTATATTTCACATGTACTCCAATCAACTGAACCTGTCAAGAAAATTAATTTGTACAATCAATTTTTAATTATCTGTCTGGTAAAACCTGAAATTTATTATTTATTTAAAAACAAAGTATAAAGCAATGCATAATTTTTATTAACTCCATTGCTTAGATCATTAGCAAACTCCTCCGTGTCACATCTAATGAGTCTTTGTCTGAATGTCTTCATTTCACTCTTGCTTTTGTCGTCTTGAACTGTGTCCTCTTCTGCATTGTGTTCTGATTCCTTTTCTGGGTTTCTGGCTGTTCCCTTCAGACTCTGTGATCTTCCTTTATTTCATCCACCTCTTAAATGTTGGAACTCCTGAAATTGCTGAAATTCACTGAAATGTCTGTCAGATGAATCAGCAATTCATCTGGATTTAATTCTTGTGTAGTCTCCTTTACCTCATGATTAGCTACAAGAATCAATGGTGGAGAAAATATTTAAACCTTGTTACTTGGGATTTCCACATTTAGTTTGCAATAACCAATTTTAAATAGTTTGCTTCCATCCTATTCATTTACTCCTTCACAAAAAAATTAGTCAAAAAAATGAAATATCATTACCAGTCCTTCTTTTCTATGATAAATATAAAGATCCATACCTGTCACTAGATGGTTTTTCTAATGCCTCTTATTTGAACAGAGAGCATATTCCTCTGCTGCCTTGATACGTGGCTTAGCAAAGTGAGTTGTTTTTTCGAATGGCATAAGGAGGGTAGATATTTTAAATGTATTCATGAACTTTTATTTGCCCCATTATGTTTCCTAACCTACCATGACAGGAACATAGCATTGGTCAAACAATGCACATATGGTATAGACCTGAACCCAAAGTTTAGTCTGGAGGCAATCTTGGGTAAGTTAATGAAGCCATAGTTCACCTTTAGCTATACGTGCAAGATTTTTTTTTTTATTTCCATTGTTGAAGTTTGAAAATGGTTCATTTGGCATCACTTTTGCAATAAAAATAATATGAAAATAAGAATTACCAATTCTATGATCTCAATATGCTACTATCTGAACATGTAAAACAAATGCCACAATAGTCTCCCCAGGATCCAAGTTCCTTTTCTTAAAATGTTTCCCTCTTCCACTACACTATCTCCAGTGCTATTTAATGAAAATCAGTGCTTCATTTTTATTAGTAAATCAAGTAAGAAACAATAGACCTATTCATATTTTTTCTTGCTCAAAGAGATTTTACTAACACCTTAACAGATTACCCCTCCAGTCATCGCTTCTTACCAGCACAATCACAAAGGGAAATAATTATAAAATCAGAGTTAAAAGTCTGATCTAACTTTCCTGTGTACATATGAGTTTACCACAGTGAATCTCACCATCATCTACATCCAAAGACACTAATTAAAAAAATGGTAAATAAATAGCAGAAAGATCAATAGAGGGAAGGGAATGTAGGATGGGAGGAAGGGAAGAGAAGGGGAAATACTGGGGACTGAACAAGAATATATTATATTCCATGCTTCTATATTTATGCCACAGTATATTCTATTGTTATGTATAATTAAAAAGAGCCAATAAAATTAAGAAAAGAGAACCTTGAGAAAATCAGATTCATATATATATATAAGGAAAGTTCCAAAATTTTATTATATGTCTAATTCTTGACTAAGCCTTGCTATCTGCCAGTAGTATAGGCTCATAAAACACTGATATTTTCTAAAGAAAAACTTTGAATTTCCTTCTTAAAAATCTATTCTTGTTGTATTCATTGCAACAAATGGCACCCTACCAACCAAACTAGGTATCTGAGAGGCAACCTCACATTCTAATAATTGTCATCACATACTAATTTGACATTCCATTGTTACTTAAAATCATTTTTTTCTGCAGAAATGTGTACATTTTACCCTATTCTTCCAATACATCATTTCTGTATACAGTGTTATAGCATTTAACAATGGGAATGCCACAGATAGTATAAATTATGATCATTTTTCAAGCGTTTTAAGCATCAATATTAACTCACAGTAATTTGCTTTGCAATCCTATATTAAAGATGAAGAACCTGAGGCCCAGAAATATGTAGGCCTGAAAATATGTAGTTATTCATGTACATATGTTTAGCCCATAACAAACAAAATTTGATCAGGGGCTATTTCTTTCAAGAGTGCAGTAGTTAATATAGTCATTACCTGTCCCATACTACGTCCTTGTGTCTTTGAAATTAAAATGACAAATAAATTGCATCACTCCTCTTTTATAAAATCTTCTATGAAACTCCATATCACCGTGGAAATAACATGGATTTCATAACATGACATAGAATACTGTCTGTGACTTACTGTTCCACTTCCCTCAGATTCACTTCACACCTTTCTCAGTGTTGCACTTAGTAGGTGTACAGAGCAAGCCTCTTGCTGTGTCAGGTTTTCCACCCTTTGCTCTTTGTGAGACTTAAAAGATTTACCTCTTACCTTCAATGTGTTGAATTTGTCCACAATTTCCTCAGGAATTAGCCCTAAACTGAATCAAGTCCTTAGTGATTCTGAATTAGGAAGCCAAATTGGGTTATAAAATCCCCCTTCAGACTCCTGTCTGTCTTTGTATATTTAAAATTTCCTGGAGATGATGGCTCTTCTTCCTATTTCAGCTATTATGGTTTGAGCTATTTTGGATCAGGAATTTGGACTTCATCTTTGTGTCCCCAGATCTTTGAAAATATTATTTTTAAATCATTTTGATATTTTATGCTGTAAGACAATTCAAAATTTTAGGTAAGTATGAAGAATTATGTTATACATGTTAACTTGCTACCTCACTTTTATTTACAGAGAGTGAGACTTTTAGTGTTTTGTTTTCTGACAGGGTCAGAGAATAATATGAGTGTGGCCGTCAATATCACAAAAGCCTCTCTCTCAAAGGTGCTTTTGTTAGAATAATATCAAAAAAACCAATGGAAATTGGAAAGTAAAGTATGACTTTCAAGTAGAAGAGAAAGGCAGAATAAAACGGGTTGGAAAATATAGTGATACAGAGTGCAACTTTTAATATATTGAAATAAAGGTTTTCCCCTCTTTGGTTTCTGTGTTCTGCAGGGCTTTTGAAAAAGATGGTGCAATATGAATTAGTTTATATGAGCTCTTCCAAAGTGATGTTGAGGGTATGTCTCAGCGAGAGATAAATAACTGACCCTGCATATTCCTCTTTTCCTTGAAGGGGAGATAAATTAACTGTAATATCTCCATTTTCTTTTAGTTCTAAAATAACCAAAGTTATAAGGGCAGATTTTTCCACAATCTATTCCTGTTAAACCCAAGTCAATAACTGGCCCCACCAACTTTTCTATTCCTTACATGAAATTACAATAACAATTACATTGCATTGAAAATGAAGCAATTAATAACTGATCAACGATTATTTTGAGTCATATCCCCTCTTCTTCAGAAGGTGCAAATCACTCATATACACACGTGTGTGAATTGCTAGTATCTAGGGTTGAATATCTGTCTGCTTGCTCATTGAGGAGTACCTGTATGAGATTTTTGTTTTTTCAATCTCAGAGCATATATTCCCCACAAATACACAGTAAGTATAAAGAAAAGGGAGTTTTGTGAGTAAGCTCAGGGTCCACAGAAGATACACATTGACAAGATAGTTCCTTTTTATGTATTTACAAAGTCTCATGGCACTAAAGCTGAATCAAATTTATCTGCTAAGATTCACATGTAGAGAAAAGCAACTTTTCATTGTTTTCTGTAAGGAATTTCAGATTTTCTTTTAATTATCAATTTTCCTGAGCAAATAATTTTATTTAAATTTATTTCAAATTTAGTATACTCAGATCCAGTGATACAATTAATATTACCATCATTGTCTGATTCATGATTTAATCACTGAGGGAAGTATAGGTTATCCCTCCTTGTTCATTCCCAGTTCATGTGTCCCTTCTTATCACTCCAGAGTGCTTTGTGATCACTCCAGTATAGCTAATGTACACAGCTTCCTTGGTCATCTCCACTTGTTGGATCATGTCTTTTCTTTTGGCAAAGGGTAGAGGTCTTGCTAGAGAATCACTGGACAATTAATAAATGTAGTCCTCTACCTGAGCCTTTGTATATTGTATTTCTTTATTTAATGTCCCGGTAGCCAGCAGAGCAGATGTTATGCTTTGCTGGTTTGTGCCTGTCCTGCCTCCCTTAACCCTCATACCCTTTTGCTACAGAACTTTCCTGCAGCCAGTTGTGCAAAGACTTTCCCCCTCCCCTGTCACAGAAGCTCTTTTTCCATTCTCTCATACAACCATTGGCTTATTAAGTCACTCTGTGTTCTCCTGAAAAGGTCAATAACTTCTAGGTGATCTCTCCACTAACTTGGGACATGTAGTGTACATAAAGCCCTTCGCAAGATGATCCCACAGAACCCATTTCACTGCTATTGTTCCTAGAGCATACTGAATGTTAAAAGTTTTCTGCAAGTTTCTAAAATGAATATTAAAATTATTTCTATCTCTAATAGTAATAGGAAGAAATCTGAAATTATGTTCTTCAAGTTTTCCACCAAAATCCAAGCTATTTGCATGATGAGATACGATAGCTGTCATTGTGTTATATTACATAGCAAGAGATGTGGTATAAGAAATTTAGTCTAAGGGTTGATTTGGAATTAATCTAAAAGAGATTATCCAGGTGGGCCCAATCTAATTAGATGAGGCACTTAAAAGTAAAGTCTAATTCGTGGTAGAAAGGAAAGCAAGAGAGTTCTGAGGTATGTAAAGACTCAAGGTAGTACTGCTGGCTTGAAGGTGGAGGGGGCATATAGTAGGGGCCATGATCACTTAGAAGCTGAGAGCAGCTCCCAGTGAACAGGCAAAAAGTAAAAGGAGACCCCAGTCCTGCAACTGTAGGCAATCAAATCCCAGCAACCTGGATGAGCTTGGAGGCTATTTCTTCCCATTGACTCTAGAGAATATCCCCACTCTGACAGCACTGTGATTTCAGCCTTGAGATAACTTGAAGTTGAGAATGCTGTTAAGCCTGTTCAGACTTCTGGCCTATAGAACTGTGCAGCAATAAACAATAATTTATCTGCCTTTCTCAGTTTTATGGTTTGCATTTTTTAAGTCTTTAAATTTGTACCAATTGTTACACAGTTGATAGAAAACTAATATGTTATGGTTTCCACTGAGGGAATTTCTTAAACTAGTGAAGTCATGCTGAAGACATAAAGGTCATGGCGATACAGAGAGGATGCTGAGCAAAGCTTATGGATTTCTCTTTCTTTGATAGTCTTCTCGTATTGCTGCAGACAAGAAGCCCATAGGTAAAAATTTTCAGTTCCAAAATTACATGGATGAAAGATGGTACTCCATGAAACTAAAATTTTCCTTTAAAAGGAAGATACTTTCAATATATTTTTCTTCTAGTAAACATATAAAATAAACCCAGAGAGGTGCTTTTCTTAAATGAGTGATTAGATTATGAAGCATTTGCCCACAATGTGGCAATATGATGGATGGTTTGTGAAAATCAAATTCTCCTGTATTAAATTTTCTTTCTTTCTTATTTTATACCTGAACTGAATTTAGCTCTGACAGTGCAATAGCATTTGCTTCACTCAATATCAAAATCAGAAAGAACAATACAGAAGAAAAAAAATTTTCTTCAAAAGAGTTGCAAAGTTATATATTTTGTGTAATCCAAATCATATTAGGATGTTTAAAATTATAAAATTTTCCTAAACAATATAGTAAGCATCAAAATTAAGAACTAAAATAATATTGTAAATTTAAAATAAGATCTAATTTTGAGATTGACAGCTTAGAGCATGATGACTTAATCTTGGGATTTAATTTTTGTAAATATTAAGCTTGAATAAGTTATTCATGATTATTATAAATGTTTGGTAAGTATACAGAATTGCAGAAAAAATAATCTGTGAAATGATCACCCAAAATAATTATGTTATTTACCAGAGCACCTGTTATGGATCTTATTTTCATGCAATGTGATGTTTTTATAATGTGAGAGATTTAAGTCTATGATTATTTTTTGATTTTATTTGATATAATGTCATATTATTAAAACTTTCTGAAATCTTTAATAAGTATCCATGATTGTATAGATGTGTCAGACTGCACACTTAGGTATTGTTTTTCCAAAGACTAGATTGGCAATTTGGATTACATTTGATCATGCAGCAATGCATGATGCTGTATTTAATATTTGTTTGATGCTTGTTGTTGTGATTAATCTGCCAAAAGACTATGAATATGATAAAGCATTTCATATGTATTAGAGATTTAAGAAAAGTTATATTTTAAAAATAAATTCATTTCTGAATTATAATATAATTCATCATATGATTAGACAATTTTATTGCATCACTTGTAGTCTTTTTCACATTTCATGTTTAATACTTGTCTTAAATTCTGATTTATATGAGAGATAAGAAATTGTTTTTGTAATACTACTATGTCATTCCAAATCAACAATGTGGAATTTTAAAATATTAGAGCCTGATTGTTTTGAATTTAAAAAAAATTAACATTTAACTTTATTCATTTTCATACTAAAATATTTAATACTTAATTGTCTTCCATTGTCAATGATTTTCTGGTGATTTGTAAATGTTTTCTTGATGCTGAGATTGAATCCAGGGATGCTTTATTACTGAGCTATATCCCCAGCCTTTATTGTTTACTTAATTATTTTATTTTAAGAGAGGGTCTCGCAAAGTTCCTGATCTTGACTTCAAACTTGCTATCTTCCTGTCTCCATCCCCTTGTGTGGCAGGGATTGCAGGATTGGGCCTTGATGCCTGTACTTCTAGATATTTTAAATGAGTTGAAAAGCTACATAAATATTATAATAACCCTTTATTTGCTATTTTATCCTGCCTTTCCTTCAAAAAAATCCAACTTTTTCTAAAGTGGCTAATTTAGTTGAAATTAATATTTAGTCTAAATTATCAGATGAATGCTTATTCCATGACTTTACACTACATACTTTATGCAAACATCTTAAGTGCTTCTGACCTGTTTCTCAGTTTCTCATGTTTCTTGTATGTGACATTATTGTGAGGATCTTTTCAGTGTTATTTACTATGATTACTACTTGACTATCTAAGTAGTGATGGCTCACATATTGTGTCATAAGTGTCAACTGTAATAACCATATAATAATAAGATTTTTAAATTTTTCTATTGTCCTTATTTTGGGGATAGGCTTTAGCCTCCACAAAATTTTTAGGTTAAAGTTCTCTGAAAAAAGCAGACAAGAGGCAATCAAATCAAGTTCTTCAGTTGCATTGAAGAGAGAGGAAGGCCATGGCAAGCACTGGCATGCAACTCAGAAACTCATCACCCAGGTGAAACCCAGAAATTATTGTTTGTAGAATAATAAGAGAATTAACAAAACAAATAGCCTTTTCTAATGTAGTGCACGCATGGAGGAGGGGAAGTTCCTTTCCATGAACTGAAAGGTTTTAGAGAATTCAAACAATCCAGGCTCTGCTGTCAGACAAAATGGCAATCTGAGCAGAAAAGAGATTTGGCTACTACAGAGCAAATCAGCACAGGAGACTCCAGCTTTTTCCAGCACATTCAGTGAAAGCGGGGAAGGAGAACCAGCTTAAAAGGCAATTATCCTTTCAGCTTTCTGTGCTGAAGATTAGAAATCCTGGTAGCTTTTTTTCTTTTCTTCTCTTCCCTTGCCTTCTCTTTTCTTTCCTTCTTGTATGCTTTCTTTCTTGTTTTCTTGATTTGCTTTGTTGCATATCCAATATCCAATGGCCACCTATTCACTTCTCACTAAGTTTGTGACTGCCAATGTCATGAGTCAATCTGGGTTTAGGAGTGAGACTGTGGCACAGATCTTCGAGAAGCTCTGAGTAGTGCCAGGAGGCACAGCTAATGGTCAGAGGGCCCTCAGAGCAGAAAATGGTAGAGTGTGTTTTCTTTTGAAGTTGTAGGTCCTAAATTGTGACAAGGAGTAAGGCCATGGAAGTGGGATGGAGCTGGGCCGAGTGGGAAGGGGAGTGTGGAGTATACCAAAGTGTGGAGTCCATGCCCCATGACCAAACGTGATTAGAGGATCTGTTACCAAGACCTGGGCCCTTCCCTAAAACAACCCTCAGCACATACACTAAGGCTCTCAGGACAAGGGATGCAATTCAATCCCAAACGGTCCATATGCTCTGTGATAAGAAGTGTGGCTAAAACTTTTCTGTGATTCCTTTTATAGTCATGCCAACTTCCCTTGAGTACAAAATAAATAAGCTATCAAGGGTAATCTTAGCTCTGAAATGAGTGTTCCTTCAGGTCCCACTCATAGGCAAGGAGGGCCAGAGCTTAATCTACAAACTACTAATGGATTTGGCCTGAATGGATTGGAATCAGAAAGAACAAACTGATATGTAATTATTTCCCATGAACCTATACAAACTAGCTATGAAACTGAAGGTCCAGGTGGAATTGTTTCTCCACTTTTATAGCCTGAGAAAAATAACACTAAATCTTTTTTTGACTTTTTAGTTTGCTTTGTTTTGTGTTTTGTTTTTACTTAAGATTTTTTTATTCATACTGAAGTCTAATTTTACCTGTTTTACCTGTTAATTGGATTTTTTCAGTATTTCTCATTTTTCCCATTTGTATTTTCTTCTATTTTTGCTTTCTCTCTGTCCATGTTTTGTCTTCTCTTTCCTTCTCGCTTTTCCTCTCTTCTTTCTTCTGCCTTTTCCTTTTGTCAGTATATTTTAATAATAACTATACTGTCATGGAAGACTGGATATTCAGCTTAAACAATATTTAACCTATTTTCTGTTCACTCAGTGTAGACTTACAGACATATTTATCATTTTCTTTAGTATGTGTTGATGCATAATTTGCTCATAAGTTCCACTCTTAGTAGTGATTACTCCCTCATTTCAGTGTGGTGCTGGTTGTTGACCCTAATACCAATATTACACCAAGCAAGTGCTTTGATCCTGATATATCCCAAATCCAGGGCACATTGTAAAGATATGATTGTTGGTTAAAGAGACCCTCACACAATAGTGGAATAGATCTATCCCAACAGATGAGCAAACATGTACTACAATAACAGAAAATAGGAGAAAACAAGCTAACAAGATGTACTCAAAAGTTCATAACATCCCAAGAACTGATCCATAGACATTGAAGTGGGTAAAATCCTGAAGAAATCATTCAAAATAATTGATTAAAATGATCAATGAACTCAAAGCAGATACAAATAGATAATAAATGAGTTAAGATATATAATACAGCATATAAACAAGAAACTTGATAAAGAATCTCTTCAAAAGAGATTCTGAAAAACAAATAGAATTCTTGGAAATGAAAAGCATAATTAAGTGAAATAAAATATTCATAAATAGTATAGAGTGAGCATAAAACATGGTTTTATAACTTGAAAAAAAATCTCAAAATCTATAGAAAGTGTCAGACAAAATTTTACATCCATTCATAAGAAAAACCCTGAAGAAATTAGGGACAGAAAAACTTTTATCAAAATAATAAAGGCTATATGTGATAAACCCATGTCAGTATCATACTTAAATAGGAAAAACTGAAAATATTTCTTCTCAAATCAGTGAGGAGACATTGGTGTTCAGGTTTACCACTTCTACTCAATATCATACTTTAATTTTAGCTAGAGCAATTAAGCAGGAGAAAAATGTAGAGGGAATCTAAATAGGAAAGGAAGAAGTCAAATTATCCATATTTGCATATGGTCAGATTCTATGTTTAGAAGACTTTAAAGTATCCACCAAAAGACTTCCAGATATGATAAACATATTCAGCAAAGTAGCAAGATATAATCAACACGCAGAAATGAAAGGTTTTATTACATACCAGGAACGAATCCACTTTGAAAGAAATTGAGTGACGAATTCCACTCACAATAACAAAAAATAAGAAGAAAATAGGAATCAACCTCACCAAGGAGGTGAAAATCTTCTACAGTGAAAATTTAAAAATGCTGAAGAAAGAAATTGAAGAAGCCAGGAAGATGAAAAAAATCTTCTATGTTCATGGTTAGGAAGAAATAGTATCCTCAAAAGAACCATGTTACCAAAAATGATCTACTGATTCAGTGGAATCCCCATTGACATTCCACCGACTTTCATCATAAATTAGAACAACAATCATAAAATTCATCTGGAAGAACAACATACAGAATAGCAAAACCATTCTGAAGACAGGAGCCATGCTGGAAGCATCACACAACATGATTTACAATTATACTACAAAGCCATATGCCCAAAAAACCATGGTAACGACATAAAACTAGACACATAGATAGATGTTATAGAACCGAAGATGCAAAGATACGCACACAGCCACAGTCATCTGAAATTGGATGAAGCAACCAAAAATACACTGGAGAAAAGAAAGCATTGACAAATGGTGCTGGGGAAACTGGACATCCATACATAGAAAAGTAAAACTAGATCCATACCTCTCACTCTGTAAAAAACACAACTCAAAATGTACCAAAGACTTAGGCATTAAACCTGAAACATCATAACTACCAGAAGAAAGAGTAGGGGCAACTGTCCAACACATAGGCAGAGACAACAATTATTTATACATCAGGAAATAGCAACAAGATTGGTAATGGTATCATTACCAATGATACTGGGATGGTAGCATATTAAAAATCTTCTGTACAGCAAAGGAAAGAATTAAGAGGGAAGGGAGCCTATAGAACAGAAGAAAATATTTTCTGGTTACTTTCCTACCAGATGATTAATATCCAAAGTGTAAAATGAAATCAAAAATCTCAATGCCAAAACAAAACAGAACAGAGCAAAACAAAAATAACCCATTCAATGAAGGGAAGAATGAACTACAAAGTCTTTTTTTAAAAGTAGTGTATGAATCTCTAACGATTATTCAAAAATTATTCAACACCTTGAGACATCAGGGAATTTAAAATCAAAACTCTACAGTGATTTCATCTCCCTCATCATATGGCATTCATCAATTATATAAATAACAGTGAATGCTGGTAAGGATGCAGGGAAAAAAGAACTCTTATAGGCTGTTGGTTGCAGTGTAAATTAGCACAACAAGCATAAACTAAAAACAGACCTATCAGATGATCCAGCTATCTTGTCAGTATTTATAGAAAAGAATTGCTTCCTCAAGTTTTATTTAAAAAAATTAAAGTCAGAATACTTTAAGAAACATGCATACTCATGTGAATTACAACACAACTAGCAAAAACCAAGTTATGGAATCATGCTAGCTATCTGTCAGCAGAGGAACAGATAAACAAAACGGGCATGTATACACAAAAAATTTTTATTACACCATAGAGAAGAATGAAATTATGTCCTTTGCAGGAAAATAGATGATACTTGAGAGTATTATGTTCAACAAAAGAAGCCAGACAAAGAAAATCCAGGAACATATGTTTTTGCTCATATGTGAAAGCTAGAAAGAAAAAAAAGTGACAATAGGGGATGTCATGATAATAAAAGGGGAGGTATTGAAACAAAGCTGATCAAATTACACAATATGCATGTACAAATATACCAAAATTAAACTCACCACTGTATATTTAATATTCTCCAATAAATAATTTTGGTGATAGTTAAATTCTTTTGTAACTCTGCTTATATAGAATATAATGAATGTTCTAGACTTCAAATGTGCACAAAGAATTGTCTCACAATTTGTACACATTTGAAGTCCATACATGAAACAAAAAAAGAAGGCTGAAATAAAGAATGAGAGAATAGAAAAACCACAATTTTAATGACTTCAACTAAACCAATAACTTTCATTTCATTTTGTAAAATTTCAATTAATATTAATTTTATGTAATGAATTGTAAATATGGTACAAAAAAGAGACAGACAGGCTGCCTTAACTGTGACTCATTCATGTCTCACAAACACGAGTGGTAGAAGTCTCAGATGGTGCTCACTGTCTCCCTTCTTCCTCTAATAGTCATGGCAACCAGAGAACCATGATTTCATATTCCTGAGGTTAGACTGTCCCAGAAAGAACCTGTCAGGAACTCTGCTGCCAGCTGTGCCTCTGGAAGTGCCTTATTAGTGCTGAGAGCTTCACTATACTATCTAGGTGAAATATTCTTTTGTTATTTAAAAAAGAATATGAAACTATTGGGAGAAACTTTCATAACTGCCTCATACAGAGTGTCTATTTTTAAAAACACAATCACTTTCAAATGGAGAAAATGAAATCATCCTAGATTTTTGAAAGAGCAATATTTTATTTGTTTTAATGACTTCATGAATGCTCTATTCCTTAACAAATTCATCCCTCCTTCATTGAAAGCATGGCAAAGCTTTACCTAATATTATTTGTAATTTAAAAACATTTCTGTCACATACTCTCATACAGTTGGATGGTATATATTTATTATTCTTCTGTGTTTACTTGGTATTAGCAGTTTGATATTTAAGCTTTTACTTTGTTTCTTGGAATTTATGTTCATAATGCCTTCATGACCTGAATGCTATTTTAGATATAGATACTTTGCAAAAAGTTGTAAACGGAGAGACATCCAAATTTTAGAGTGTTCTGAAATGTTTGTTCTTTTTTTCCTTCACTAATTCATATACATGGTGTTAGGTGTTATAAACCAAATGCCAGAACCAGAAACATGACCCTGGTCCACAGAGATTGCAGTTTCATTGGAGAAGATGGGAGTAATGAGGCAACTGCAAAGCATGACAAATGTTATTAAAATACAAGGCACTGTAACACCCAAAAGGGAAGGTTGTTGGAACATCAAAATCATTCCAGAAATATCAACTTAAAAAGTATTTTGTCCAAAGTCGTTAATTCAGCCTACATTTGAATAAAATCAAATTTCAATTAATGCAGTCACTTTTTGTGTGTGTTCTGAGAAAATGTATGATTATTCCCATGATAGAGAACTTCATGATCTTTCTAAAAATCCTTGTTCCTTCTTTACATACTTGACTTCCAGAAGTAGATAATTTGCAGTTACTGACATATATTACCTGTTATTCAAGCTGTTTCTCTGAGAAAACCTGGTTTTGACTACATCTGAATCTAGGCATCCAAGGTTTCAGCAATGTCAGGAGTAGCTTTGCTTAATGTTCTTCTCATATTAATATCAATTACTGTGATGTTTCTTTCCATAGTTCAAATATATCTCTTCTAGGTCCTCTAAGGAAAATATTTTTCAGTTAAATTGCAGGTTTTAGATGGCAGATAATAAGTCATATTTGTCATTTTTAAAAACGAGCTTACATATTTATACAAAGTATGTCTCCAACTCAAGAATAATTTCTATTATGAAATATCATATTGTAAAGAAAATTAGGCAACTTGGAAAAACACTTAGAGTTCTTTACAATGCTTAATATTGACATGTAAGGATAAATATTGGTTTTACTGTGCTTGTTTAAAATCCTACATTACATGCACACACACACACACACACACACACAATTTTTCTTAATGTAATTTTTGTGGTGTGTTGTAAAATATGTTTCAGTACGTGAAATCTTTCCCCTAGCTATCCTAGCCTCCTGGGGTACCATCATAATCTAGAAAAAATGTAATGACAAAGTCAGTTTGTAGAAACTTGGGGAATTTATTATCTTGTCGAAGAAGGAAAATTCTCCATGGAAAGCAGTTTGATTTCTGAAACTTTTCCCCGTGGAGTACAAATCAAATAAAACACTACTTTCCAGGGCATACTGTTAGGAATTTTTTTAATACATGTAGGTCTTGGATTTTAATACTCTGCATGGTTATCATAGAAAGTAGAATATGTTTCTTAAAGATCACGGTATATCTAACATTTATATACGATGATATTGATTTTTTATTAGAAACAGACTATATGCAAGATGAAATATTGGGATTGGCTTCATAGTCTTAATGTAGTTATCTAAACCATGACCTCAAAATTAAGGCATATATCCCAAGAGGTTTGCAGGATAATCCTCTGGGATTTCTTGGCAGAAGTTATATATTAGAAGGTTTCGTAGCTGTGCAGGTGTGTATATCTGTTCAGAAGCACATAAAAGATCTCATATCTTATGTCTATTTTGTCTGTGCTTTACAATGTTAAAAACCAAGGTGTATGTTCTGATCTGTTCTTTCAAATACTTTTGAAACCAAATTAATTATTTTTCTATCATAAGGTATTTGGTTCCTCTATCTCAAACAAATAATTATAGATCAAGAATTATTCATAATTTCTCAAAAGGTATCTTTGTTATGCAAATATACCACTTTTAGCTTGTAGTAGGAAACAATAATCTATCTCAAGTTTAATGGTGATGTTTTAAGGGAAATTTGATGAATTTACAGTGAGAGGCATTGGATACTAATAAAATTGTCATTATATATCTATGTCAAGTTTGGTAGGACTCTTAACCAATATAAATATCCGTTTCCTTGAAAGCAAAATAAAATGGTTTGATTTGCATGACTAGATTAAATCTGAGCTTCCTTCTAATTCTAAATTTAGATAATAAATATGTATATCAATCCCTGCAATGCAGTCATATTATGAGCCAAAAATTCAGTAGTTATAAATGTTTATTTTAGATTTTATGCTTCATCTTGCAACAAACCTAAAGGGACACAATAAAAGAATGTTTCTTCTCTTCACAAACCTCTTAATTCGGCTCTTAAATGTTTACATGCTTAATTTCATTAATCAGACATTTAGAATGAAATGAAAGCCAACCCTCCAGAAAATTTTACTTCCCAGGTGGTGTTAGGATGTAATGTGCTGGAAGTAATATAAATTACAGACATAAGAACCATTGAACAGGGCAATGCCATTTACAGACAAAACTAAAATTAACCAATCCTTTCACATGAAATTTATTATGTGGTATATATAAACTAATTCAAAAATTAAACATCATATATATGAGTAAAGGAAATTGTAAATGTTAGTGAATGTTCTTTATTAGAAACAATGTGGAAGATCTTTTAAAAAGAGGAAAACCATTTTAAAACAAGGAACTATTCAAAGATTTGATGTACATCTATACGTACGTAAATACAGGGAGGTAACTATGTTTTGAGATTTCTAAAATGATCTTTTCTAGCAAAAAGGAAAGAAGAATTTCCAATGTGAATGAGGAATTATCTAAACAGGGGTGAATTTTTAAAATGAGGATTATAGTAACTAGAAAGAACTTTCTATTTTACTAAAGAGTAGAACACAAAAAACATTTAACTTATAAAAATAAAAAACTGAAATGAAATTGCTCATATTTTACCACAATGTTTTATAAATTTATTTATTTTTGTTACTTAAACATAACTATATTTGAAATACAAAAAGTTACATAGAATATGCTTTTGAAAATATCATACAACTTAGAACTTCTTAAAAAACATATACTAATGTTTAACAAACTACTGAAATTTTATCTCTTACCTGAAAAAAATGTCACTTTATCATTTGTTGCTTTCTTCATCTTGAAACTTTGTGACTCATTGATTTCAACATCTACTGGCTTCATGAGTGAATGTTCAAGCACATCTCTCAAGAAATGACATATTCAATATTGGATTTGTGATCATTTTTATGGAAGGGTGGATGATATCAAAGGGCAGATTAATCTCCATTCTTCAATGCTTAGAGAAGAGTTTAGTCAATTTATATATAGGCCAGTGAATTTTAAATGAAATACTTCATCTTGAATATGTTTGTGCTGACAGATACCTTTATTTATGTTAAAGAAATATTTAATATAAATATTAGAATGTGTTTCCATTTAACTGTTCAAATGGCATAAAATGTATTTTCACTTTCTAATTTCATTTTAATAAGACAAAATTTCTTACCTGCCTATTTGTATCATTAATATATACACATTTGTATTATATACATACATTAATATATACATTCATACATATCTTTAATCTAGACATACATATATACCTTTAATATATACATACATATGTTTTTATGAAAACTTATGGAATGTGTATATATTTATATGTACATGCTTCATTACAGTTTGCTCAGATTTTAACTATATGAACACCAAATTGGCATTTCATGATTCAGATGATACTTGAAAGAGTAAAAAATTGTTTAGGGACTTCATTTGGTTAAGTAGAGAATTTAGGTTATTTAACTTCCAGGGAGTTGACAAGATATTTAAGTCAATGTTTGGATATATATGACTGATGTATTCAGTTCACACAGTTTCATAACAAAACCATTCTAACATATTATTTCCAAAATCCCATTCCATTTCTATTTCCTTTGTAGTAGTAAATGAACTACATTTATTAAAGTAACAACACAGTAGCACATTCCTAATGAATAAAAAGGACAATTTTGTAGCTTTTGTTGGTTTGATGACAGCAGGAAGAATCAACCCCTTTAAGCTAGTCAGGGGGTCTCTAGAAAATGTCAAATACAAATGCAAGTTCAAATATCATGTCTGCACCTTTCAAATCTTAAGTCCAAACAATAAAGTAAAAGATGGTCTATTTCCTTTATCAACAGATATTTCTCTCCAAAAATTCACCTGGATAGTCTGAGTCCAGAATTCTTAGGCTCCTGGGAGCTATGCAGCATGTATTTTAGCACGAGGAGAGTCCCATTTCCCCTGGTTTGGCCATCACACTTTTCTCTCCCTGGGTTTAGGACAAATATGTTCATGAGACCTTGATGTTCTTACCTATCTTCACAGCAACCCTCATCTCCTACAGATGGGGCAAATTGACAATGCTCAGGCTGTATGCACTCACCCTGAGATAAATTCCCCCAAATCAAGGCTGGTAGCAAACAGGCCAAGCATAGTGTTTATTGGTTTGCTTAGCTAACCTAAGAAAAGCACCACATTTTGGGGTAGCTTGAGCCACAAAATTTCTGGAACAGACTTCAGAAGTTCAAGTCTGAGATTAAGGCGTGTGAGTGAGCTTGACTCACTCTGAGGGTGAAGATGACTTCACTCTAAGGTGAAGAATACATTACCAGTATCTTTCCTAGCTTCATGTGGTTTGCTGAAGGTTTTAAGGCATTCTTCCAGTGTGGTAGTTGTCTACAAATTTCTCCAAACTCATAAGGAAATGAGTTCCACTTGTGTAGAGGTTACCCTAATGTGGAAGTTTCTCTCTGAATAGGCCTTACCTCTAAATATCACATTCTGAGATATTGAGGCTAGAACTTCAATGTAAGAATTTTTAGGGGACAAAATTTAAGCAATATCATCTCTAAAATACAGGGACTAGCGTGGAACATAGATTAAAGTCTGCAGCATTTTTTAGACCTGCAGACACTGTTTCACATGAACTGTGAAACTAACAGAACTTCAGAGCCCCCAGGAAAACTCAGAGCCAGTAGCACCTGTCACCCAGATTTGCAGTTAATTCTTAGGGAAGATTATATTAATTTCACTAAAATTTTTTTAAGTTCAATTTGAAGATATCACCACATTTGTTGAGTTCTAGCATATTAGTTTACAGTTACAGAATAATATATTACTTGTAAGTACTTAAAATTTTTAACTCATAATTCTGAAAAACAAAGTTATTTGATTCTTTAGAAATTCCCTGGCTATCAAATTTTAATATTATTTAATGTGACAGGAGAAAGAAGCATGTCAAAATTCTTGATAAGTACATAATATAAATGTGTTGTATTTAATTTGTTTAATTTAAAATAATTTTGTCCTATATGTGAAAATCAAAACTTGTATCTTGTTTCTTATTTTTCTTCATGAAATAAGAATCAGTCTCCATTTTCAAAGACTGTCAAATCATCAAAATCCATCTCTTAGTAAATCCATCACTCACAAGTTCTATCTCTCCACCTATAATAAGTTTCCAGTGTGGCCCTAAACTTCTGATCTGACTTAGGTCTCCATCCCTACCTAATTGTACGGTCACGGCTATTATAATATCATCAGCAAATAATCCCTATTATGATAGCCTCCTTTGAATGTTGATCTACTCTATCTAGCAAAACCAACTGTCTGTTTAGATTGTTGATTTTATTTACTTGTTTTTGCATTGTAAGAATTATTTTAAAACTGATGTATGGAGTAGAGACAAGGTGATAAGAGCATAAAACCAATGTTCATGCAGGGAAATAAGGAGAGAGGTAAAATAAAAATATCTAAGTAATCCAAGTATCATAAATCCATGATAAAGGATTGAGTATATAGAAGACAGAGGGAAAGAAGCATAAAAGGAGAGAAGAATATAGAACTACCATATAGCTTTAATGAATTTTTAGCAATAAAACAGTAGTACTTCAATCAAGTGTCATCTATCAGAGGCACAGAGGATGACCTTAGTATATACATTGTATACCTAGCCAGTGGCTCAGAGCAGCATGTGTCCAATGTAGCTATGGTGTGAAAACGCAGGTGGATTTCAAAGCACAGCAGCAGGAACCAGAAGTCAATTATTCATTGAATGATAGGGAATTTGAAAAGTGTGTTTTCATAATTGCTTTGTTCTTTTACTTAATGTAGCTTATTCACTTGTTTTCTAAGTTACTTTAAAGGAAAACAAGAAAACAAACAGAAGTCTCCACCTCTGTTTCGTTGTTTCTTCCATAAAGTTTTGATGTTTGAACGTTGGACTAGCCTATGGTACTGTCATTGGACATTTTATTTTTCATATTCACTTTCTAGGAAATACCATCCAGACTAGGTCCAGCTAATGATTCAACACTCGGCAGGATCTTGTCCATATATATCTAACCTAGCCTCTGACTGAGTTTGAACTTGTACTTTCACTTTATATCTTATACCACAAATGGTGACTTCAAATAAATTCTTCTCTCCTTTTCTTGTCTCTGGACAATAATGGGACATCTTTATCAGTCTTCTCAATAATCAGTGGAGGAATTCTGCATCTAACTAGGGCAAAATAACTGATTCTACATTTATATTTTCATGATAAATAACCATAAAACTAAAGGAAGTATTAAAAAATCAGAGATATATGGCTTTTGAGAATGAGTCTTCCACAGCATTGGGCAACAGACTGCAGAACAGGGATTTCTGAGGAAGGAAAACTGGATAAGCCCCTCAGCCACTTTGGTACTCTTTCCTGTAGCCAATAGGTGGATTTCCAATGGCATCTGAGGTTCTACAAAATTAAAGAAGAAGACAGTGCATCTTGTGGACATTGAAACAATGCAATTTGTGATAAAAAGCAGTAAAAAAGAGATCTGGGAAAGGGAATGTAAAAAAATCCTGTAGATACTTGGCTGAGAGTTAGGCTGTGTGCATCCAAAAAAGTTCAGCTCCACTTAAAGTTCACTAGAGGGCAGTTGTTAAGAAATTAAGAGAAGAAGAAGAAACAGAAGAGCTGATTGTGTAGCCAGGACAGATTGGAAAGACTGTTAACGCTTGGATAGACACAGCAGGCACAGAACTGTGACATCTTAAAGCTCCACCATGAGCGGATAAAGCTCCAGTAAAGCCAACTCCTCTCCACCAGAAGTTCCACTGGAAAAAGGAGTTTGGAAGTGTGAGGCCATCAAGGCAGGAAGGACTGGGCTGCTTGTGCTTCCCATAGGCTCAATATACTACAGAACACAACTTCACCTAAACAAGTTCAAGAATAACAGTCAGTAATTGAAGTACTGACCAGAACAGGAATCAACATTTGTTACAGGAGCATATTTTAAATTATCTACAAGACACCACGTGGAATACCCACAATGTAATCTAAGTTAATTAGAAGGATCACAACCAAGAAGAATCTAATGAGAAATGAGCATTAAATAAAAAACAATATCATGGAGGGGATCTCAGAACAAAAAGACAACATAGGTTAAAAAGTGAGAAAATCTAAATTGCATATGGAACTTTAGAAAATAATATTGGATCAGTATTGGCTCATAAATTATGATAAATACACTATATGAATATAAGATGTAAATTATTGAGAATACTGAATGTATACATGGGGAACTCTCTCTACTGCCTTCTCAATTTTCTATAGATATAAAACTATTCCAAAATAAAATTTCAATATAGAATAATTCAATATAAAACATGAAAATGAGAAACTGAATGTAACTAAACTTTGAGAAACACAGCTTATAATAGAAACTCAGGAAAGAAAATTTAAACGTACTATTATAAATGGATTAATCTACAAAATATGTTTAAAAATTAAATTTCAATAACCTAAATAGCAAATAATGAATAGTTTAAATAGAAGAGAAGGGATTTCATCCAAGAAACTTAAGCTATGTGTAAAAACGTCAAATGGAAATCCAAGATCTAAAAATTATATTCATTGAAATTAAAATGTAACTGAATTTTAAAATCAGATTGGAGATGGAAGCATCAGATAGAATTGGGGAATCAATGAACCTGAAGAGAAATTAATAAAAAATGTTCCAATTCCAAAAATATATTTTAAGAAATGAAGAAAATAAACATATGCTCAAAGAGTTATAGGAAACTATCACATATTTACATTTGTGTATAATTAGAATCCCAAATGATGTAGAAAGTAAGAAAATTAAGTGGAAAAATATTTGATGAAATTTTGGTAAAAATATCCAAATTCCAATAAAAATGGAAATACAGGTATAAAAAGAAATGATCAATATAAAAATTCTGATAAAACCTTAATTAGGCACATCATGGTTAACCTGCTATAAAGGTAAGGAAAAAATTTGAAAGTAACCGAAGGAGAAACATAATTGAAAAATGATTTCCTATCAGAAGCAATGGTGACCAGAACACAATGGTATAACACTATGAAAGTGTTAAAATATGAAAACAAATTATCAATGAGTAATTTTTTTATTTTTTATTTTTATTTTTACAGACTGCATTTTGATTCATTGCACACAAATGGGTACATCTTTTCTTTTCTATGGTTGTGTACCATGTAGATTCACACCATTTCATGTAATCATACATGTACATAGGGTAATGATGTCTGTCTCATTCCACCATTTTTCATATCCCTCCCTCTCATTTCTTTCTATGTAATCTAAATTTCCTCCATTCTTCTCCCCCACCCCGCTCCTCCCACCCCCATTATATATCATCATTCACTTATCAGGGAAAACATTCGGCCTTTGGTTTTTTAGGTTTGGCTTATTTCACTTAACACAATAGTCTCCAATTCCATCCATTTGTCTGCAAATGCCATATTCTTCTTTTTCTTTATGGCTGAATAATATTCCACTGTGTATATACACCACAGTTTCTTACCTATTCATCTGTTGAAGGGCATCTAAGTAGTATTTTTAGTAAAAAATGTGCTTTTCAAAATAAAGGATAAAACAAAATATTTTCAAGGAAAGAAACATTGGGAGAATGTATTATCACCCCATGTAAACCCCAAGGAATGCTAAATGATATTGGTCAGGATGAAAGGATATAAATGGAGATGGAAACTGATTTTTAAAAAAGATTTTATTAATTTCCAAAATAAAATTATCTGTGCAGAGTAGCAAAATATTATTTCATATAATATTATTTAGGAGTATATATTCTAAATTAGGATATATATTATTCTAGGAAATAAAAGCTATCACACAAAACACCACTTGTGCTTAATAAACAGATTAAACTCTTTTTTTCAGAAACATTTTTTTCACAGTAAAAACTACATAGTTTGACATGGGACCTGGAAAAATGAAGTGTGAAATAAATTTGGCAAGGTTGAAGTTGTAAGTGAAAATTTCAAGAATGAAATGTGAATTATAAATATAAATTGATAACAATGCTAACTAAATAATCTTTGATAAATAAAAATAATCCCAATAAACCCCAAACACCTGGGAACAAAATAATAAAAATAATCTGATTTAAGGTTTCAAAAGAAAAAAATATTCAATTGAATATTAAAGAAAATGTTTAATTAATGTGAAAAATATAAAGGAAGAGGCACATATTTAAAAAATGGAAAGGACAAATGTATATAAAAGAAATAGTAATTTGGCAGACAAATCTAATCATGTTGATGATTTTCTTAAATATAAAAGCCTAAATAGATTAATCAACCGAATTTGTCAACCCTCATTAGAGAAAAACACTGAATAATATTATTTTAAAGACATACTTTCAATATAAGAAAAAAAAGGCTAAAAGAAAAATGCAAATTATAAGCATGAGTTGTCTCATCAAAGATGTCTCATATTCTGTGCTTTTCATTCTTTAAATGTCAAGAGTCTAATTTATATCTTGCATAGTAACCTTGTGCTTATTCTTGTGATTTTTCCTTTTTGGTATCAGGAATTAAACCCAGACCCTCTTAATCTCTGAGCCACATTCCCAGACATTTTTATATTTTATTTTGAGAAGGTTTCCTTCAGTTGCCTTAGGACCTTGCTTCATTGCTGAGGCTGACTTTGAACTTGGAATCTTCCTGCTTCAGCCTCCCAAACTGCTGGGATTAAAGATGTATAACACCACACCCAGCTATTATGCTTTACCAGTATTTTTCAAATCAAACCCTATGTTAGATTTCACTAGTATCTTCAGAAAAAATAAGTGTTTCAGATATTTTTTCTTGGTTCATTTTGTATGAAGGTATGTAGGATGTGAAAACCAAAGAATACAGGTTTTAAATGCTTCTTAGGAAATACTTTTCCTAGAATTCAGATCTTAAGTCCAAGCTGGTGTAAAGAAGCCACTACTTTTATATATATAAGAATAATATACAAAATATATTATATATAATTACGTACATTCTTAATTATATATATCTAATATATATTTAATATATTAAACATGTTTTAAAATATATATGAAATATATACAATTAAATATATATAACCAAGAGGTGCTGAACCAGTGAGCCATATCCCCAGTCTTGTTTTTTAAAAATTTTATTTAGAGATAAGTCCTCCTTAAATTGCTGAGGCTGTCTTTGAACTCTTGATCTTCTTGTCCTAGCCTTCAAAGTCTCTGAGATTACAGGCCTGTACTCCATGCCCAGCCAGGAAACCACTTTGACTTAACAATAAAATAAAATAAAACAAAATAAACATCTAAGTTACTTTTTGTGATAAGAAGCTGAAAGATTGTGAATTTGAGCAGAAAAAGCATATGAAATCTGTCCATTAAGATACTAACAGAACCTAAAGTAATGTTGTGTATTGTATTGGTTTTAGAAATCTACATGTTCAGCAATTATGGAAGAGAGCATTTTGAAACTGTAACAAAAATACCACAAATTCAGGCTTGCTTCTCAGAATAATGTTGGAAATTGCTCAAAACATGATTTTTCCATTTTAAAATGAAGCAAAATCCTTAGTGATTAGAATGAACCAGACGGAAATTGTTCTCAGAAATTAGAAGTCTTTGCAGTTGTCAGGTAGAATGAACACAATTCCTGATGGAGTAGCTAAGTGACAGCAGCCACCTTTTGTTCATTACATTACCAGAGGAAACCCAATGAATGACAATTGTTGCGATCCTGAACCTGCATTGTTATTAAGAAGAATGAAGAATGACTTATGAAGCTCTTAGCAGTAATGATGCTTGTCCCAGAAGATGAGAGGAAAAGCTAAGCAGCTGTAAGATGTTCTGTTTGATGAGGAGAATTATGATTAAAGAAGGAGCACATCAGGGCTTTTATAAACCTGATAGGGGGATTACTTGAACTATCGAAAATAATGGAGTGTTACCCATCATAATACCACTGCTACTAGATTAATTGAGACTTGGGAGGAGTTACTAAAATCAATCTTCATACACAATTCATTTCAAATTAAATAATATTCTGAATCAAGTTTTACTTTTTGAATAAAAAATCTAAAATACTAGATGGTTATGAAATGTGATTCACAAACTATGAATAAATAGGAAGAACTCATAAAATGTGAGCACAGTATAGTTGTGCATGAATTATGCTAAAATCTTCATTTGATGATCTATTAACAAATTGTATCTCAAATATGGAGATAAGTAAAGGAGTCATGAAATTCTGATTCTGTCAATAAAAATAAATCCTGACAGTGTTTTAAAATATATATACAGATAGTATAAATTCAAGATTCAAGCTTCAAAACAATGTCTGAGAGTTCTCACGTTTTATATATATATATATATATATATATATACACATATATATATGTGTATATATATATATATATATTTTGCCTTATTTGTCCAATGAACCTAAATATATTTTAGTTTTTAAATTGTCAAATCCAAATATCACTCAAATAAATATTATGGTCCTAACACAATTCTGTGAAAGAGGACTTGCATGGTCTGATAATAGTATTTTGGAATGAAACAGATTTCAGAAAACAAACTTTCCTTTGTTTTAAGGAAATTTGTATAGGAGGGAAGAAAGTGTAATGTGGAAAAGGTCTTTTGATAAGCAAGAGGTTTCAGTACAGATTCTGCCTCTTGTGAACTATGTTCTCCTGCTTGGATGGTTAAGCACCTTCCAGGTTCCACTTCAAGGGTCTAAACCACAATGCTCTTCTAAAAAAGACTAGTGCCTGAAACAATCTGCAGTCAACAAAGGAATGTTTTTACTATAAATCAGTTTAAAATCAGTAATTTTATTATTGTGGTTTATTGTCAATCCTAAATCCTTTGAGAAGTAAGGGTATCAATATATAGATGTAAATGGCTAATAATTAAAGTCATACTCTGAATATTCACCAGTCTGCATTTAATGGTTTAGGGCATTTCAAAAACTAGAAAAAAGTAGGATAGTATGGTTGCATCTAAACCAAATACAGGTTTTAGAATTTATGCTAGTTAAATATTTTCATGTTTCCATCTTACATCTTAAGCGCACTTGTTAAAACTGACATGGAACTGATGTTCACTGTACTCGTGCTACTACAAATTGTTGTATGTAAAATATGTGACATGCAAAGATGAATGAAATTACATATTGGAAATTACAATATCAGAAAAAATAATAAAGAAAAAATGTTTTGAGACATGATCCCTTAATGATTATCATGTAGATGGAGGAATTTTTTAATTCTATTTAAATTTTCAGTTTTGTTAAATCTTGATCCATTGCATCACAACATAATATTTAGCTCAGTGGCATTTTGTCATTATAATACACAGCTATGGTAAGTCATTTATATAGAAAACACATACTTTTTCCTTTCTTCTATACATAGTATGATTAAATTCACTAGAGACTCTGTTGTTGAAAAGATGATGAAATAATGTCACTACATGTGCCTACTTTTATTTTCATCCCAAGTATAGTTTTATAAAACTATATCATTTTCTGTGTCCTATTTTATCAAAAATGATTTTTGAACAAGAACCCAGGTCATAATATAAAAATGAACAAACGATATTGGTGGTAGGTCACATGGTAGAGATATTGCGCTAAGAGGATTATTTATTTTACTTCAAAATTTCAACTGCACTCAACCATTTCTGTCACTTATGCATTTATTGTATTTCCACATTGACTTTTTCATATATATTGTAATCCATTATTCCTATAATACTGGATAGGAAAAAATAAATTTTCTGGACTCTGTCAGATTTATAGATTATTACTAAAAGTGATCTGAATGTGTTGTTATCATTGATACAAAACAATTATTGATTATCACAAGCTTCAAATCAGGATATAATTGAACAAACAGCTCCCATCGATATCTCACAATTCCCTATTAGCTCCTAATCCATATATACTAGCATTTTCCACTCTAGTGTACAATCACTATGAGGAATTGTTAATGAGCAAGCCTGAAAAGCAATCATCATAAAGGACATCAGCGTGATTTTGATTTCTCTTACTAAGTGAGAAAACAATTTGTTACGAATAACTATTGTTTCATTTCATCTGCTTTTGGAGTTCGGTTACTTCAAAAAGAATTTTTCATTGCAGTGCAGTGCACAGTTTTAAAATAGTTTCAAAAAAAGCCTATAACTAAGATGAAATTCAAGGGAGAAATGTATATGTGATAAGATCATCTCTAATTTGTGATATACAATCCTGACAAATGCTATCTTAATATTTTTGTCCCACTGTTAGAGACATTCATGTTTTATTCATTTTTCCTCTGAAACTTTAAGAACCTCATAAGAGACTGATTATGTTTTTCATTTTCTAATTTTCAGACAACCAGCAATGGACACCCTCATATAAATGATTCTAATATAATCACTGTGTCTTCGATGAACAATGTACTTAAATTGACTTCACCATTAGCGGCAACAGTTAAGAACTTTCATACTACATTGGTTTTATGACTTTTCTAAAAATTTTAAATCTTTTCAATTAAGCTGACACAAGTGAAAGCATGAATTTTTCATTAAAACAGTATAAATGAATTTCATTTTCCTTTGCTTCTTAGAAAATATAAGACATTCTATATCATAGTTTCTAAAGCTTACCAAAAGTATCAGATTTCTGAATAAATATGCATACATAGTTTATATATGTGAGATCAAGATTACTTGAAACGTGAGCATTTCATGTGATGCGTTATCCAAACTTGTTGGAAAACAAATGTTCATATTTTATTTTATGTTATATCATTTTACAGTTATGCTGCATTTTGCATAGAATTTTAGGGTTATAGCCAGTTCTTTTTTATAGCTAATTCTCTTTTCATGTTCTATTTAACTTTCTTTTAATGGAGCATGATAAGCAAAGGTATTTTTAAAATATGTTCCCATTTACCTTATTTCCAAAGGCTCTTCCCTATTTCCTGCCAGTGTGATATTCCTGATGCCTGCTGATAATTTTTCTTTAAGAATCCAATACATCAAATCCAATTTGGGGCAAAACTGGTCAAGCTAAATCTTTATATGGTTTAAAAAATAAAATGTTCATTAAACAAAGTCATAACAAGGAAAAGGTGTCCATGTATAATTTCTTTCAGGTCTCTTTGTTGATCTAAGTGACAGAACAGGCCCAAATCACAATTCCTGTCAGCTGGGGCTTTTGAGCAGTTTCTCTGAAATGCCAAATGCAAGAAGGTTATGGTTTTGATAGTCATTTGAATTTTCCCTAAAGAATGAGGTCACTTTCTAAACCATGATAAAAACTGTATCAATGAAATTTTCCAGAAAAGATTAAAAAGAAAATAAAAACTTACCTAAAGAAGATGATATTTCCCAAAACTAAACTGCTGATTACAGGAAAAGTTCATATCATCATTGTAGAAAAATATGAAAGACATATTAAAGGTATTTGTAATTTTACTTAAATCTTTAAAATGTTCCATGAGTTATATTTAATATTATCAATGTGTACAAGCATACTGACTTTGAAAAAAAATGAATAAAAATTAGAATACTACATGCAGTTGACATGGTAGATCAGATCTGGCAATAATCTGACTGACTCTCACCATTATGATAAATCATACCTTAATCTCTTCCACCAGGAGCTACATTTCCATGTGACTAGTTCCAATTAAAGGCCGTTTCTTATTTATGCAGATAGTGTAAGATGGTTTGGATAGGTTTTTTTTGTTCAAGACCACTTATCATTTAGAAACAGAATTGGAATGCTTTGATACACCAAGCCAGGCTTAGTCTTCCTACTGTTTATGTGTAAAGATAGACTGATCATTTATTCTATGATAAAGGACTGACAGAACAAAGCTTTCTTTGATAATCAAGCTGCACAGTCTTTGGGGGATGAATACATGCTAAGACTTGCAATGAAAGAAAACATTAACTCTCAATGATGTGAAAGGGGGAAAAGAATTAATTTGAGAAATTATTGAAAGTATGGTTGTGCAATAAATTTAACATTTTACATTTATATTAGTAAATTTTTAAAATAAAATTTTACATGATAAATTTCTTCCAAAAATAAAGGAAATGTTTTGTATGTAACTTGCTTAAAATTGGTTCTACGTAATGCCAAAAATAGCTATTCAATAAATCTAACCAAAAACAATGAAAGTGTACACATAGATTGAAATTCATCATTGTGTTATCATTAGTAATTCAAGTAACAGGATCATTGAATTAAATAATTGGATAAACATATTTAGTCAGAAATTTGTACAAACAGGGGTGTTACATAAATAAATAACAAAATCAATAAAATTCAAACCCAAGACCATTATTTAAGTGACTATCAATTTCACATAGCTTGAATTATAATACTAATTTGTTAATAACATATATCTATTGCTTATCATTTAAAATAATTAAGCCACATGTATTTATGGTATAATATGTACAACCCTCTCTATATAAATAGAAATGTATTCAAGTTGTGAATAAGAATCAGTAGCATAAAGAATAGATTTCATGACTTCAAAACAAGGGCCGTGTGAAGTCCCTTTTAATTTTACCTAATCTCAGTTACTTTAAAAACTTTAAATATCATCCATCACCACATACTTTCATGCACTTTGTTTTCATGTAAAATATATGGAGCAAAGTTGAAGAAGAGGTTATTACACAAAAATTCTAAATGCTGAAATATCTACCTCTGTAGCTGACCTTGATGCTTACTGGAAATTATAGCTGCATTCTATAGACACCTACGGTCTATGTTCTCACTTAGCTTTCTGACAGCAATCAACCTGGATGACATTTTTGAAAAGGAAACATGAATTTTTATTCTTATAGGATCTGAGTCATTGATGGCCTTGCATTAACTGGTCTACATGGATTTTTACCATTATACTATAAACTTTCAGTATTATGCTATTATATAATATAAGGGAGTTATATAATATGACTGAGTCATCTCATTGAGTCACCTGACTTTCAAAGATAACCCCCCTTGTCCCTATTATATGGAAGAAACCGTTTTCTCCTCTATAATTAAAATCAATTACCCTTTCAGTATAATGGCAGTGAGGGCTGTCTCCATTCCATTTCATGTGCCTCTGCTTTTTCTGGTGGATGCATTTATATCTTGGCTACTTGGTTCTCCAGTCTTTCCCAAGGATGGAAGCTACAACATGCTCACTCTGTTATTAATTTCACAGTAAGAGAGGACTTTTTTCAAATTCTTCTCGTAGTTCTCTTGACCATGCCTCCTATCCCTCTGGGAGATGGCACCTTCTTCTTGCCACTGGATTAAAGTATATATCCTGTGAATTAGACTGCTCCATTTGAAGTATTTTATACTCCTTTCAGTACTATAATTTTGTCTTCAGTAGCTATTCCACACCTCTATTAGGTCACTGCTTCTTGTCAATAGGGAATGTGCTAAATTATTAAAGTCAGTGGGTATGGAGATGTCACAGTGATTAAGAAAACAATTTGTTGAGGTATGATTGACATACAAAAAACTGCACATCAATTACATCTTTTGATGGATTTGAGATATGCATACACTCAGAAACCATCACCACAGTGAAGATAATGGTATTTACCACCAAGATTCCTTGCAGCCCCTTGTAATTTCTTCCTTTTGCTCCTTCCTATCCCACAACCATCAAGCAACCACTAATATGATCTTTTATTTTATTTTTGTCTACTTTTTTCAGAATGGAGAACAAATTTGGTTGCTATTCCCACATTGGTCATCCCTATTGGTCAGAATAGGCTTTGCATTTCTTAAACTATAAAATCATCTCCTAGGGAGAAATAATAGTGAGTTGAGCAACATGGCAAGAGACAAGGTTTGTTGCAAATCATTAACTCAACATGCTATACTCAGAATATAAATACATATAATTATATATTATATATTAAATATTATATTATATATATTCTTATTAGAAAAAAAATCTCTTCCATTCTAAGACATAATAGTTTTAATTAACTATCAGTAGGTAGCCAGTTGGTTGCTCCATGGTAATTGTGTCATACCTGGTTACAGAATTGCCTCTAATGGTAGCAGGTTTTCCACTCGGCAGTGCAGTACTAATAAGGAGATGAACCTTGGAGAGAAGTCTACATATTTTGGAGCTCATGATATTTCACCATGGTTTTCCCAAGGCAATCATAATCATTGGACATAAAGAGCTTGATGTAATGTATCTACATAGAGATAGTCAGCACCATGGTTTTATCTCTTCAGAAGTCACTGCCACAATAATTATTCCATTTTATTTTTTTCTTATTCTTGTTTATGCTGGTGAACATCTTAGTCACTGCCCCAAGATCCATACCTGGGCATATCTATGCCTTACGTCACCTTGTTTCCACATAGAGGAGACAAAATGTTTTAGCTAATCATGTGCATTTTGGAAAAAGTTCCAATCACTAAATCATCAGGGCAATCTAAGCAGTAGTCCTGAGGATGTAAGAAGTTTCCGATGTTCTGCTGTTGTGCAGTGTCCACAGTGGCCTTTGAATGTAATGCTGACCTGTCTCTAAACATGGACACCTACAGGAAATTTCCCATGGGAACTAAGGTATAGGTTGAAAGAAACATGGTAAAATAATTAGGGCAGGTAACTTAAGAATATGAGCTACTTGCATATGATGTCAGTTATGCTTTAAGGACCAATGTTGACCAAATCAGAGGTAGAATATAGACTATATATATTCAAATGTAACTTTGAATGCACTAAGTAAATATAATTTTATAGTTTACCATGTGTTATACACTATGTTTATGTGGAATGATTTGAGATTCCTAGTCTCTTGGAAGCCATTGATCAGGAGTTTAACTAGCACCAGGTCTGTTATCAACCTAAAACCTGGCATCCATCCAAAACCCTACTGCTTTGCACTATGCTTCTTCAAATATGTTTTTTCAGAGACTCCATTCAGACTTTATCAATGCCATGGAAACTTCTAATATCATTTGATGTGATGGATTACAAATCAGGTCAGCTTGCACCTCAGCTTGATCCTAAGTCAGAGACATCTTTTGCTCCAAGACCCACTCAGAATTGGCAGCCTTGTGGACTAGCTGATAGATGGTTTATGCAGCATAACCAAATCTGGTATATACATTAGCTATAAAAGACAAGGAAATACAACAAGACTTTTGAGTTTCTTATTGTGGAAGTGTGAGTGGTTTCCTATCTAAACAGGACACCCCAAACATCCTTTGTAGTATATGATGAACCTCCTTCTCAATTGCACTATAACAAAGAAAAAGAAAATGGATATATTCCTTCCTGCAGCTATATACCAAACACAGTCTTAACCATACCTCAGTTATATTATTTCCTTACTGAAGGGAATTTTTAAAATTAGCTTTGTAGTAATTCCTAGGGTTTGCATTCTTCCAATAAAGACAGCACATCTAAAACAGTAGCCATGGTTTTCATCACCAACTTAGGATGACATCAAACAACCATAGAAAATCTCTATGACTTATGGGAATATTTTCCTGATTAAAAGTCTTAAATGGACATATATACTAAATATCAAAATTGCATTTCCCAAATCTTTGATAGTAGCAGTAAGCGCTATAGTTTATGAGAGGATTCAGTACAACTATAGTTCACTTTTAGGATTTAGGAAGTTTCAGGAACTTCTGCCTTGCTCTTTCTGTTTATTATGATTCCTTTGTGTAGCATCACAGAACATGCTAATATGATAATGTGTGGATTGTACCTGTTGCCTAGATATCTGTTCTGACTTTCTGACAGAGGAAAAAACTGAGATAGTTCAGCAGTCACATCAGCTACATTAGGACTTTGGTTAAGACTTCATCTATGACTCTAACTTCTAGACCACTATTGCATTTTGGAATTCTGACAGTCAACAAAAACTGAGAGAATATATATGGAATTCTCAATTTATATTACTTATTTTCTAAATTATTATATTATTTATGATATTTCCCAGTGAAAGTGTCCTAATAAATGACTGAAAATCCCTCTCCTCAAAACTGAAAAATTGTATCAGGATTTATGTGGAGCTTCAATGATGGACTGTTTCTTCAAGTTACTAAGGCTTCTGTTCTGTGGAAAAATTCCAAACATCACTTTTGAAAGTTATTTACCTTTGGCTTTTTGTGATTGGCTTATTTCACTTAGCATGATATTCTCTAATTCCACCTGTTTATCTTCAAATGCCACAATGAATCAAAATGCTTTCTGTTAAAATTAAAATCATAAAGAAAGTTGTTTGCTACAATACTTTCCAGGAATCTTTATAAAAATATTGCTACAACTGAATTATATAAAATAGTTGAAATTTACTCCTTAAATTTTGGAAGGGAGATGTCCAAATCAAGATATTAGCAGAGTTGGTTTGCTCTTTATACTTCAATAGAGAATCAGCTCCATGCCTCTCTCCTAACTTCTAATGGTTGCTAGAAATACTTGATATTCCATAGCTTATAGCCAAATCTCTCCAATCTCTTCCTCCTTCAACACATGACCTTTTCCTCTAGGACTCTTTTGTCATTGTGTGTTTTCAAATCTCTTTTTTCTCACAAGGCTAATGATCATTTAATTTTGGTCTTACTCTAATCTGAGTATGACTGCATCATAACTTGATTATATTGGAGATAAAATGCTCATTTAAAATAAGGCCACATTTATAGATACGTAGGATTATACTTCTATACCTCTTCTGGAAGTTTGTAACTCAATCTGCAACTGTTGATTGGCACTACACTGAGAAAGATAACACTACCTTTGAATGTAGTATAACAGAAAGCAGAGACAAATAGATTGATCATGAGGGGTATGTTAATTGGCTTTCTATCACTGGGAAAAATACCTGAGAATATCAACTTAGAGTGGAAGGATTTATTTTGACTTGCAGTTTCAGAGGTTCTGAAAGTTCTTTCAGAACTTATAGGCAAAAATAACGGTGGTAAGTAGTAGCTAAGAAAATCTTCTTACCTCATGGTAGCTATGAAGAAGGATGAGAAGAAGAATAAGTCCAGGGAAAATGAATATTCTCCATGCATGCTTCCAGGGACCTATTTCCTCCAGTCACATCCCACCATGTAGATTTTCCTCTACATCCCAGTAGTTCATTTAACTAATAATGAGCTAATGCACTGATGAAGTCAGAACCTTCAGATCCACCCAATCACTTCCTAAAAGGTCCACCTTTGAAAATCACTGCATTGGGTACCAAATTTTCAACATCTAAGACTTTAAGGGACATGCCAGATTCAAATCTAACTTTCTTCTCCTGGCTTCAAAGGATTATGAGAATCTAATAATGCAAAATGCTTTAGTCTATCTCTAAGAGTCCCCATAATTTTAACTATTTCTGAATTTTTTAAAAGTCTAAGCCCAAAGCATCCTCTGATATGCAAGGAAAACTCTTCTGTGATCCTGTATCAAAATCAAAAAGAAAGTTATATACTTCCAACATGCCCAACACAGTAAACATGCCCATTACAAAAGGGAGAAGTAGGAGCATATATAAAAGGAATGGGACCAAAGCAAAATGGTAACCCAAAAGGACAAAGCATAAATCCTTTAGTTAAAAGTATGGCATCCAGAGCATACAGTGGTGGGTTGTGGGCTCCAAAGGACTGAAATACTTCTGACCCTATAGTCTTGCTGATTTTAACCCACATGGCCTCTCTTGGACTCCTCTGCTCATTGTCTGCAGCTTTCCTCAGCAGAAGTTCCAAGTTCTTGGCACATCTACCTTCTCAGGATCTCCATTGAAACTATGGCTTCCATCTTAAAGTTTTATGTACTGTTATCTCAGGGGCTGTGTGAAGAGATTCTGACCTTGACACACATTTCTGGCCCCTTGGACCTTCCTTTAATTTTTGGAAAAAACTTGCATAACCCTGTATATATTGCCTTGTTCATGCCTGCAAAACCAAGACAAGGGGAATGATGTCAAGGTCAGTTGCCAGCAAGTGTAGTAACCTAGGCCCACTTGGAGCATGGTTGCAATGTCCTCTGAGTGCCTTTGTAGCTAAGAAAGGTGAACCAAATCATTGGAAAACATCTTCTTAGGTACCCTCTGCAAAGTCTCTCAAATGAGTTTACACTTTTACACCTTTGAACCTATGATGAGCAGGATCTGACCATTTCCTGAGATGCTCTCAGGGCATCTTTCCTATTTTCCTGAAGCAAAGTACTTATCTCCTCTTTAGTAGCATTAATATTTTCAGTGGCCAGAATTTTCTTTACCCAAATTTTGCATGTGTTTTGCTGGTCAAACTTGTTTTGTTTTTGTTTTTACTCTTTCTGCATTTTCTTTTGTTTCTAATTTTTCCTGTAAACCTAGTTAAAAGCTTTCAAAAATAATCATTCCACTGTCTAAATATTGTACTGCCTTGAAATTTACCCTGCCATATTAATTTTCCACCTTTAAATTTAGCCTTACACAATGTCTCATTATGTAGACAATATATGTGAAGTTCTTTGCCAAAATTTAGTATGTGTGAATATTGGCAACAGCAACTGAATTCTGGGTCTTGAACTGTCTTGTAACAGAGGGCATGCCTCTCCCGGGAACTCTCTGTGTGAAGGCATTGGTTTTAGACTGCCCAGTTGCAATGGTGATGCCCTGTGCCAGCCACGGAGCTATTTAGTTCTTGACCTTGAGGTTCAGACACCAGCTGCCCAAGTAGAAAGTTATGGGCTCAAGGTGATCATTGTAATCAGACTGCTCATACTCATGACCTTGGTTCTGCTTACTTTGAAGAAACTTTCTCACTATGAATCCATTGGATGCTTATGTGTACATAATAAATGTACTGAGCTTGTTTGGTGTCACTACCTTCCTACCAAGGAGTAGTCAACCACCAAGACTCAGTTTTTCTCTATTTGTGTCTGTTTGTCTTTTCTCCATTCCCTCACCACCAAGCCTAGGAACCTGATTTAACAGCATGTTAACATGGCATGTGACCTCTAGTTCAATTCCCAATAGTATCCACATTCACATATGATCTTAATTTACTGTAAACATTGTGTTATATTTCTATAAACATTCTGGTCTTACAAGATCACACCAGAATCATCCATTATAGTTTGCTTACATTTTAAGTCTTCTGTAGACTGTGTCTCCAAAAATTTCCAGTTTTCCTAAAAACTAGTCCCAAAGGTTCATTGGTGAGGTCACACCAATGACTTCACTTCTTGATATATTTTTGGTGCATAGAAAACTTCTTACCTGAAGTTTGGAGATTTCCCCCTTTAACAATCCATAAACACCAAGTGGAGACACTTCAATATATCTTGATGCCTCTAATGATGGAAGAGTGGGACAATGAATATAATCACAAAGTTCTTGTTTTGGTAATGGTCATATAACACAAGACAAATGCATTGCTGTTTTCTTTAATTTAGTCAAGAACCCTGGCTACATCTTCAGAAGAATGATGTTATGAGAATCCTGAAGGTTTGAAATGACAGAAACCATGTTCCCAGCATGTCCCTTGACTTGTTCAAGATTAAAATAAAGCTAATAATAATAATAATAATAATAATAATAAAAATAAAAATATCATCCTATTCTTTAAAAAAGTCAGCCAAGTATGGAGTCCCAGAAATTCAGAACATTGTTAAAGTCTTTATATATCTAATCTGTTGTAGAAACCAAATTATTCAGGATCTAAAGGAGAGGCACAAAATAAATTTCCATGTGGGTTTAGATTGTCTGATGAGCTTCCATGAAGTGTTATTTTTTTTTAGTTAAACAACAGAATTGAAAGAAAATAATAAGTAGATGCATCAAACTATATCACATGTAATACCAGATTTCACATCAGTACTTTTCTTCTTTAAAGACTTTGATCATTAAGTCCAAGGCATAGAAAATTAGAGGTCTTTGCATTGTGGAACAAAAGGAGAAAAGTACCTCTTGCTCAAAGAACTATCACATTTCTTCTGTTTAATACTTAACACCAGAACAGAAATTAACACATGGATATGTGTATGTGCATGTGTGTGTCTCCGTGTGTCTGCATATTGAGTTTCTAAATAATGATATGTTCAGTTTCTGAATGACTGGATTAGTTCATTTGATTATGTATTTGATGTTTAGTCTAATAGTTATTACATACAAATCTAATCAAAACTGAACTTAAAGAGCAAAGATATTTGAATATTATATGTATATAACTTTTATATCATAGGGAATTTATGTAGTTAATGTTTCATCCACTTTATATATAAGAATGCTGGTTGACCAAGTTTAAGCAATTTCCCTAAGGTGGTTTTAATGACCACATGCAATTCTCCTGTTTGTGAACAATGAAAATGTTTCAATGTTCCAATGAAATCAAACTGATTTTAAAGAATGTCTTTGCTGGCACATCCCTTCGCCCAAATCAAGTCACTTGCCCTTCAACTTCAATTTTAGGAATGTCTTTTGCCCCAGATAAATCCATCAAGTATTTATTCAGTATCCACAAAATAATGAGTTGCTCTAATAACTAATCTAGAGGCACCTCCTTTCAGGCCTACTAATCTCCATGACTCCACCTGTATTGCTGGAAGGTGTTGACATATTTCTAATTTTGGTAATAACAATAATTGACTTTGGCTCTTGTTTCTAATTATGTTATCTCATGATTGCTTTGGACTAAGTTCAAGTATTTTGTTTTTTAGGAATAACAAAAATCTCCAAATTATGCCAATCTATACTCTTAACCAATGCTTAGCTTTTTGACTTTTTGAAAACAATTTGCACTAAGACCATCTGTTTTTTTGTAGCACTCATTGTTTTATGATAAAATATAAATGTCAAAAATATTGTTGAGAAATTGCCATAAATAACTAAAACTTACAGATGTGACTTTAGTTAAAATTAGTTTCAGAGTATTAAAATACATGAAATAAAACACTGCATCAAATCTTACAAGTAAATTAGGGAGGCACTCAAAGGAATGAACTTTCCTACCACATCTCACCACTTTTTAGAAATTCATGATTCATTCAAACTGTGGAGCTTTTGTCCTGTTTGGTCTATTTTTATGGATGTGTGATATTTGTGAATGCTTATTAAGATCTTAGAATCTACACACTACCTGCATTTTATTAATTAGAAATCCACTTATTTTTCATGCTCAGTCCTTCATCTATTCAAGAACAAGTTGAAAAGGCTGAACTGTGAACTCCCTGCCAGTGCTGGCATGCATGGGTTTTCTCCTAGCTACATCACTACTTAATAGGCAGGTAGAAGGCATACTCATTCACAGCTGATGAAGTTAAAATAATGTGCTCTATTTAAAAATTTATGCCACCTGAGACTTGGGAGGGAAAAACATTAGGATCACAAGTTTGAGGTTAATCTCAACTTACGAAGACTCTGGCTCAAAATAAAAATTAAAAAAAAAAAGGAATAAAGAAAAAAATGTCATATCTCAAATTAAGTTTCAATAGCTTAAGTTGCAACTGATTTTATATTATTCAAATGAAAGGGAACTATTTCTATTAAAACAATTTTAAAATATACCTTTTTTCAAATGCATTAATCTATTTTAAATTGCATATAGTATCATACAATACAGAAGAAAAGAAAAATTAATAATGATTTCTAATTGTCATAACAGTTTTTTTAAAATAAAAATATCCAAATTCTTTCAATTTCTTTGTGTATTAATTTTCTAGGCCTAAGTCTATTTTTACCTTACTTGAAAGTGGAATTAAATGTTATGTTTCTCATACCAAGAACTGCAGGTATCACAGTGACATTGTGGGAGTTATTTTTTGAAAAAGACAATTATTTAAATAAATTTACTTTAATACATATTCCATACAAAATATTCAAATCTTATCAAATTATACTTTAATAATGTGACTATAGAAAATGGAATACATTAATCAAAATTATTTAGGGACTGTTAAAAGGAAGATGGAAAAATGCTAAAGGAATGCTAAAGGAATATAAAGAAAATCTTTTTATAAAGCATATAATAGAAGTTTGTGTTCTAAACTTATTTATCATTTTTTAGTTGTTTATACAAAAAATCTGAAATTTTTCAAAAAACATTAATAATGTGATTTCTCTAATCATCTCAGGTTTTTTTTTCAGATTTACTACAAAATTT
>JAJEJO010000373.1:0-114556 GCA_020662805.1 Glaucomys volans | reverse complement strand
AAATTCGAATTAATATCCCAATGATGTACCTCATAGAAATAGAGAAAGCCATTATGAAATTCATTTGGAAGAATAAGAAAACCAGAATAGCCAAAGCAATCTGTAGCAGAAAAAGTGAAGCAAGAGGTATCCAATACCAGACCTTCAACTATACTACCAAGCAATAATAACAAAAATGGCATAGTATTGGCACCAAAGTAGACAGGTAGACCAATAGTACAGAATAGAAGACACAGAGACAAACCCACATAAATACAGTTTTCGCATACTAGACATATGTGCCAAAAACATACAGTGGAGAAAAGATGGCTTCTTCAACAAATGGTGCTGGGAAAACTGGAATTCCATATGCATCAAAATAAAATTAAACCCTATTTCTCACCCTGCACAAAACTCAACTCAAAATGGATCAAGGACCTAGGAATGAGACAAGAGGTTGATTTCTTAACTGTGAAGCTGGAGCAATAGAGATGAGATCAAAGAGTTGGAAGCACCTGACACCTCACATGGAGATCTGGGGCTACATTGCCTCCCTAAAATGTACTGGAGAGAGAAACCTAAAACTTGTATATTGTCTACAGTGCAATTATCACATTTTCACAGATAAACTTCATTTTATTCATGTAAAATTTCCTGCCTTGAAATAGAATCCTGCCAATAATAAAACTTAAGCATGGACACTGGTTCAGCAGGTGGTAACAAGACAGATTTTACAGTTAGAAATCTGTAAAATACACAGATTCTGTATTTTCCTATAATGTAGTAATAAAATGATCAGTGAGATTGTCTCCTGCAATACCATAAAAATCAGTTGATATCAAATAAAATACCCAAAAGAAGAAAATTTAAAAAATCAATTGAGGATGTTCTGTGTAGACAAATTCTTGGTCTTGTCAGCAAAATTGTAAAAGAAAAAGCTTGAAAATATAATTCATCAATGAATAAAAATACAATATTCACTCACTGTGTTCACTCAGGTTTGTAGATTTGGAGAACAGAAGAGCAATTTTGAGGGATTCCTCAAATTTATGTAATTATAAAGCTATCCTTTTTAAGATTATGAATTTACATTTAGAAATGGGAATAAAGGTGCTCATTTCTATTCAAATCATTTTCTTTCCTCATGTGGTGTGGTAGACTAAATAAAATCCATAATTACCAACCAGTAAGTCATTAATATCCTTATTTCTACTACTGAAAGCTATTAGACTCCTACTATAACTTGAAGAAACTTGGAAAAAGGTTTATCCCAGATTTGTGTGTAAAGAGCCCAGCAAGCCAACACTTCCATATCGACCTACTTAGAAGAACCTCGTGGTTCCACCAGAAGACATCAAGAGCTGATAAACAAAGAAAAGTAACAGGATACAAAATCATCATACATAATCAACAGATTTTATGTACATCAATAAGGAATAAGCTGAGAAAAAAATATCAGAAGAAAAATTCCATTCACTTTAACTTAAAAAATAAAACCTAGGAATAAATCTAACAAAGAAGATGAAAGACCTCCCTACAAAGAAAATTACAGATCAATCAGCTAATAAACTGAAGAAGCTATTAAAAGATGGAAAGAGCTCCCATGCTCATGGATAGGCAGAACTAATATTCTTAAAAGGAACATTTTACCAAAATCAAATTACAAATTCAATGCAATACTCATGAAATTAAAATGATAATCTGCAGGGAACTAGAACAATATGAAAAAATCTTATCGAAGAACAAAAGACCCAAAATCATCAAAGAAATTCTGAGAGGAAACAGAGCAAATGTGGAGACATCAAAATCCTCTATTTCAAATTACATGATGGAACCATGATAAAAATAATTGCATGATGCCAGTACAAAAGCAGACACACAGACAATTGGAACAGAGTAGAAGACACAGGCAGAAACCCACAGAGTCATCTGATATTTGACAAAAGTGGCAACAATATACATTAGAGAAAAGAGAGCTTCTTTAACAAATGGTGCAGGAAAAATGGGTATCCATAGAACCAAATTAAATCCCTATCTCTTATCATGTACAAAAATCAACACAAAATCAATCAAATATCTGAACAGAAGACCAGAAACTTTGCAACTGTTAGAAGAAAATATAGGGAAATACTTCAACATGTAGGCACAGGCAATGACTTGCTGAATAGGACTCCTATAGCTCAGGAAGTAATAAAAAAGAATCAAGTGAAAACGTTCGACACAGCTGCACATACATATTGGCATAAAGAGACAGCTTGCAGAATGGGAGACAATTTTTGTCAGTTACTCCCCTGCAGAGGATTAGTATCCAGAATTTATAAGAAAAACTCCAAATCTCTGCTGGGGGCATGGTTGTAATCTCAGCAGCTCAGGAGGCTGAGGGAGGAGGTTTTCAACTTCAAAGCCAGCCTCAGACACTTAGCAAGGACCTAAAGTAACTCAGGGAACTCTGTCTCTAAATATAATATAAAAAAGAACTGGGGATGTGGATCACTGTTTAAGCACCAATGGGTTCAAACCCTAGTACAAAATAAATAAATAAATAAAATAAAACCACTCTGAAATCTCTAAATCTCTACATGTAAAGAACAAATAATTTATTCAATAAATGGGCAAGAGTATGGAACAAACATAAGAAGCAAGAGGCACAAATGCTCAACAACTATATGAAAAACGATTCAACATTTTTAGCTATCAGGTAAGGCAAATCAAAACCACACTGAGATTCCATCTCCTTCAGTCAGAATGCCAAACAACAAGTGTAAAACAATAAATGCTGGTGAGGATGTAGGTATAAAGGAACTCTCAGACACTGTTGGTGGGAATATAAATTAGTACAGCCACTGTGGAAGTCAGTGTGGATTTTTCTCAGAAAGTAAAAATCAAAATACCATATGATCCACAAATAACACTCCTGGTGTTTATCCAAGAGAATTAAACTTGGCATACTTTAGAGATTCATGCATACTCATGTTTATTTCAGCACAACTCTCAAGAGCCAAGCTATGGTGTTAGCCTTAGTGTCAATGAACAAATGTATTAATAAAATAAAAATCCTTATTTTATTTCTCTAAAATGCAACAAAAATTCAAACATTGTTAAGAACATAAAAAGTTGATATCAGTAAAAGTGGTTAATTAAAATATTGTGCAATAGGAACACAATGTTTGTATGCTTTATTTGCATGATGTTTTAATTAGAAGGAAATTTAATATGCGTGTCTTTTTAAATAATATTTTAAATTTTGCTGGTGATAGATTATTATATCTTATAAATAGTTAGAAATGCAGTACTAAAAATCAAGTAAAAGGGACAAGCATGAGTCAAATCTAATTTTTTAAAAATAAGATTTAACAAAATTTGAAATTATTTATAGATACCAACTAACCATAACATAAACTAGAAAGAAATTATTTACCTACAGAGCATCAAATTCTTTGTTGAGAGATTTAAAAGTGGTAACAAATGCCCAGAAAGAATAGAAAAAAAATCTGATTTAGTTATTGTTATATATATAATTTGTAAGTCTGACAACTTCAACCCTGATAAATACCTGGAGGAAAGTTAAAAACATTGAACATAAGTTTTCTACAGAAACTGCAATGGAATACATATATTTTTTTATTTGATAAACTAATTTAAGAGTAAAAGCCTATTTCTTTGAATTAAAAAGTGAAACTTTCAAAAATAGACAATGATTTAAGTAAATTTATCATCTTTTTTTAAAAATGATATTATCATAGTGAGACGTAGGTAAAAAGCAAGTTCTCTGACATTGAATCTGTGCTAGAAGGGATGATGGAACTGATTTAAGTTTCTAGTTCCTCCTTTTATGTGAATGAGGTTGTGCAAAAAATATATAAATATGAACATCAGCATCTCATATCCTCACATAACCCCAGTTTTCTAATTTTTCAAAAGGAAATAATAATTTAACTACGATCTTTTAATGTGATAATTATCAAAAATTCCCCCCAAGCCCCACACTATTTAAATATGGCCAAAAAATTAACTGAGTAATATAATGTTTTTCACCTTATGAATTTTAATTTATACTTTATTAATGTCCTAGCTCTGGGGTCCAATTATGGTCTCTCTTGAATAAAATGAAACTTAACTTAGAGGGAGATACGGCAGTGATTGAAAGAGAAGAGGGTTCAGGGAAATCAGGCAAGTCCCACAGGCTCTCCTCCACGCTCTTGAAAACAGAAATCTGTCAGGGGAGATGGGAGCCAAGGGCTGACATGGGGACATTTGATTTCAGAGATAATCTGTAGAACATGTGATTTTGGTGAACAATTAAATAAATATTTATCTGCAAGAATAGTAAGTCCTGAACACTGTTCTGCAAATGGAAGACCGAACTCCATGCTTCATTTACCCCAAAATAACTAAGACAGAAAATTGAGGAAATGTTTATTTTTTCTTGGATGAAACATTTTATATCTATGTTTCTATTATTTAAAATTGATCTTTTTTATGGATTGAAATGAATATAACATCAGAGAAGACATATTATATATCAATGACAGAAGCATGAATTATTTTACTAGAATTTAAAAGAAGGGATTAATGAATGTATATATCTTTTTTAGTCAAAGTTCTGGCTTGAATGAACAGTTCTTAATTTATCTTAAGATTCATGTTAGGTACATATGATTTCTTCTTCTTCTTTTTTTCCCCTATTATGGCCTATTGCAAACATACCTGCTTACAAGTAATTTAAGCTCTGAAGTAATTCATAAAACTACTCATCCAGAGCAAAACCACCACTGAGGCATGTAAACAGAATTTCAAAGACTGGTACGAATATAGCCTCAATCCTGCTATCCCTGCACATTCAGTAAAGTACACAAAAATCATGAGCCATTCTGTTTTAAATAATAGAGTATTTTGTTTGTTTTTTAAAGTATGATTTTTTTTTTTTTTTTTTTTTTAGTTGTAGATGGGCACATTACCTTTATTTATTTATTTTCATGTGGTGCTGAAGATTGAACCCAGTGCCTCACAGGCTAGGCAAGCCCCTGAGCTACAACCCCAGCCCAGGTGGCATGTTCTTATGGGAAAACACCAAAGACTTCACCAGCAAACAATTAGAACTAATAAGTGAATTGATAAACATTAACATAACCATCAGCAGTGTCATTACATGCCAAAAGTGAATTTTTGGAAACATGAATCAAGAGAAATGTAAATCAAAACCACAGTGAAATATTACCTCATTCTAGTAATAACGGCAGCTGTTAAAAAAATTTATAGGGTAACAATTACTGTTGAAAATATGTAGGAAGATTAATATTAATTCTAGTAATTATGTAATTTTTTTCATGTTGTAAAAAAAGTTATTAGTGCTTACTATTATATCATTTTCTTGTGTAACACTTCATCCAGTATCAATCTTCTTTTTGAAGCATAATTATCTTCATTCCCTAATACACACCATGATTTCTAGATAGATGAAAATTTGGTCTAAAACACTTTCTTTTTCTCAGTTTTTCTTCAGCACACCTCTTCTTTTGTTGTCAAATTTTATTTGTAATTTTGGAATATGTGACAATTACCAAGATCATATTGTTAAATTATATTTTGAACTGTCATGTAATTCATCTTTTCCTAGCAATCTACAAACAACTTAGACACTTCACATTTTTATGGTTGTTTTGTCAATTGTTTAATGAATTTTATTCTTCCTTTGTTCCTTTGTTCCTTTCTATCTTTTGTTGTGATTTGTTGATTTCTGTACTAATAATATTTTATTACTTTCTTATTATCATTTTAGTAGCAGCTGGAGATCTGTTTTATTTTGTTTCTTGTTTGTTTTTGTTTTATGCCATTAGCAGGAGACTCACATAAAACATGTTTAAGTTCTAAGAGTTTACCTTAAGCTAGCCTAGCATAACTCCCATGTAAATCTCTACATTTTTATGTATCTCTCAAATTTTATGCAATCCATGCCATGCTTAATATATATTTTTATTTTTCCTTTTAATTAGTTCATTTTAGTTAGTTATACATAACATTAGGATTCATTTGACATAATTATAAAAGCATGACATACAATTTGCTCCAATTCAGTCCCCAGTAGTATCCCTTTCCTGCCCTCCCTCCCTCTCCTCTTCCTGTTCCCTTCCCTCTGATCTGCTCTTTCATTTATTTATTTTAGTTAGTGTCTTGTGGATATACATGATGGTGAGATTGATTCACTGTTAAATATTCACATGTATCAAAGGAAAGCTAGGTCAGATTCATTCCACTGTTCTTCCCTTGTCTCTTCCCTTCTCCTTCCCCCTTAATTTCCATTCTGTAGTCTACTGATTTTTTCTTCTGTTTTCATATTTTTTTTGTCTTAAACAAGTGGCATGCATTTTTCACAGTTCTGGAGTCTATGTCCAAGTCTATGTCAAAGATCCAGGTGCCATTTTATATGGTTTCTAGTGAGGGTTAGGAAGAAAATAATTTCTCTCTTTTTCTTCTTATCACTGCTAATAATTCCATCATGGGTGCTCTACCCTCATGACCTAATCTGATGGTAATTGCTTCTTGCAGCCCCCTTCTCCAAATAGGATCACATTTGCAATTAGGGCTTCAATATATAAATTTGGGGAAAAACAAATATCCAGTCCATAACATATTCCCTTTTTTATATTCATTTTCTCTATGTCTTCTTAAAAAGTTTTTACTTGTTCTAATTTGTTGTACTTCACACTAAAATGCATTTATATGTTTAGATAGATCATACATGAATGGAGCATAATCTCATTTTTCTGATTATACTTATTGTAGGATCACATCAGTCATGCAGTCATATGTGTACATGAGGTAATAATGTCTGTTTCACTCTACTATCATTCCTACTGCCATACCACTTCCCCTCCCTTCACTCTCCTCTACCTAATATAAAGTAACTCTATCTTTCCTATACCCCCCTTTTTGTGAATTAGGATCCGCATATCAGAGAAAACATTCGGCCTTTGTTTTTTGGCCTATTTAGCTTAACATGATATTCTCCAACTCCATCCATTTACCAGTATATGCCATAATTTCATTCTTCTTTAAAACTGAGTAACATTTATATGTCTTATAATCCAAATTCAAAAATATGTGTACATCTCTATTTCTTTAAAATAACATATATATAATAGACTGAAATAAATTTAAATATCAAATGCATGGATAAAAATATTTAAGCCTTCCTTTAGAGTATGTCAATCCTCCATTTCCATGCCCAAACTAAGACGGAGTCAATCAATTGTTTCAAAATTCTAATAGGACTTTTTACCACCAGAGTCTGAATTAATATGGAATAATAAATATGCACAAAAAAACTTTTCTGAAATCAATCCTTTGCACACTGTCATTTAACTCTTGGTCTTTGAAAATCTCGTATAGCTTAGGAAAAATTGAGAAGTAAAATCCCCAAAGAAAAAAACCTGTTATTGGTGAGTAAATTACTAGAAAAAAAAAGGCTTGATAGAATAGTAAACGTGCATACCAGGTCTGACAGACCAATATATCTGACACAATGTACAGTTAATGTCTCCTTGAAGCACAGGTTCTCATCAGGCCAATGGACGGTAGGATGAAACCCCATTTCATCATGAATGCTCAGTGGAAATACAGGGGTGTTGCCAAGATTATTCTAAACAGTATTCACCATTTAAGTCTCTTAAATCTGAAACTCCAGTGCGTCCTGCTTGAGCGCCCCGTCACCTCGCCGGGTTCCTTCTCTTCTCCCTCCTCAGTCGGCCCATCCTCATCCTGCGCTCCTCCCGCGCCCCTGCTGCCACCCACTGAGGAAAATGAGATGGCAACGATCTGCGGATGACCCCTCATCACCACTGTGCGGCCTACAGCTCTGCGGAGCAGAAGGAGGAAGAGGAGATGGCAGCTACATCAAGCTGGGTGGCAGGCAGATCCAAAGGATATCATGAAGTTTCCAGGATCTTTGGAAAACCAGAGATTGTCTTTCCTGTTGAAAAAGGCAATCTCTAGGGAAGCTCACATGTGGAAGGTGAATGTGCCGAAAATACCTATAAATCAAAATGCGTCCCCATCCCAGAGAGATGAAATAATTCAGTGGCTGGCCAAGCTCAAGTACCAATTCAACCTTTATCCAGAAACATTTGCTCTTGCTGGCAGTGTTTTGGACAGATTTTTAGCTACTGTAAAAGCCCACCCAAAATACTTGTGTTGTATTGCAATCATCTGTGTTTTCCCTAGCTGTCAAGACTGTTGAAGAGGATGAGAAAATTCCAGTACGGAAGGTATTAGCAAGAAACAGTTTCTGTGCATGTTCCTCATTTGAAATTTTGAGAATGGAGAGAATTATTCTGGATAAGTTGAATTGGGATCTTCACACAGCCACACCATTGGATTTACTTAACATTTCCCATGCCATTGCCATGTCAACTAGGCCTCAGGTACTTTTCAAAGTACCAAATTGAGCCCATCTCAACATTTGGCAGTCCTTACCAAGCAACTACTTCACTGTATGACCTGTAACCAACTTCTGCAATTCGAAGGATCCATGCTTGCTCTGGTCATGGTTAGTTTGGAAATGGAGAAACTCTTTCCTGATTGGCTTCCTCTTACAATTGAACTGTTTTGGGAAGCACAGGTGGATAGCTCCCAGTTGAGCCACTGTCGAGCTTGTGGCATGTCACCTTTCTACTCTGCAGTCGTCCCTGTCTTTAAATTCTGTTTATGTCTACTGTCCCCTCAAGCACCCCTGGAGATCTGTGACAAAGGAGCGTTCACATTACATCCCTCCTCTGTCTCAGATTCAGATTTCTCCAAGGACAGCATTAAGCCAGAAGGGCCAGGCAGAGGTACAGCAGCCTTCTACCATCATCTCCCAGCTGCCAGTGGGTGCAAGCATACCTCTGTGAAGCACAAAGTAGAGGAAATGGAAGTGGATGATTTCTATGATGGAATCAAACAGCTCTGTAATGAAGACAGTGTTTCAGAGAAAATGGGTTCTGTGTGTGGCAACAATTTATCAAGGCAAGAGGTTCATGCTTCCCCTTGTCCACTTTTCTTTAATGTAGTTAACCTTCCAGTGCAAAACTAAGGTTGACTACTCTGAGAATGAGAATATGCAAAACCCGGAAAGTCTGTAGAGGGGTGTGTACCTCATTCAGCTGATTTGAAGTGAGCCAGGAAAAAAAATTTTTTTAAACTTCATTTACTTGTCCAACTAATTACAATTCATTGTTTAAAGACCTATAAACTCAAAAGATCCAAAGTATTTTTTAAAAGTTAAAAAAATAGTATGAAAGTATAAAAGTTAAAAAAAATAGTATTTATAATATACCAGTTCCACTCTTTTCTCTGCCAAAATGTAGTTCACTCAATGTCAAAATTTATACATGTAATGTTCTGAAAAAGGTTCTAAAACTGAGAGGTAGCAAACCTTGCTCCTGTTGTCCTGATTTAAATCCTATTGCTTTTGCTTGCTTCTCCATTTTTAATGCAATTTATGCATGTTCATCTCTGTCTTCTGACTTCCACTGAATTGGTAACCTCTGAAATCTTTTTTAGTAGTTAAATTTAGTATGGCGGCCATGTCCAATTCATGATTCAAATTCCAATTAGTCTGAAAAGGGTACTTTAGAATTGTCCCATATGAATCAGAGGTGGTAGAAGGAAAAAGTTCTCAAGTTACCACATTGATTTTTGTGCTGGCCTTACTTCAGTTTTTCGAGTTTAAAAGAACAAAATAACTTCATTTTGGTTTAAAGTGAGGCTTAAAATGGCATGTAATTAAGACAGATTTGTTGAAAGCATTTTTGACAATTGTGTAAAAGAATTTGTGATAAAGTTAATACATTCAGGTGCTCAACAAAGAAACATGTATGTAACCTATAATTGGATTTTTATAACTGATCTGTTTTCACTCATTTATAATCAGTAGGAGAGACTGTCTAGATATGGGGCAGCTCTATGATTTGAGTCTTATAATATGTAATAACTGAATTTAATACCCTAGTTTTATGTTAAGCTCTTTCTTAACAGAAATTATTTTCCCCTTTCCCACCCCAATCAACCTATATTTTTCTTAACTTCTGGATTCTGAGCTCCCTTCACAGTCTGAAGAAGGTATTGCAGCCAGAACCATGTACTGATGATAAAAGCCTCTGGTAGCAATAAAAAGTTGAAATCAGCATACAATAGTAATACAGTCACATCAATGTTCATAGTTGCTCAATTCACAATAGCTAGAATGTGGAACCAACCTAGATGCCCTTCAATAGATGAATGGATAAAGAAACTGCGGTATATACACACAATGGAATATTACTTAGCCATAAAGAAGAATAAAATTATGGCATTTGCAGGTAAATGGATGAAGTTGGATCCTGTCATGCTAAGTGAGATTAAGCCAATCCCAAAAATCCAAAGACCAAATGATCTGATAAGTGGATGATGTTACATAATGCGGGGTGGGAGGGAGGCAAGAATGGAGGAAGGATGGATTGCATAGAGGGAAAAGAGGGGTGGGATCGGGTTGGAGGTTAAGAATAATAACAATGAAACAAACATCATTACCCATGTACATGTATGATTATACTAATGGTGTGTCTCTACTTGGTGTACAACCAGAGAAACAACAGCTGTACTCCATTTGTGTACAATGAATCAAAATAAATTTTAAAAAAAGTTGTCCTTACAAAAATATGAAACTCCAAAGTATCATCTTCCTAAATTATCAAGATGATGAAGCCTAGTCTCCCAGAATCCATATCTCCATGAACCTTCTTCTCTTCATCTTTTCTTTAAACATTTTATCTATAAATGGTCTTCCATGCCTCTTGTATGTGTTGATTAATCTTTTATTTACTCTACAAAGGAAAGTAAAAACAGAGTGTTAATAATAATAAAAAAAGTGTATTTTAATCTTCTAAATTTCAGTTTCTGTTGAAAAAGATAGTAATGTGTCAAGGTCATGAAACAACATAGAGCAACTCTGTAATTTTGAAGTGTTTAGAATTTATTAGTTGATGAATATCAATAGATGCTTCATATTCAAGTTAAATTATAAAACATTTGTGCATAATTTGCAAACGCTTCTGGGCATAATATGAGGAAAACACTTCCTGGGCATAGCAAATAAAGGTACGTACAGCTGTTGTGGATATGAATTTTTCAGCATCCATGCAATCTTTCAAAAATCAAAAAATATGTGTACCATAAAAAATTGAAAATTTTCAGAAGTTCTCAAATAGGACATTTGGCAATGCCTCCAGGAATATTTGGTTGTCACCACCAGGAATAATGTGTTATTTGGCATCGAGGCTGTAAAAGGCCAGGATGATTGTAGTCTTCCTATGATATACAGGACTACTATCAAAACAAAATTAATGGGGTTCAAATATTGCGACAACCAATGTTGAAAAATGTTTTTTTTTAAAATGTTAATTACTTTTGACAAATAGTTATTTTTTTCCATAAATATTATTATAATGATGTAATACTTTCAGTATACATTGTGTTGAACAATTTATTATTTTTTTTCTGGTAGTGGTGATTAAACACAGGGGTGCTCTATCTCTGAGCTATATCCCCTGCACTTGTTATTCTCTATTTTGAGGTAGGGTCTAATTAAGTTGCAAAGTCTGGTCTCAAACTAAGTCTCCTCCCTGAGACTACAGATATGTACTACTCTGCCTTGGTAGAAGAATATAAGATTTTTTTAAAAGAAAAGGAATACTGTAGTAAGTCATCTCATATTGCCTTGTGAAAATTATTTTATTTAACTCTGCCAAACAGTACTCCTAATTTACCCACAGAAACATAGAAAGGGACTAAAAATACATATGCTCATTAAAACCAAGAGGAATCAAGCTATTGTAGGAATATGAGAGGAATATGTGTATCACAAGTCTGAGAGAAATTGTTAGAAAGAATAAGAAATACTTAACAACACCATGCAGGCAGAGATGTAAATAACTTTCCCAATATAATATAGATGGGAAAACAATTTAGCATTTTCCCACTATCTTTATTTTTTACACAGAGATCAAAAATTGAAGCATAAACATATATTTAGTGTTTGTTAATATAAAAATATTTCATATACCAGTTCTCATGTAGTTTTCTAATGTCAGAACTAACTGGAAGATATCTCACTTGAAGAAATTAATTCAGTAAGATTGAAATTTGTGGGCAGGTGAGACCATAGTGTTCAACTGAACTGACAAATTTACCTGGTGTTTTTGAAGGAATGTGGTCCCCATGAGTTAACATCTTTTGATAGGATCACAGGTTGGAGGAGCTCAAAGTAATGAATGTCAGAAACCAATGCAGTGGAGTTGAAAGAAAAATAACCACTATCTCCACCACTAAATTTATGCTACATGAGATTCTATTAGAGGGTTGACATGTATACATTAACGGCTGGCCATGGTAGTTGATTGAATGAGTGAACTCAAATGTATAGTTTTTCAAGCATATGGAGAATCCTAGGGATGTGATACAATGAGTTATGAAGATGGAGAGGGAGAGTATGTTCTCAGAATTTAAATTTTAAAAATATCATTTTAAGTCACTAATATTACACTAAATGGGACATGCTATAATTATTTGTGTCTTTGAAGAATTTAGAATAAGTTGACAATTCTAGAAGTATAATTTAATATTTTACATTCACTCAAAGTTTATAAAATATTCAGTGAATTAAGAAAATGTTCAATAAACAAAGACACAGATAAATACTTCATAATAATTGGCAGATATAGCAACATAATCTACCACACACTGGAATGAATCAACGTCTACCTAATTAATTCAATTCAATGTACTTGTAAAAGTTAAGTGTGATGTATGAAATCACATTCTTGTTTAAAAATGTACACTCAAATGTGTTCTGAAGGAGGAAAGAGAAAGTTGACTGCTCCCAGGAATACACCATAGAATATATTGAAATGTTGTTTGAGAGAGACTTACAGCCAGCTGTTGTTCCGCACCGAACAACAAAGGTCGGGTGTCCTCCCTGGGCCAGCCAGGGGGGAGCACGGGGTCAAGCAGGATGGTGAGTGTCGACGGCTGAAAAAAACCCACACCAGCCGGGAGGTCTGTCGAAGCAGAATCTCATTTTAATGAAGAAGTGGAACAGATATATGAGGGGGCGAGTGAGTGAGAAAAAAAAACAAAGAAAGGAGAGGAGATACCTGCAGGGCCAATCACCTTAAAGGTAAACAGCCCATGCAGCACACATCAAAGTCTGCAGGACAAAGGTCCCCTAAGATTTAATAGTGGCCAGAGCTGCTCACGTTCACGGAAGTCGAATGGGCCAATCCTAGGCCACCACCTTGGTGGTACCACTAGTGAGGGGGGCTTATGCCCCGAGGGTGTTGTTGTTATTGCGGTCGCCATTTTAAGGTGTGTCCCTACAGCCAGCTATAAACTAATGCGATATGTTAAAGTAACAATAAAAGAAGGTTTTTAGGATTTCCTATTCATGTGAATGGTACAGCAAAATTGAGCAGTTAATATTCTTTCTTCACCTTCTCATTTACTTTCTTATAAGTTAGCAAGTTAATATCTATTAAGTTTTACATTTTTAAGATGATGGTTATCAAGGAATGGGTTTTGAGAAGAATTCTGGAAAAACCAAGTCATAAATTTAACTTATAAAAACAAAGTAAAGATGAATATTTTGGTTAGTTACTCAAAGTTTCAATCAATAAATTTTTCCTAAAGTTTTACATTTGTGAAAGAGAGAGAAAAAAAATCCTGAAGTTTGAATCTAAGATACCCAATAAGATGATATATTTTATCTTACAGAGTAAAATGTTGTGGGGATCATGTGGGAAGGTAATATAGTTAATGAACCAGGTTTTATGATACTATATCATCAAATATATATCCCTTGCCTCTTCAAACGTATAGCCCTCCCTATTGTAGATAGGGAAAAGTAGTATAATTTTTACAGTTGATATAAATACATTGACATATCATAATCACTTAAATCCATGTTTTATATTAGGGTTAACTCCTGATGTGTATTCTATGGGTTTTAACAAATGTATGATGACACAAGTCATAATTATCGTATCATGAAGAGTATCTTTGCTACCTTAAGAATACTTTGGGCTTCGCCTATTCATTTACATTCATCCTAACTTCTGGGAAGCACTGGTTTTCTTACTATGTCCATATTTTTCCATTTCTAGAATTTTATATAGTTGATATCATGCAGTACATGACTTTCTGATGTTACTTTCTTTCATTTAATAATATAAAGTTTCCTTCATGTTTTATCCTGGGTCAATATCTAATTTCTTCATAGTTCTGAATAATATTCATTGCCTGAATGTGCCAAAGTATTTATCTGCTGAAGGATATCAGGTTGCTTCCTTCATCGTTATGAATGAAGACACTATGAACATTTGTCTTCAAGTATTTGGGTGGCATAATTTTCTACTGCTTTAGGTAAATAACAATCAGTGTTTTCTAGTTTGTATGGTATAAGTTATGGTTAGTTTTATAAAAAGCTACGGAACTACCATCCAGTGTGACTGTACTATTTTGCTCTGCCTCCTGCAATGAATGCGTTTCCGTTGGTACACATGATGGCTACCAGCTGTCATGAGTTTTGGATGTGCCGCCATTGTTATTAATGTGTGGTAGTATCTCATTCTGTTACATTTCCCTGATGATAGCGGATATGGATCATGCATTCATATGCTTATTTTTGATCTTCATGTTTTCTTTGGTGAGGTGTTTATAAAGGTCTTCAGCTCATTTATTGAGGTTCTTTTGTTGTTGTCTGTTCTCTTTCAGTTACATGTAAGTATTCTTTTGTATTGTACTAATAGTTCTTTTAGATATGTGTTCAGGAAGTATTTTCTACCAGACTGTGATTTGTCTTATAATATTGATATTGTCCTTATCACAGCAGCTTGAATTTAATGTATTGCAGTTCTTCAATTCTATCTTTAATAAGCCATGCCTTGTTAATTTTCTAAAATAAATTTTTATACCCTTAGTTTTTTTCATAAATGGAGAAGAATTTCTAGAAATTTTTTACATTTCCATTAAAATATATAATGCACTTTGAGTTGTTTTTTATGAAAGATGTAAAGGTCTGTGTCTAACTTTTAGTTGCTGATGCCCATTTGTTCCAGTGCCATTCATTAAAGTGACATCTTCTCCACTGATCATCTTTGCTCTTTTGTCTAAGATCTGTTGATTATATTCATTTGGTCTTAACTCTGGACTTTATTCTTTACTGTAATGTACTTTTCTACTTCAACAGTATTTTTCTGTCCTGGATGAAGGCTAATCATGACTCAACCAAGTAATATAATTAATACATTCTAAAAGTTTCATATTCTACTAAAGAAGATCAATACTATTTTGCACTTAATTAAATTTTTATTTCAGCCAGTATGATTATGATAGTGTGTGCAGTCCCCTTTTGCCAACACAGGTAAAGAGCAAAACTGAATGGGGAAAGACAAATGATTCCAAAAATAAACATGAAAAAAGGCAAAAAAAGAAGTGGGACAAATCAGAGGTTAAAATTAATTTATAAAATGGATTCCAAGTATGTGAATATTTTAACATGTTTGTTAACAGCTGTTAATATAAACATGTCAACCCTCTAATAGACATGTTAAAAGATCAAAACAAAAATAAATGAAGGAATAAATAAATAAATAAATACCCAATATAAAGAACACACTTGTGGTGGGTGGTGGCACACACCTATAAACCCAGTGACTCGGATGTTGGAGCAGGATGATGGCAAGTTCAAGCGAACCTCAGCCACTTAGCAAGGCCCTAAGCAACTTAGTGACAGCCTGTCTTAGAAATAAAGTAAAAACATAAAAAAAAAAAAAAGCTGGCAAAGTGGCTCAGTGTTTAAGCACCCCTAGCTTCAATTCCCTGTAAAAACAAACAAACAAACAAAAAAACCCCAAAATACCCAAACAATAAAACATGCTCATGGGAAGGAGTACTTCTACAACAAAACTCTAAAGTGAAAAACTTCTGAAGAAGTTTTAATTCTGTAATACAATCCTGTTCCTAATGACCTGATGAAAAGATTCAAACTATGCAATAAATGAAAAATAAAGAATATGAGATGAAACTGATTAGTTTCATGTAATAACATAACATTAATAAGGTTATTATTTGTTAATAAATTAGTATACATACACATAAAACTTTGAAAAGGTCATAGTTTTAATGATTTTAGGTGGAAATAAAGTAGTTTGTTGATGGAAATTAATGTCTTTTTTTGACTTTGTTACAACCTTTTTATCATTAGAATATTAACTAAAATCAATTCTTGTTATGATTTAGATATTAGGTGTCCCCAAAAAGCTCATGTGTGAGATGATGCAAGAAAGTTTAGATGTGAAATGACTGAGTTATAAGTGTCAATCCCCTGATAGGGATTAACTAGACAGTAATTGCAGGCAAATAGGGTGTGGCCAAAGGTGGGCATTTAGGCTTCCCTCTGAGGTATGTATTACGTCCTTGGCAAGAAGAAGACTCTTTCCTTCTGTTTCTGCTTTTCTGGTTCAGTGTTCTAAGCTGCTTTCCTCCTCCACAACTGTCTGACATTATGTTTCGCCACACATTGTGCCCAGAGCAATGGAACTGTCTATGGACTGAGACCTCTGCCATTGTGGGCCCCACAATAAACTTTCTCTCCTCTAAAATCGTTCTTGTCAGGTGTTTTGGTCACAGCAAATGAAAAATCTGACTAAAACAATTCATATGGTAAAGTGTTTGTTAAGGTAATTGCTGTTTAATGATTGTAGTTATATTTGTCTTAAACTTAGCAAATTAGTTATTAATCTTCTTGAAAGAATTTAATTAAAATTAAATTAATTTTGATTATTTAATTGCAATTCAAATATCATTTTAGATTTAAAACTATTTACCAGTCTATCCTGTCAATGTGGATGTCTTCTCTCCTTATCTTGGTATTTTGTAATTGAAAACATAAACTCTGCTTAAAGGCAATAGAGAGTTAACATTGTATGAAAGATGTGCTAGGCCAGATTCTGATGGAGGATAGAAGACCATGGAATTGAGCCAATATTGACATCCACTGCCATTCCCCTGGACTGAGAAATGGGAGGCTTAGCAGTGTTCTTGGCAGCCTTGTGGAACCCCATGGAAAAAGGGTTAGAGTATCAGACTTATGAAAAATGTACCCAGACATGATAAAATTATTTAAGAAATGAAGTTAGGATTTAATATTTTAAAATTTGGTTAAAAATCCACAACCTTCATAGAATAAGGAGAAAAATGATGGCAACCAAAGTAGATGCAGGAATGCTTCAGATAAATTAGCAATTTGATCATGATTATAAACTAATATTAAAAATATCATCAGTACAGTACAAGAAGTTGACTACCTTAATCTAGTAAAGTTTATCTACTAAAAAGTGTGAAAAGAAAGAAAGAAAACAATAAAATATTACTGGGATAAATTGAAGATCTATAAAAAAGTTTTAGGCATAAAGATTATAAGACACTACTTTAAATACGGCAATTCTTTCAAAGCTATCATTAGGGAACTTTTTAAAAATAAGCTTCATGTATAAATTCATCTCAGGATTAAAATGTTATCCATACAAATTCAAATAATGGGTTAAGGAACAACAATTTGCCAAGAGGAAAGTTTGATAGGGTGAGAGAGTTTTGGCATTCTATTTTGACTGCTTAACATAATTTATAAAGAATAATTTCACCAGCTTGCATTTCATCTCCTAAAATTAGCATTAAAAATGAATGTTTTCAATGTTCTCTTTAAAGATCTGCATAAATGAGACCATTGCTTTAAGCTCTTATGGATAAGTGTCATGCTAGAAATATTTTGTTTTGGTGTATAAACAAATTTAAATTCAGAATTTTTATGATTATTTAATGTGCATTTTATTTTATTTCTTGATTAAAAGACTGACAAATCTCCTTGAGAAGGAGATTTTTCAGTAACATCTGATCTTAAATTCTCATGTATTGATATCTGTTTTTAAAAAATACCTTATGATCTGACTACTCTCTGAAACTGTAAGTTGATTACAATATTACATATTCTATAAGATTGTTGGAGAAATCATTGATACATTTTATAAATCGCTTATGTTGCAATAGAAAATATTTATTTTGTCACTTAAAATATTGGTTTCATATTGACACCAGAATGAAAATATACTCAAGAAAACACTTGTGAAATAAACATTTGTTTCTATTTATTTTATTTAACATTTATAAGCAGTATCACCATATGATTAGAATAGACAGATGAAGAAATGTTTATTCTTTTCCTTTTTACCATGCCATCACCATAAAATATCAATATTTCTTGTGTGGTAATAAATGAAAGCTGAGTAGCCATCATATTAAGTTTCACAACAAACGAAACTGCAATAACTTAAAAACAACTCAGCCAAATGCAATGGCAATAGATATTTTACAAATAGTCCTCATCTCGAAAACAATTTTTTATTGTGTTTTTATTTTTAAAGAGCAAATCATCTTCCTATAAGGAAAAATTTCAAAAGATACAACCAGGTCATTTGTGGACAGTAACTTCAATTACATAAGTGATTTCATATTTCATATGTATAATCTTTATTTTTATTGTCCAAATATTCAAAATGAAAAAGTTTAATATTCTAAAATTTTCCTCTTCTTTTGCAGTATTTTAAGGAGATTTCGAAGAAAGATACTTCATTTTCAGTTAGCTGCCAAATAAGATATTTTCAAATCCTATGATATAACAAGTAATTACCATTTGAATTAATATAGCTAGTTGTCTGTGCTTGTGTATGAGGGGGGTGTACATAAAAGAACCTCCCTTCTTTAATATTTAAAAGTTACTATTTTTAACTCAGTAACTTAATTTTACCACTTTGTACAAGCCTTTAATTCATATCCACATAGCTTATTGCTAATGAGAGGCAATGTGTTTAGTTTCTAAGTTTAAAGAGAGCATGTCATGGACACTGTGATAGATATGCAGAGCTCTAACTTAATCTACATTACAGGCAAAACAGAGTACCATATCTAGTACCTCTCAGTTATTCTCTTTTATTTCCTGAGACATGGATGCCAAGATGAAGACTATTGCCTCTATGTAATGGTAAGACATAGCAACACATTCTTTTTGATATGTATCTGCTAAAAATTCAATATATAAGATTCTGATATTCTTAGAAGAATTTAGAATTTTGAAGCATCCATGGTCTAAGTTCCTGTGAAGTACTTTTCTCAACCTATAAAATGAAATATATAAACTTCAAAAAATTCAACTGATGGCAGGGATTTGATAGTAAATCCAGGAGACAAAATGTCAAATTTTCTCAAAGTGTTACCAGCTCTACTTTTTGCTACATATTCATCATAAAAAGATTTGGGTAATTCATATCATTATCTTCAATTTTATTTAAATTCTTGGATATATATTTAAACCTGGAGATTCAGAGTGTAGGAAAATATGTATATCATCCCAGTATTTTGAATGGTAAGAAAGCTATGACATTTGATTTAAATGTTCTTTAAAATAATGTTCATGACAATAATTAGGAAAAAACTGCATTTGCAAATGAATTATAAAGAAATGTTTTCAATAATTATAAAATTATGAAGTGTCCATCTTTGAAAAGTATTGTCCATTATCTTAGTAGAAAAATATATTTTAATAATAGAATAGCTTCATGAGAAGAGTAAGAAATGAAGAGTAAAATGAAAAATTTTACCGGGCATATTTTCTGTGAGATGAATTCATGCAGTTTTTGGTGAAAGAACTCAATTGCCTAAAGATTTATGAGCCATAGAGTAAAGTAAGAGGGTCTCTGAAGACCCACCAATAATAATACATTCATAAATCTAGATTATGACATTCTTTTGGGCCTTTTTTATAAAAAAAATTCAGGTAAAGAGTCAGAAAATTTAATAGCACCAGCTCCATCTTTAAACCATTTGAAATCCATAATAATGCTTTATTCATGTGGATTGTTTTATCAAAATGATAGTTTGAAAATAAATCTAGATAATATTCACTGAGGGAAATATATAAAGCATTTTTAGAGCTCAGTTCTATTTTTCTTATAAATACTCCTTTAAATCATCACTCTGTTCTGAATTCATTTCTTTAAAAAAAAGAAGTTTAAAATGGCTTTAGTTTCAATAAACCAATGACTACTTTGAAGATCTCAAGTGCAATTAATGAGTTTAATGTCTTTCCTAAGAAATCCATTTGGTGAAAACATTCTTTAAATATTGAGTAAAATGAGCATCTTACCTCCTTGTTCAAATGCTCAGAGAGTGGTTACTAAATTTCATGTGACTATTTAAAGTACCCATATTGTCAATATCCATCATTTTTTACACTAATTACTGTTATTCCTAGGTTCAGTTTATTTTTCCTGGTGACAGTTGTCTACTTTCCCCACTGTTACTACTGCCAATGTATCGACTACAGTTCCCAGAGTAGCTCAGCCATATCAAGCTTTGCCTGACAGTTTAGAGTGCTTGGCTCAAAACACTGTTCCAAAGAACTTCATTTCGTATGCACAACTCCTGAGTCAACTGGTTTTAATTTTCGTACTTTTGTCAATAAAGATTAGATGTGACAAATTTAATGACACTTTGAAAATAATGTATTTAATAAATTGTTTATCTGAAACTTCTACTTAGATTTTCATATATTAAACCCCATGCCTGCACCTTATAATGAAGTACTAGCTAGAGCTGTAGAAATTAAAGCATTGTTTTACCTTATGTAGGAAAGCAGCATATTGGAAATGTGGCCATCCCGATAGCACAGAAGCATGACAGGCTGCTTGGTGCTCATGCCAGTGATCATATCCATTTCTTTGTCTGTCATGAAATTCAATTACAGATGAGATTAAAGTCACTTATGAAGTGTGGACACTGAACATTTTAGAACTACTTGCAGTCAGTGAAAGCACTTAGAACTAGTCATTCATACTACACCACCCTGACTAAAGTAAGAGCTAATATATATTGAATAAATCATATTAAAGCTAAGTGTCACATCTGATAGAGTCCACTTACTTTATCTTAATATCTTATAACCCAATTTGGATTTTTATGTATCTCCATTTTTCAGGAAATATTAAAACTAATTGAAAATCACTTAGTAAAATAATTTATCTTTTTGGAAAAAAATAATGGTTTATTAAATTTAATCTATTTTCTCAATGTATTAAAAAGTTGTTCTTCCCGTTGCATATAAATCTTAAAAAAGAAATCCTTTTACACAAGTATTTATGGCTTACCTGGGAGAAAACTGGAAAAAAATCCTACCTAAGTTTACAAATCACTACCTACAATTCAAAGAAATTTTGCCTTAACATGCTAAATCAGTCTTTTACAAAGACTCAAAACAGAGATCAAACAATTTAAAAATATTTTTGACAATTTTCATTTCAAGATTTAAGTCATGGCAAGAAACATCATTTACCTAATATGTTAATATGTGACTTTTTATTCCTTTTTGTTAAATTAGAATATTTCACTAATTCTAAGATAAGTATTTTCATGTTAAAATTACTGGATATAAGATATCTCATAATTGGTGATAAATCATTATGTAATACCTTGAATTTCAGATTTTTCTCTTTCTTAATGGTAATGAAATAATAATATATCATGCAAATTATGATACATAAGATACAATGAAAAGTTAGGAGTTTAGCTTGGTTGGTAGAGCATATGCTTAGCACATCTGAGACCCTACATTCAATCCCCAGTATCCTAAAGTGATTTCTATATATAATGATATATGTTTTCACAAGCATTTACTATGTACATGATTTTTCTATTTGGAAAACAAATATCATCAATCTGAAAATGCTCTCTTTAGATTATGTTTCTCTAGTGAAATGTACTGACAAACAAAAAATCACAATATACTATGCCAAATATGAGCCATGGATGAAATGAATAGAATTGTGAAGATAGGAGTTTGTCTCTTGGTTATCCATGTAAATATTATATATAAAATTTAAAAGGATGTGTATTTGTGCTTAATAGTTAAAATTTCATTTATGCTGCATATTTTATATTATTAACTTAAAATATAATTCCATTAGCTCATTCAAAACAATGGAAATATAAAATATTAATAATACTGATTTAATGAAATCCCCCTCAATGATATATACATGCTTATTATTTGGGAGGTTTTGAGTTGATTTCAATCCTAGAACACAGGAGCTTAAATTTCTTTATCTTTTGTCAATATTCAGACAGGGGATTTTTTGGTCTCTTTCAGAAAAACTGAACTTTATTCAATGATCTCTCCCCATTTCCAATGTCCTTGCCACAGGCTTTCCTTTCCTTTATCATGATTGCACAATTAAAGTTATATTTGTGTAGGGCATGCATTAGTTTTGGGGGTGTTACCTGGGGTTGAACTCAGGGGCACTCAACCACTGTGCCACTTCCCCATCTCCAGGCCTATTTTGTATTTTATTTAGAGATAAGGTCTCATTGAGTTGCTTAGTGCCTCGCTTTTGCTCAGGCTGGCTTCAAACTTGGAATCCGGCCTCAGCCTATGGAGCCACCACTGAAATTGCAGGTGTGCACCATCATACTTATATCATAATTGTCATAGTTGCTGGTTTTTACTATTTCTTTTTTTGCATTTTTATTTTCACAGAATGCATTTTGATTCATTGTACACAAATGGGGTACAACTCTTCATTTCTATGGTTGTACATGCTATAAACTAACACTATTTGTGTGCTCATACATGTACATAGAGTAATGTTATTTATCTCATTCCACTATCTTTCCTTTCTTCTGTCCCCTCCCTTCATTTCCCTCAACAAAATCCAATTCTCCTCCACTCTTCCCTTACCCTTCCCCCATTATGTATCAGTATCCATTTGTCAGAGAAAACATTTGGCCTTTGGATTTTTGGGGATTGGCTTATTTAGGATGATATCTCCACTCCATTCATTTACCTGCAAAGGTCATAATTTATTCTTCTTTATGGCTGAATAATATTCCATCGTGTATATATATACCACAGTTTCTTTTTTTAGTTATTTTTTATTTTTACAGACAACATTTTGATTCATTGTACACAAATGGGGTACATTTTTTTGTTTCTATGGTTGTGCACCATGTAGTTTCATACCATTCGTGCAAACATACACGTACATAGGGTGATGATGTCTGTCTCATTCCACCATGTTTCATACCCTGCTCCCTCTCATCTCCCTCTACGTAATCTAAAGTTCCTCCATTCTTCTCTCAGTCCCCAACCCCCCAACCCCCATTATATATCATCATCCAGTTATCAGGGAAAACATTTGGCCTTTGGTTTTGGGGACTTGACTTATTTCACTTAGTGTGATATTCTCCAGTTCCATCCATTTACCTGCAAATGCCACAATATTTTTATTCTTATGGCTAAATAATATTCCATTGTGTATATATATCACAGTTTCTTTATCCATTTATTTATTTAAGGGCATTTAGGTTGGTTCAACAATGGGCATCTAGGTTGGTTTCACAATCTAGCTACTGTGAATTGAGTTGCTATAAATATTGATGCAGCTGCATTACTATAGTGTTGCTGATTTTAAGTCCTTTGTGTATAAACCAAGGAGTGATATAACTGGGTCAAATGGTCGGTTCATTCCAAGTTTTCTGTGGAATCTCCAAACTGCTTTCCAGAGTGCCTGCACTAATTTGCAACTCCACCAGCAATGTATGAATGTGCCTTTTTTCCCCACATTTTCGCCAACACCTATTTTTCCTTGTATTCTTTATAACAGCCATTCTAATTTGAGTGAGATGAAATCTTAGGGTGGTTTTGATTTTGCATTTCTCTAATTATTATAGATCTTGAACACTTTTTCATATATTTGTTGATCACTTACATATCTTCTGTGAAGTGTCTGCTCAGTTCCTTAGCCCATTTATTGATTGGGATTTTATATTTTTGTTGTTAAGTATTTTAAGTTATTTATAAATTTTGGAGATTAGTGCTCTGTCTGCAGGGCTTCTGGAAAAGATTTTCTCCCATTCTGTAGGCTCTTTCTTTACATTCTTGGTTCCTTTGCTGAGAAAAAGCTTTTTAGTTGAATCTATCCCATTTATTGACTCCGGCTTTTATTTCTTGTGCTTTGGGAGTCATGTTAAGGAAGTCTGGTACTAAGCTGATATGTTGAAGATTTGGACCTACTTTTTCTTCTGTTAGGTGTAGGGTCTCTGGTCTAATTACTAGGTCATTGATCCATTCTGAGTTGTTTTGTGCAGGGTGAGAAATAGGGGTTTAATTTCATTTTGCTCCACATGGATTTCAAGTTTTCCCAGCACCATTTGTTGAAGAGGCTATCTTTTCTCCATTGTGTGTTCTTGGCGCCTTTGTCTAATATGAGAGAAATGTATTTATGTGGGTTTGTCTCTGTGTCCTCTTTTCGGTACCATCAATTTACCTGTCTCTTTTGGTGCCAATACCATGCCATTTTTTCACTATTGCTCTGTAGGGTAGTTGAAAGTCTGGTATTGTGATACCTCCTGCTTCACTCTTCCTGCTAAGGATCACTTTGACTATTCTGGGTCTCCTTATTCTTCCAAATGAATTTCATGATTGCTTTCTCTATTTCTATGAGGTATGTCATTTACTGTTTCTTTAAAATAGACTTTCCAATTTTGCCACAAATTTGAATCACATGGTTTTCACTTAGCTTATTCATCACTATGACCAAAAGACCTGACAAGAACACAGCACCTTTTTCCCCATGTCCATGCTAACATTTATTATTGCTTATAATCTTGGTGATTGCCATTATGACTGGACTGAGGTGAAATATTAGAGTAGTTTTGATTTGCATTACTCTAATTGCTAGAGATTTTGAATATTTTTTCATATATTTGTTGATTGATTCTATTTTTTCTTCTGCAGTGTTCAGTTCCTTAGCCCATTTATTTATTAGGTTATTTGGTTTTTTTGGTGTTAAATTTTTAAAGTTCTTTTCATATCCTGGAGATTAATGCTGTGTCTGAGGTGCATGTGGTAAAGATTTTTTCCCATGTTGTAGGCTCTCTCTTCACTTTATTGATTGTTTCCTTTGCTGAAAAGAAGCTTTTTAGTTTGACTCTATCACATTTATTGATTCTTACTTGTGGGACGGTAAATTGATGGAACCACTATGAAAAGCAGTGTGGAGATTCCTCAGTAAACTTGGACTGGAACCACCATTTGACCCAGTTACCCCACTCCTCAGTTTATACACAAAGGACATTAAATTAGCATGTGATTAAATGATATGACAGTGACATTTACAGTGACTCAGTCACATCAATATTTATAGCAGCTTAATTCACAATAGGTAAACTATGAAACCTACCTAGGTGCCCTTCAAAAAATGAATAAAGAAAGAAATTGTGGTATATACCCACAATGCAATATCACTCAGCCTTAAAGAAGAATAAAATTATGAAATTTGCAGGTAAATGGATGAAGCTGAAGAATATCATGGTAAGTGAAATAAGCCAATACCAAAAAAACAATGGCAGAATGGTTTTTCTGATATATGGATGCTCATTCACAATAGAGGTACTTTGGATTAGGCAGAGGGAAATGAAAGGAGGAGAGGGGTTGTGGAAGTAGAAAAGATAGTAGAATGAATCAGACATTAATACTCTATGTGCATATATGACTAAATGATTGGCCTGCTCCTACATCATGTACAACCAGAAGAATAAGGAGTTATACTCCATTTATATATGATATGTCAAAATGCATTGTACTGTCATGTATAGGTAATTAGAGCAAATTAAAAATAAATAAATTTTAACAATTGATTTTTAAAACTTTGAGATAGGGTCTTCTAACATGTAACAATTTTTATTCTTAATTACAGCTAAAAATTGTATACATTTATGGAATAAAATGTAGTGCTTTGTTAGATGTGTTGTAAGATAATAATTAAGCTGATTAACATAAAAAGCAAGAACAATGTAGCAGAGTCAAATTTTATTTTAGATCATGGTTTTAATCATGTTTTATGGCAATATAAAAGCAAACAGTCAAGACATGGAAACAACATAAATGTCAACTTACAATTGGATTAAAATTGTAGTAAATATGCAGAAAGGATTGTCATTTAGGTGTTAAAGAATGTCATGTGATTCATTATAAATGAAACTGGAGATCTTCATGCTGAATGAAATAAACCAGAAACAGAATGACAAGTACCATCTTATTTCATCATATGTGGAATCTGAAAAACTTGATCTCAGAGAAGTTGAATATAGAATGGTGGTTTCTAGAGAAAGGAGAGTGTATGGAGGATGGAAGGAGAGGAAGAAGTCAATCAATGGGTTCTAAATTATAGCTAGATTAGAGCAATAATTTTTGAGTGTGTTATTTTATAGTCAGGTGACTGCTGATGGCAATAATGTATGGTACCTTTCAGGAGGTTAGAAGAAAGGAAGTTTAAAGTTTCCACTATAAACACATTGTAAACATTTAAGAAAATAAATGTCTTCAACTTTACTTAGGCATTGCACAATGCATTTGTGTACTGAAATATCACCTGTTACCCCAGTAATATTTACAATTTTTTGGAGTTGATGAAAAATAAATTGAACTTAAATATAAAATAAATAAATAAATAATGGAATGATATGTTGGAATATCAGTTATCTTTCCCATTATAAATTAAATAGCAGTTATCTGCAAATTGTCAAAACAACACACCAGGTAGTTTCTTATGAGGGCAGAGAGACCTATGCTAAGTTCATAAGCCATATGGTCTCCATCATAACTGTTCAACTGTACTGTCATAGCTTAAAACCATCCATGAAATATGGAAAAACAAATGGTTTTTAATTAGTTCCAATAAATATTATTTATGAAAAAAGATGCCAACCTTACAGACCATAGAATGCCAAGTTCTGAAAAAGACAATTATCGCTTCACTTATTTAATCAGATTTGACAAAAAATGAAATGGTGCTTGAACTGATTCATTCTTCATAAAGTCCATCTATTTTTAGCAGCAGTGCCATTTACCTACTCTTTTAGTAAAATATTTGTTTTCACTTGCTCTTAATCCATTTCTTAAAAGAAAATTCTGTAATCTAAAATCGTAACTGTATAATTCCAGTTGTTTTGTAAAGTTGTGACTATGAAATCTATGATTCTTTCTTAAATTTGATTCCTAAATTCTAAAATTGCTTTACTTACTTTACTTATTATATAAAATCTTATAAGAACCTAAACTTTAATAACCTTCAAACTTAACTCACCATCTATTTCACTCTGTTCTTCTCCAAGTGATAGCTATTGGAATGATAGCTGCATTCTTTTCTTGTCCAAATGAGAAACAGAACTCTGTAGATTCTCTCCTCCTGTTGAGCTATTCCACTCACAAAAGACAAAGATCTTCTAATTCTGTTTCCAAAATATTTAGCTCCTTCTGTCCGTATTCACCCTGTAATTTCTTTTCAGTTACTTGATTTACCACTTTTGTACCCACCTCTTGCAATCATTCTTGTATCTACCTTTTTTCTCCCTCAAAACTACCCTTTGTACTGCTACCCATGCACAATTGGTCAGATCACTCATTTTAATAGTCTATATTTGTTTATATTTACTTCTATAGTTTACATGATGAAGGTCAAGTTTATTCACTTTGAACAAAATGCTGTAATCACCTAGGGGAACTTTGCATAACTCTCTACTTCACCACTACCACCCCCCATCCCATCTCTTTCAGATTCTTTTCTGACTTCCTTTTTGCAAGAACACTGGAAAATAATGGCCATTTAATGTACATGCCAGCCCTTTCTTTTCTCTGTGCAAAAAATACTAATTCACTCTTCCTAAATCAGTTATCCTTCTCTAGTAGTTCCCTTAAATTCTTTCCAAGACTTGATTGAAGTTTTAAATAGTCTGAGATGTCTTTAATATTATTTACTTTTACCCATTTATACAACTGCATATTTTAATCCTTACAGCATTAAACTTGCTAAACAGTAGAAAGCAAAGTTCTTGATGAGGGAACATTGCCTTCCCTCCACAAGCTCGCAGTATGAAATGCAATATTAGAATTATAATTAACAAATGGGTAGAAAGAATTTTAATGATTAAATTAAATAAGGGATAATGCCAATGAGAAGAAATGAATGAATGAGGGATGAATTAGAATTTTTATCACAAGTTTGAAGAGCAACATTTCTTTATATTTCCCTTCATTTGTTTGTTTGTTTGTTTTTCAAAATCAAGGCTTTTTCTCTTTAAAAAGTTCTACTCTCCATGTCCATGTCCCTATTTTAAAACAGATAATTATACTAACTTCACAGTACAATACATATAACAAAAATTTATTTCCATTTTTCATGGAAGGAAAAGCAATCATAATTAAATGTACTTTTATTGATCTAAAACATGCAAATTACCTCAGTTTGTAAGAAAAATATATCACCTTAAATATTAAGATGACAATTAATATTAGCTACTTATTAAATCCTTAGGGATAATTTTGAATATGTCTTAGAAATGAATATATTCATATGCATATTTAATTTCTGCATATTTCATAAATGCATAAAATCATGTACATATATACACAATTATTTAAATAAGAAATAGATCCTATTATTTGAATGATCTTTCATGCTATCCTGAAAAGTAAATTATAGATACAAATATTTATATATATGTGTGTATGTATATATATATACATACATATATTCATCCATATATTTCACATATCCATCTGATACTGTTACTGTAGCTGGAATGTCTTTGAAGTCAGATTTTCAAACTATTATGTGTTTGCATTAGTCATGAACACCTTTGCTCAAAAAAAATTTATTTAAAGATCAATACGGAATTATCTATTTCAAAAAAGTTAGATGTTCTCTGTTTTAAATGGAGGTCAGGAGCTTGGAGGCAACCCCTGGAGCATGCGATTTGCTACTTAATTGTTAACCATCATGTGCATCCATGAGAAATTAACTAAAAAATATAACCCTAGGAAGAAGACAGTAAGATCAATAGAGGGAAGGGAGCAAGGAGTGGGGAGAAGGAGGGGAAAGGAGAGGTACTTGGGTCTGACTTAGAACAAGATATAGCTCATGCTTGTCAAATTATGTCCAAATAGAGTCTACTCTTATGTAGGACTAAAAATAAACAATAAAAATAAGGAGCAAATCCAAGTGCTCTTAAAATGTCAGTATTTTTTATGATTTTGGAGATCCACACTTTTTAAGTCTTTAATATCTACCCTGTTCTTGTTTCATATTTTTTTATATTTTGTATAATCATTGGTAAATTGTGTGAATAATATATTTCTGATCACTTTAGAATGGTTTGAGTTGAATTAGAAGTCTTAGACTTGAATGAATAATATATTGTATGAAAAATATATATCTGATATTTTTAAAATTTTCCCCATTAAAATTTACATTCATTATTACTGTTTTAAGAGGCATAAATTAATTTTTCCATGACATGTTTATATGTCTAATGATCATAAGAGACATTTATCACTGAATATTTTACCACACCAAAAGAAATACAATTAGTAACAAATGCAACATTTATTGATATGAAGTATGTAATATTTTTCTTAAGAAGTAAACATATACATATGACAATATTATAAACACTTCATTGTCTTTTTCCTAAATAATGAATGTTCAATTGTTTCAAAAATATAATATTTGGACAGAGGATGTAGATTAGTAGTGGAGTGTTTGCCTTTTGTTCCTGAGGCCCTCAGTTTGATCTGTAGTAATTCACCAAAAAAATATAGCTAATGCTCCTGAAAATAATGTAGTACCATTTTAATATCTATTCCCTGAAGAATTGAACTCCATAAAAATTTCCCAAAGGGTTGATAATTTCGTGCTTTGTTTGAAAGCAATAAAATTTTCCTCATAATAGAAAGCCTTGGTAATGTATTTTTTAAATTTTTATTTGTGCATTATAATTATACATAATCGTGGAACTCATTGTAACATATTTATTCATGCACATAACATATTTTAATGACTTTCATTCCCCCAGTACATCCCCTTTTCCTTTCTGGCTCCTTCCCTAATCCCCTTCTTCAACACTACAAACTTCCCTTCTCCCTTCTATGTTCATGAGATCCTTCCCTTCTTGTTTTCTTTCTAGGTTTCAGGGAGGGAAAACATATGAACCTTGAGAGTTTTTGTTTGTCTTATTTTGTTTAACCTGATGCATTCCAATTCCATCCATTTTCCTAAAATTGCATAACTTTATTCTTCTCCTGAACTTATTTTTAGTTTAAGAAATCTCCATTGAATATGTTTTCCCCATTTTATTCATACATCTACTGGCTGATTAGATAAATTTCATACTGTGAATTGTGCTGCTATAAAAACAGGTATGGAGGGAAGGGAGGGGTGGGGGCGGGTGGGGGGTAAAATTAATAACAGAGTGTGTGACAGATACCATTGCCCTGTGTACATGCATGAACGCACAGATGGTGTGACTCTACTTTGTGTACAACCAGTGAAACAATAGCTGTACTCCATTTGTGTTCAATGAATCAATAAGTAAATAAAAAAAAAAGAAAGAAAATGGAAAGATAAAAAAAAAGAATAAAAAAAACAGGTATGCATGCAACACTATATAGAATTAATCTTTTTTAATAAATACTGAGAAATGCTATAGTTGGATCATATAATGGTTCATTTCTAGTCTTTTGAAAGCACTCCATACAGATTTCCATATTGGTAAAAAGTTACAATCCCATCAACAATATAAAAATGTTCTTTTTCTCCATATTCCTGTCTACATTTTTTTGTTGTTGTTGTTATTTGTATTCTTAATGGGCATTCTAACTGGAGTGAGAAGGAATAGTTTTGATTTGCATTTCCTTATGGCTAAGAATGTCAAACTTTTTTTTTCATTTACAAGTTCATAATTTGCATTTCTTCTTTTGATAAATGTCTGTTTAGTTCATTGCCAAAGTATCGACTGGGTTATTTCTTTTTAGTATTGTTTTTGGAGTTCTTTATATATTTTAGATATCAATCCTCTGTCAGAAAGTTACAGGAAAAAAATTCTCCCAATTTGTAGGCTTTCTGTTTATGACCTGGTTTCCATGCCTGTTCAGAAGTTTTCTAATTTGATACCATTCTATTTTTTAATTGTTGCTTTATATCATGAGCTTCAAGATTCCTCATGAGGAAATTATTGCCTGTACCTATAAATTGGAGTGTTGACCCTATATTTTCTAGAAGTACCTAGAAAAAAGTTTATGTTCTAATCCCTATGTCTTTGTTCTGTTTTGAGTTGATACTTGTGCATGATGAGAGAGAGAAAAAAATCTAGTTTCATTCTTACATATATAGACATCCAGTTTTCCCATAACCATTTGTTATGAAGGCTATCTTTTCTCAAATACATGTCTTTGGTGCTTTATCAAGGATCAGATATAGTCAAATGTCGGTTGAGTTTTACATAGATTAGAATTTAGAAATAATTTATAAGTTTAGAAAATGCACATTATTTAGTTCCACAATTATTTGCACACTAAAATGCAGTGAGTATGCACTTTTGAAAACTGTAATGTGAAATATATGTGTTTGCATATGAAGTATTATCAAACAAAATGTACAGATATTGTAACCCAGATGTTATTTACACATAATATGTATGTATACACACATATTTATTTGTTTAATTAATATAGATTTTATAATTAATGTACATGCATATTACACTTGTTAATGTGGCACACAGACCATTATAATCATGTATCTTGAGTATCACAAAACAGAATTATCTCTGCTCATTTCACCAGATGAATGTGACGAAATCTTAAAATTTTTATATATTTGCTGTCTGTATACATGTAAATATATTTTTACATTTTTATTGTTAATTTCATATGTACACATCCTTAGAAATGATATTACTTTACACATATATAGTACTTTAATTTGCAAATATATTTATAAAGGAGATCACATGGTTAATATATTATTTTTCAGCTTCCTTTTTATTTGCTTTGAGGTTTAGGAGATTTATCAATGTGGATATTTAGAATCGAGATAATTCCAACTCACTATTATAATGGATTTCATTTCATTTAGGTCTTTTATCCCCTATGGATTCATATTTAAATTGTTTATAGATCTATGCCATTAAATTAATGCCAATACAAGTCATCTGTGTAACCTGTGGAGTAATCTGCATCAGATACATTGTGTGCATATTCAGCAAATCTATAAGGGCTATATTCCTATGCATGGAATGTCTGATCACAAGATCATTACAGATAAAAAAAGTGTTGCTAGGTTATCACTTTGATAATGTTTGATGAGCAGCTTATGCTAGCACTCTGTGTTCAGTCTCCATGAGTATGGAATAAAAATATTTCAAAATAGAGATTCACATTGCAATGAGAATGGAAGGTCACAGATCAGTGATTATCATACTTATGAATTCAATGAACTTTAGCAGTGATAAGAATGAAATAACATTATTTATTGTCATTCTTATGTAATCTTACATAATTATATAATATAAATTAAAATATCATGGTAGTTTCCTAATTATAGTTTGTAATATATTATTATCATTCCATTTGGAGTCAATGAGTGTGAATGATATGAATCATGATTCTTTTTCTTTTTTTTCTCTCTCACATGAATGACTGTATGTTCCAGCATCAGGGAAGAATTTGTTAATTCATCTTGTCCCACTGATATGCAATACCCCTATTGTTATTTCTCAATTTTTTTTACAGGTTTTTGTGCTGCATACTTGCATTCACCATCTCTTTTTCCATTAATTTAATCTTCAGTATCTTTCAATACAAAGTTATTATTTTTAACATAAAGAGGAATAGTTTAATTCCTCAGTATTTTATGTTAATAGCACACTCTATAGCAAACAAAAATAATGACTTTATATCTAGCAACACTGCTGCAATCTCATAAGTTCTAATAGGTTTTTTTCTTCTCTGTCTTCAAATAAAACCATATTATTAGTGAATAAAATGAGTTTTGTTTCTTCCTTTCCTGTTTGTGTGAATTTTGTTTCTTTTTCTTACCCAATGTACAAACTGGGACCTCATGTACATTGTGAAAATATAGATAATATTTTATGTCTGATTTCATACCAAATGCTCTAAACCATTCTCTACTCAGATAGCTATTAAAGTTAGAAAGTATCCATTATAAGAGCAAAAGGTACCCCACATCAATTACTAGATGGCTATATATATATATATATATATATATATATATATAAAATAAGTTTTGAAATTTATCAAATTTTAAAAATCATTCCATTTTTATGATTTTTTTCAATTTAAGCAACTGACATGGTGACTTTTATTTATAATTACTCAAACAGGAAACAAAACAAAACAAAAATAAACTTTTCATCCCTGTGGAAAGCCATCCTTATCTAGCAGAATGAGAAGAGGCTGAGCCTCAGGACACAAAGGCCTGACTTCTCAGAACTGGCAGACACAGAGGTCTGTCCCAGACTGCCAGGGAGTATGTGGCCCTGTGTGGGAGTGTTCCCTGCCTGGTTATATGATAATTTCCCTAAGCAAATGGCTCCCCTAGCTCCACCCCATCCTGTTCATCAGAGAAGAAGCCCCTCTCATTCTGAGCCCCTTTACCTGTATAACTATAAATAAAAGAGAGTTGGGCTACTCCATGTTGTTAGAGGCCAGAGCTGGTATGGTCCGACCTGTCACACTCTCTCTCATTTAAAAAGAGTATTGGCTCTTGTGTGTTTATTGATTAGATAAGTTTATGGGTGGTTGATTGATTGATAGCCAACATCATCCTCTGGCAGTTTTTCTCATCCATGCAGGATGAGGCAGAAAGTCCCTACACATCCCTTTGGTAAAATCCACTAGAAATGATAGATACCCTCCTTACATATTATTAGATGCAACTTTCCTACCATTTTCAAAAAACAGATTACAATTTAACTTTAAGTGAGATTAACCTTCAAATTTCTTAGCTGAAAATTTTTGGGTATTAAATTATTCCTATTTCACAAAATGTTTTGAAATTTTCTCTCCTTTCTAATGTCTCAAATAACTTTTTATATTTGAAGTAAAGAATTTATTTTAAGGTAGAGCATAATTTTTGTAAGCAAAAATGCCAATTTCTAATCTTTGTTTCTGTGTATGTTTTTATTTGTTGATTTGTAAGAATAGGGTTCTATAGACATATTAAACTTATTCCACATTTTTATCATTAGTCAATATTTTGGTTGGCTTGTTCAGTCTTTTTCTGGTAGAGATCTATTAACAGGTATCAGGTACCAATTGGTGTGCATCCTTAAATATGATTTTGAACAGTTAGTCATTCTTTTTCTCTATCAGACCTACAGATTATTTGTCTGTATTCAAATATGGATGAGTTGTCTAATTATTTTCTTAGGATTTTGTTTTCTGCAAGCCAGTTAAGACCATGGATAAAGCACTTTGGATAATGGTTACTCAGAAGAATTTTTTTTAAAAATTTTTAAATAATGTTGGATTTCCATACTTTAATGCTTGTTATTGTTATCTAATTTTATCCTGATGTGGCCAGAGATTTGAAGAAATTCAACCATTTTGTATTTCAGGGTTGTATTTTGTTGTTCTATTGAAATTTCTATGATCATTTGGGAAGAAGGTGTTTGCTTTGTAATTGCTAGGTGTAGATTGTTTTATCAATGTGAATGAATGCAAACTGTTGAGATTGTTGCTTTATTCAGATATATTCTTTTGATTCTTTATTTTCTTGTTCTAGCAGTTGTGAAAAGAGAAAGAGTTGCTATCATTCTGGATTGCCTTTTGCTTATACATTTTGCACCATGAATTTTTAAGTTTAATGGTTAGTTCCATATACTGAAAATGATATTTTCACTCCTCCATCATTCTTCCAAGGGCATCAAAGGTCATCCTCTGGACCAGTGTAATTCTGCTCACCCAGTTTTGGTAACCCTGCAGCCCTTCTGTAGAATCCTGTCTTGAGAAAATACCTGCTGAGCAACCCAATGCTCTATCTAGTTCATGTACTCTACAGTTATTTTTGGTTGTTGTTGATAACCAATAGAGTTCCACATCACATCACATTTCCTTGTCTCTTCTTGTTGTCATTATTTTCTACCTTTACCCTTAGTAACCCAGGTCTGAAAATATCAGTGAAATGATTGGAGCTTGAATCCTTCAGCACATTCTCCTTTCTAGAACATGTCAATATATAAAGCACTTACAAGAGTCCCTGGCATAATGTAAGTGCTATACAAGTATAAACAGTTGTCCTGAGAATTAGTGTTGCTTGTTGCCCAGGAATATCTCTGTGGGATTTTTTAATTAACATTTTAATAAGGTAATATTTTTAGTGTTCTTTGTAATTTAGATTTTCTTTCTTTCTTTTGTTTGTTTCAAGTGTATCTATTTTTTAAAGGTCCTGTAGATGATTTCATTTTTGCTTGCTATTTTGTAATCTTGACTGACAGTTTTTGCCTTCTTTTACTTGGAGAATTTAGTTCATTCACTTTGTAAAGCATTTATTCATATATGGATCTCTTTATCTAGGTACACACACACATACTTTATTGCCTTCTTTTATATATATTGAGTTTTGATGAATAAATCCATTATTTTTTTTTTCAGTGCTAAGTATTGAACCCAAGAGCCTATTATCACTGATCTAAATCCCTGGTCTTTTTTATTCATTTATTTATTTATTTATTTATTTTATTTTTTTGAGATGGAGTCATACCAATTTGCCAAGGCTAGGCTACAACTTGAGATAATCGTGCCTTGGCCTTCCTGATTTCTGGGATTATCAGTAGTTGCCTCTGAACCTGGGCTTCTACTTACCTTTATCAGTTAAGAAATTATGCTTCTTTTTCTCTACTATTGATTATGTTACATAAATTCTTATAAATATACAACATCTATTTAATCAAATGTAATCCTAATTCTCTACAATAAAACTGCCCAACCACATTAGAATATTCTGATTTGAATTTGATGTGTCCCCCCACAAAGCTCCTCTGTTCATGCAGGAATACCCAGGTATATTGTTGGACTGGTAGAGCTGTAACAATAAGTTTATTCTAGTTTGAATGACTGGGTGATAATGTGGGCAGGTGCGACATGGCAAGAGCAGGTGAGTCACTGGGGATGTGCCCTGGAAGGACTCATCTTCCCTGAATTCCCTTTGTCCCCTCCCCTCTCTCTTTGCTTCCTGATCCCTCCATGATCTGAGCAGCTTTCCACTCTGGGGCCTTTACCTATGATGTGCTGCTTCACCTTAAGCCCAGAGCAATGGAGTTGATCATCTATAAACTAACCTCAGAAATATTTAGCCACAGACAAATACACTTAAGTTTTACTGATAGCTTTAAAACTTACATTTTCCCTGTATATTTTAATATGTTCATTTTATATTAGTGCTAAAACTATTTATAATTATATTATAGTTAAATTTAAAGATATATATCTACATACTTGTCTTTCTGAATCAGTACTCTTTTCAAAAAAACTTTTATTTCTTATTGTTATATGGATTTTAAAAATTTTGTGTGTTTGTGAATTTGTGTGTCCTTGTTTATACAACCAGAAAGCTGTAAAACGTGCATGTGTGTCCAGACAGACATTTAATGCTTAGGAAAAAAATGAATATTTTGCACTGAAAAAATACTAAGTGATATGAAAATGAAAAATTAAAAGAAACAAGTTGCCATAAAGATGCCTGGTGATTAAAAAATGACAGACTTATCTATCCCGATTTAGGGCGTTATTCTTAAAAATATTTTGGATTGTAAGGTTTCCCTCTAAGAAATTCCACTAAAATTTGGAATTGTAGATAAATGTCATGATCAAGGACACAATTTTCTACAGTTCAGTGTCACTTATCACTATGAACTTATATGCATTATTGTCTTCCCCATATGCATTTTATCACCTGAACCCACACTATTTTTGACAATATTGAGTGTAGTTATATTCTCAGAATTATCTTTAATTCTACTTTATCTGATAACTTTCTAGTCATCTTCCTGGATCCAACTCAAATATGTGAAGGGATCCTGCTGGACTTTTAGTTACCTGAGCTCTTGTTCTCTTGATATAGTCTACAGTTTTGTCAACTTTATCACCGAATAAATAAATTATATAAATGTGGTGTTACTCCTTATTTATCCACTTTTAAAGCAGAAACAATCCATTTCCTTGTTATGGTTAGCAATAATACTTCATAATATAATTGTGAGAATTCGTAGAGAAATATATAGCAAGTATGTTATCAGAAATTGGTTGAGTTTGTACAACCCACCTAAATATTTCATTGGCCACATGTTTGTTGTGGGTCTCTACTTCACAGGAACTCTACTCCAAATTTTGGTTATTGATAAAGACTCCATCGTGATACATGCTTTTGCTGTTTCAGAGCTTAGGTAAATCATTGTGTGACTCTTAAAATATGCTACATGAAGCATTTTATTTTTAGTGCATTAATTCCTACAAATGTATGTGCTGGATTTGTTTGTGAGATTATGTCTTGAGAATGTTTATTCTTTTTGGTATATTGTCAGAAAACATAGCTGTAAGTTGAAGGGCACTAAGCAGAAATTGGTTAGCAGATTTTGGAAGAAATAGTGAAAAGATAAATTGGTGGGCAGATTTGGAAGAAATAGTGAAAAGATAAATTAGTTCTCAGATACTATGAATTTCTCCTTATGTATTCATCCTTTGTTGATTTGCTTCTTTATCCGATATAAAGCCTGAGCACCTCCCCTTGGCATGTTGTTAAAGCAATCATTTTCCTAATGCATAATGAATAGAGTTATGTTTTTCTCTTTATCAATTTGAAACTAAACATTAACCTATGTCACAATGAGTTAACATGACAATGTATTCACAATTTCATGAGTATTAATGATAACACACAGTAGTAATTACATTTGTAATTTCAAATATCGATTCTAGAATTATATTCCTGTAGAACAAATGATCTACACTTAAAATGAAAATGATGTTTTTGGAATACAATACACCAAATGAAGTACAAACTTTGAAAATATACTTTCTGTAGTAATATCACTATATTTATATGCTATATTAAAATGGAGATAATTCCTAAAATTGAGCGTGATTTTTAATATCTGAAGGCCAGTGGTAACATATTGACAGCATATACATGGCACATACAGAGTAGAGCAAGAGAAAATGCTAGCTAAAATATGTTTCGACAAGAATACCTGTGAATGCACCCGTATTTCCAATCTAGTTTATTATGGGATCTTCATTATTATAGGGAGTGATTCTACTATAGCTTTTGTAAGAAAGTAACATAAACAGTAGTTTATAAACATTAGGAATTTATTTCTTGCAGTTCTGGATGAAGTTCAAAGTGGGTTGGGGCCTCCATCTCATGGATAATTCCTCTGTGTCCCCTCATGGTGAAATGGGGAAACAAACTCCCAAGGCTGTATAAGTACACTAATTTTCCTGAAAGCCCTGCTCTTGTGACCTGATACCTCCCAAGGACTGCACCTCTTAACACTGTCACATTGGGAGTGATAATTCCAACATGAATTTTGGGGATGGGGGGACCCAAACACTGAGACAACATTAAGAGCATCACATAGCACTCTTCATAAGTAAGCAAAGTAATAAACAAAGAGGACAATAAACAATAGATATTATATATGCAACCCTTGCAACCGAAAATAACCTGAAACCAAACTATATCATTCCTAAAACTTGGAACACTCCTGACCATAGTGACATTAAGACTCTGAAGTAGCTAATTGGTTTTAATATACTACTAAATTCCCCCAATTTTTAATTATCTTGATTTTGGTCTCTAAACAACCTGATTTCAGTAGCCAATCATACCTAATTCATCAATTTTTAATTTTCTTAATTTTTTAATGTAATGTAGAAAATATGACACACCTTAAATGTAAAAATAGGAAAAACTATTAACAAACATCAAATATGAAAGGTAAACTTTGAAGTTAGAGCCTCCCAGTGGTAGAATAATAGGGCATGTGTGTGTGTGTTCCTGTGGGTGTGCATGCATGTACATGCCTAGGAAGAGAAAGAGTTCGTTGTAAGGAACTGACTGCACTACCTGGGAGTCACAGATCTTAAGACCTGAAGTTGTCAAGATGGAAAGAGATTCAATAAACCACTGGTGGACTTTCAGTTCAAATCCTAAATCCTGATACTCAGGAGAACTGATAGTATATTTCTAATAGGAGACCAGCAGGTTTGAAACTGAGGAGTAGCAAATATTTCTGTTTCAGTTCAAAGAAGGGAAAAAATTGATTTTCCATTTCAAAGGCAGTCAGGAGTAGTTTGTTTTATTAGGCACCCAACTTCTTGGCTGTGACTCACCCACAATCTACTCTGCTCGATCTATATATTCAAATGTCAATCTCAACAAGAACCACTCTCACAGACACATCTAGAATAATCTTGTCTAAATGTCTGGGCATCCTGTAGCTCAGTGTGGTGGACACATAAAAATAATCATCACAATTATGCAGCAATAAAATTTCAATGGTGTGTATTAGCATGTGTATCTGTTCTTTCTGATTACAGATAAGTAAATAATTATCTTAGATTGTCAAAACCAGTGAGAGAACAGAATCTACACATATCAATTTTAGGTGTCTTGGATACAAACAAATGATGCATTTTATCATTAACTTCAGCAAAAGAATTTCTTGGTTACCTACATTTCATGAGAGCGTAAAGCAAAACTGATCAAGCAATCCTAAGAAAAGGGCAGACACGGAGTGAAGCCCAAGACCCACACCAAGAAGCAACAAGTGGTAGACTTTACTGTATGTGATCATAGAATAAGGAAGAATAGCTCCCCTCCCCAAATGTAGCTAGATTTGAAATTGCTGACAATGTGCTCAAAAGCAGTCCAGAAATTTTATTACTCACATAATGAGACTTCTAAGTTAAACAAACATACAAACAAAAAATCTGGTAAAAGCAGATCTAAAAGCTGGGCACAGTGATGCACTCCTGTAAATGCCAGTGGCTTGTGAGGTTAAGGCAGAAGAATCCTTAAGTTCAAAGCCAGCCTCAGCAATTTAGTGAAGCCTTAAGCAACTTAGCAAGACCTTATCTCAAAAATTTAAAAAATGCTAGGGATGTGGCTCAGTGGTTAAGCACCCCTGATTTCAATCCTCAGTACCAAACAAACAAGCAAAAATAAAACAAAACCTGTAAAAATGGTTTGAGAATACAAAGATAGGAGTCTGGCTTACTTTTTATTGTTTTTTGAAGCTGGTTGGAAGTATGACTTGTGCGAATGCAGCACCCAGGATTTCTTATGCACTTGCCCAGATGTGGGACAAAAGGAAAGTGGTAGAGTTGGAGCTAAATAGCTGTCAGCTCTCACATATAACATAAATAGTGTCTGATGCTTTTCAAATATTATATTTGATTAAAATTCATGTGATAACTCTATGTTATTCAAAGAGGGTGAGGTTCCCAGGATTGGTCATGACGTGTTCACCTGTCTGTACTAGCATCCAGAGAATAGCACCTGCCTCCACTTATTCATCCCTCAAATTCTCAGGGAACCACCACAGGCAACTCCATGCCCTCATCCTCACAATTCAAGTCCTTGACCATGGTCCAGATTTAATAACTGAGAGGAACGTCTCAGTATGGCTGACAGCAACATGAAACAAGAACACCTGTCCAACTTAGTTATTATTTGTAAGAATTAAGTGCTCAGTGTGCCCTGTGATTTTTCCTTTGATGATGATTGCTTCAATTTTTTTCTGTGATGCAGGTGATTGAACCCATGGCCTTATGCATGGGAGGCAAACACTCTATCAATTGAGCTACATCCCAGTCCAGTGCTGGTTAATTGTTGATCAGTGTTGATAGATTTGGTTCTATTGGAAGATCCTGACATTGGAAAAAAGCAAATTCATGAAGAAGGTTATTCTACCTTCAGACATGGTAAGCATAGCTATAAATGATCAAAACTATAATGCGATAATTTTTTAAAATGTTCTTATAATGATAGTGAAACCTTTTACTTGTACAAAACAGCATTTTTTAAATTTTGAATTTGAGCTAACGTGCTGTTATATACCGCTCACTACTTAAAGATATTCTACTTTTCCCCCCAATCTCTCTTTAGGCAAGGAATATTATCTAGGAAATTGCATTACCACACTTGGATTCTCTTTTCTTCTAACATAGGCCTTATGGCCATGTCTTTCACGGTGTTATTCTTACTTCTTCGTTAATATGTTTGTGTGTGAGGTGAGTGTATATGTGTGTGTTTGTGTATGCACTTAAGCATTATTTAAGACAGGAAATAATTGACTTCATTCTTGTTTGTTTGTTTGTTTGTTTTGCTATTTGAGACAGTGACTAACCACCATTAAAGTTTATGCATACTAACAATCCATGAATGGCAAATAATGTCTTATCCTTCAATAAACCATATTGATTTAAAACATTAAATGTATCAATTATATTTAGAAACCAAAGTATTGGGTGGATCTAAGTATTGACAGAAACAATACATGAAACATGAAATATGTTTTAGGGATCAGGCTAAATAAAGAAAAACAAAATATTTTCATAACAGATTTTTTCTTTGTTTTTAACGCAAGAAATTTTAATAAGCTTCCGGGCTCCCTGACTGGCACTAGGGTGAGAGAGAGAGAGAGAGAGAGAAAGTGTGAGTGAGAGAGAGGGAAATGGCGGGGGAGCTATTCTTAAGTAGTGGAATTTTGTGGGCTAATAACAATCTGGACCAATGACTGACTAGGAAGTTCGTGGGCTAACAGTCCCGTTGTAAAATTATGGGGGAGGCAGAATAATGGTGGCACCATAATAGCAGATCTGATGCCAATAATAGTAAAAATAAAAGTAAACTTATAACTGGCTTTCAATACTTAGAGTTGTTTTTTTTTAAGGTAAATCTTACAGTGAAATGTATAAATTCTAAGTGTTTGATTTAGTATGTTTTGAAAAATGAATACACTCATGTAACCTATACCATTATCAAAATATTGAGTATTTCCGTTGCCCCAGAAATTTTCCTTATGTTTTTTTTTCAGTGCCCAGTGTGTGCTCCACCCCACCTCTAGCAAAGCCTGTCACTTTTCTGATTTTTTTCACCATAAGTTAGCTTTGTTTGATCTAGAATATTAATACTTTATATTTTCTCAATTAGGATCACTGTATTCTAAGATACCATCATCTTTTGTCCAATGACTTTAATGGTTTTCTAATATCTCTTTCTATAATCTAATTAACTGGTTCTCAAACTTTTTTTGCACATTGCTATCATGTGGGGGTCTACAATATTTTCAACCAGGAGATTTAGTTCTACCAAAAAGTCATGAAACAGCTAAGCTCCAAATGGAGTATTTCAGACAGGAAAGGAACCAAATTTCAAAGAAAAAGGCTGAAAATATTTATGGCTTAAATGCAAAATTGAAAAAATCGGGTAAGTTTACTTTGAGAAAAATTAAAGTATATGAAATAATGATAGTTTTAAAGTCTGAAAATATCTCACATTTGAAACAAGTAAGATTATTATAGGCTTCTGAATAGATATTCAAATGGCACAATGGAGGAATTCAATTGCTGCTGTAATATATGGGACAAATTATGAGGTGGAAGAAGAGGCACATAGGTTGGTTAGAGACTATAAAAGTAATTCAAGTACAAGATAACTAAATCTAGCCTAGGACAAGTCTATAGGAAAAATATAGGAAAGATAGATCTAAGATATTGTAGAAAAAGAAATGACATTGAGACAGACCAGACAGCTCCAACATCATTCGGGGTTTTTGTTTGAATAAAACCTATCCAAAGCACCTTATCTATGTTTATTGAACCAGAGAGGCAATATAACAGAAGAGAGAAGACCACTCCATGCTGAAAACCCTTAGAATTAGGTTCCTTTCCATTTCTGAAATTGGTAAATTCAATGGTTCCTAAACTTGGCTGCATATTAGAATCACCTGGAAGCTTTTAAAAGTTCCTATGCCAATGTCACACCCATTCCAACTAAATGAATATCTTCTGGTGGAAGACAGTGATCAATAGCTTTTAAAGACCCCCACATGATAACAAAGTATTTTCATAACAGATGTGTACTTAGATTTTAAGGTATGAATGTGCAAAATTTTGTACAAATTTAAGAAAATAATGTTAGATTTTATTTCTAATCTATTCTGTTATAAATATCTTACTGAAAGTATAATCCAGTAAATACACCTACTTTTCCTAAATAATGACTTGTTGTTTTTTAATGAATAACTGTTTTCTCTGAACACTGCCTGAAAGTTATATTCAGGTGCAATTTCTTCACATATTAGTTTGGTTTTCTCTTATGTCAAGGTTTATCCTACAACTTAGCATAGACTTCTGAAGTGATATTTTCTTAGTAAATAATGTATATGTTGAAGGATGAGCATGATATTGAAATGACTCAAGATAACACTCATATTGATTCAGAAATCTTATTTTGGTCACTCAGTTATGTAGAAAGACAATAACTATTGAAATATAAGGATATGATATTAATATAATCTGGCATTTGCTAAAACCCAAAGTTGAGGTACTATCATATAACAGTAAATATGTTTATAAAATATTGAATGTATTTTCTTTGCTGAAAGTATATTAGAAAACTTCCAGATCATACAGAATATATTTTGGAAATTTTTTTAAGATTGTAAACCTTGTAGCTTGTTTGCCCACACCTTTCAAGTCCATTTCACAAACACCACAAATATAATCCCATGGGAAATTTTGTTTCCTTCCCTTCTCACATGATTCAGTTTCATACTTTATAAGTAAAAACTGGATTTTCCCAAGGACACTTTATTTATTTAACTACTGTAGATCCAGACTGGTAAGTAAGTTGGTAATATGAAAATGTAAAACAAAAACATGAAATATTTTTGACAACTTTTTTTCCTAACATGTATCAGAAAGAAATCATGCACACTAGAGTACATTTGTAAACTGGCCTCCTCACACATATGGACACATACACATAATTTTATTTACATACACTGTTGTTCTTTCTTACTACTATATAGTTTATTATGGTTCTTAATAAAATCAAATTTAAGTATTAGGAATGAGTATGAATAGAGATGATTGATTAAGGTACTTAACAAAGTGTGAATTTTTATGACCCATTAAAAGATGTCTACTATATAAAAATAATGTAGTGAAACCAGAAGGGACCCATTTTGACATCTGAAAAGTAATGCCATATAATTACAAGAGATTTTGTGTGTACATATAAGAAAGAATTACCAGATTTTTATTTGATATTGAAAATTGAGTTCGTATATCCTATGTATTCTAGATACTACATTTGCATGAATTAGTTTCCATTTAAATTTAAAATTCACTAGAAGATAAAACTCAGAAGCAAGGTGTTAAATGAACGTGCCTATGTAAAGAGAAAGGAATTGTGAGAAGAGTTTTGAGTTCATTGTTGATCTCCTGGCTGTGTAATAATGGTTTTGTGACCCTAGCTTCCCTAGCAAACAAGGCATTAGGAAATAAGTAGGGCTCTGGCCCAGATGAGATAGATCCAAACTTGAGAACAGAGTCATTTTCACATATTATCAGTGTGCACAATAATTCTAGCAATACCTTGGTTTTTAACTAATTTCAGTAACAGCAGATATAGAGCTTTTGCAGTTAGCACCCTACACTGATCTTTATCAAAGGGGCCATTTGTACAAGGGATTCGAGTTGTTTTGAAAACAGCAGAAAAATAACATAAACATATCACGTAATGGCAAACATTTCTTTAAGAGCACACATGGAAACTTCTAGGGATATCCCCAGAAGATTAGATGTGACTGTGTGTGTGTGTGTGTTTGTGTGTGTGTGTGTGTGTGTGTGTGTGTGTGTTTTGTATGTATATTTCAGGCAAAATGAATATTTTGCAATACTACATGAGAACAAGTGACAATGAGATTAACAACTATGACATTAATCAATATAAACCAATTTTAAATTCTCAGAGGGTCCATGGAAACATTGCTTACAAATAGAAAACTGATCTGGTTAATTTTTTACCTAAAAAAAGAAATGTTGCTTTTACTATTAAAGCAACCTTTTTCAACACTGAAGAGAAAGGATATAAATTCCCCACAAATTAAAAAAATCTTAGTGCTTACTGTGTCCTGAAACTTAGTTCCCCAGCCTCTAGTCACTGTTATTGCAAAATTTAAAGGTCATAACATAATTTCTCTCTGGATTCTATCAATTCTTTTATTTTGAAATATAGGGAATTGATCAATCAGAAAAACCATAGTTGATAGAATTTTATTAGGATTCAATTATTAAATGTTTGTTTGATATTGAATTTGTATTACTTGATTTACCCTCAGAATCCGTGCAATACAGCCAACAAATAGGGAAAACAGTATTGCCACAGACTCATGGGATTATGTGACCAAGTCTGGGATGTCAGGGAAGAACTCCAGTAGTGACTTTTGAGATCATATGACTCAAGAAAAACAATACTCAAAGCAAAGGGGCTCTCGTGAAAAACTCAAAGAAGCCTAAAATGTGCAGTTCAGAAGGAGGAAAGAAAGTAAGAACAGATAACAAGGAAGATGCACATTGAGGCTTTGAGGCCATATTGACAATGGTCTTTATCATGAAAGCAAAATATTGACCCTAAGAGAATCTAAATGTATGTGTGTGTGTGTTTGTGCATGTGTATAATGCAACAAATATATATATTTGTATATGTTCTATATTATCTATTATAAATTCCCTAGAGTATTTTTTTGCTGATAGGAAACATACATATGAAAAACTGTTCTAAGAGGAAAGAAATGCATGTGAGTACCAAAATTTTTAAAAAACCACACAGCATACAGAGGGTAAGCAATATGAGAATGATTGCACTATTAATGAGCAGCATAAGTAAAGATAAACACATAGTGTAAAACATAAGAAAAGTATCTGGTATTGTGACCAAGGGAATTTCACATAAAATACTATGTATTTTATTACTACAGGTGAGATTTAGAGCAAATCATGTTAAAATTAATTATAAAATTAATTTTCAAGCTTAGATTAACAGTATCTATTCAACAAGTTTGATTTAATGGCTACTTACATTTTAAGGAAAATCTAAAGTACATAGTAGGGATTTAATGCATGTCAGTTATTTTACTAATTTAAAATTAACATTTTCAAAGGGTCCTTGATTTGTTGATACAATTACTTGTTACCTATAAACATATGAAAATAAAATGTTGCAGATTTGTTATCACTTTTTTTCTGCTGTTTATTTTCTCATATTTAAGTAAAATTTATGAAATATTTACTTCATAGTTCTATTGTTTAAATACATCCTATATATATGATTTATAAATGTGCATTTAAACTAGAGTGTAACAATGTGTAAGTCATGTTAATCTTCAGTATATATATCTTGAAAGTTGCCAAAATAAATATATGAGACTGTGAAATCATGCATATTTAATAAAATGCCTTTGAATATTACAAAATGCTACAAGACTATAGCATACAGACTGCATTTAAATCATATTATGGCTATTATACAGAAAGTAAGTAGGGAAAGTATTTAAATAAATCTCTCAAGATAATAGCATTTATACATTATAAAATTTACTTTTCCTTTTAGTGATCTGAAATTATGAGATTTCTGACCATTTTAAATTAGAAAATTACACTTATTTCATTTATTTTGTGTGAAAACACTGTCAGAGTTTCTAAGAAACTATTTAAGTGTTTAGCTATTTTAAGGGCACTGTGAAATATATTTGTAAATAGAGCTTTCCTTCAAGGCAAGTATTCTGTATTTAGAGCTATCTATTTCTGCCTAAGAAACTATTTCATAAGGTAGTTGCATAAAATAAATATCTTATGTTGCTCTGTGGACCACTGAGTAAACTCTCCTAAGCTTCCTGTCTCTGTTCATACATGGCACCATGACAACTCCACTAGGACCCAAGACCTACCTTTAGGTTTACCACCCCACATGACTGGTAGATAATTGTTAGGTTGATTCTCCCAGGAGCCAGGGGCAAAGTTCACTTATCAGAGTCCTAGGCCAGAGCCCTGATACTGATGTCCAACGAAACGTGTTTACCACTCACTTCAAGCAAATGAAAAATAATAGTGAAAAACCAGAAAGGAACTTTAATTAGTACAGCTACCCTGGGAAGACTGGGAGGACACATCTCCTTCACCCTGCCATCCAGGGGCTCATAATGACATAGAGGTTTCATAGAAAAGAGATTGAGAGCAATGGTTGGGGGTTTGCACAGCCAGAGGACCGATGCAGCTGCCAGGCATGCGATCTTGGTTTGGTGGGTCTTTGTTTCATGATATGACAGGCGGGGCCTTGTCGTGGTGAGAAAGCTGTTGTGTTGGGTATAGTTCTGAACATTGTTACAAGATGTGTATCTATTGAACTTCTTGTTCCTGGAATCAAAGGTGACTTCAGAAGAGAAGGGTCAGGATAACTCAGAAGAAAGGGAAAACAAAAAATAAAAACAAGTGAGAAAGGCAAGAAGAAGTCAAAAATGGAGTCAGATCAGGGAACAGGGCCATCCTTCACAGCTTAGGAGTCTCTCCTGCAGCATGTTGTCTGGAATCCAAGGGCCAGAGCTAGGCCTGTGAAACAGTGGAGAGTTACTTATGCCATACATGGCCAGAGCAGTCAAATTCCCTGCTCAGATTCAAGGGGAGATGAACCCCCTGCCCCCTGCCAGAGGAAAAAATGAATGCCTCTTCTGTCCCCAAGTACTAAATCTTTTCTGATGAAAACTGCATGGTGATCTGCAGTTGTTTAAAGTAAGCGTGTGAATGTATCCGAAAAATAAACTACAGCAAAATAGATTGCTCCTGTGGACAATTTATGTGCTAAAGCTGAGCGTGGGTCTAGAATTACAGTTTTAGGGTTCAAATTCTCAACTTATCCATATTGTTCATGCCACATTCCTTTATGTTTTGAGATTAAGGCTCAGGAATAACTGCAGTCTTACCACTGGGATTCCTTTGAAAGGTCTATGTTTTATTCTCAACTGATAGTAATGTTGCAAGTCAGAATATAGACGGAGTGTATATGGCAGAGGCTAAGTTTAGAGTCTCCATATACCTGGTATCCTCAGAGGTTTCTGTGGATTATGTCTGCCAAGAAGGTGAAATAAGTAATGATTTGGAATGGGGAATGGGGAGAGAAAAGAAAGGAAAATAAATGTTAAATAAATGAGACATTAAGAATAGAATTAATATAGGGCATAGTGATGCACACCTGTAATTCCAGAGACTTAGGAGGCTGGGGCAAGAGCATTGGCTCTTTGAGGCCAGCAGTGGCAATTTAGCAAGACTCCATCTTGAAATAAAATATAAATAAATAAGTATTGTTCAGTGTTGGAGAGACCCTAGGTTCAATCCCTAGTTTCAGAGGGAAAAAAGCATATGGTTACTACTTGGGTGACCAGAGCTTAACCTTATTGAGAAAATTTGAAAGTTCAGAGTGTACATCTAAGAGTTACTCCCTTTCTCACAGGATAGCTAGTGGTGTGTTTATACAACTACTATCAGTAGTCATTGGTTAAAACATGCTCTGAGGGGAACTATTTCCCTAGCATTTCCAATATAATTTTGGGTGGAAAAGTAAGGTACTAAGCAAAAGAAAGCTTCAGGCAAAGAGGCCCAATGTTTGCAGTCATAAGTAAGTGTGGCACGACTGAGTCCTACAAATGAGGACACCTGGTTGGGGAATTTTCAGCACCTGCTACAAAGGAATGTGTAAAGAGAGAATACGGTTTCTATGTTTTAATGATTCATCCTTAACTTAGAGTTATTTCATGCTGCAGATATATATGCCTGTGAGAATAGGAATATGTATATAGGTTTCAGCTACGTGATTTATGAGAAATGTTAATAAACCATTTATGTTTAAATAAAAGTGATCTTTAGTATTAGAAATAGATTTAAAAATCAATGCTACATATTATGGATAAATTCTCTGGACTTTGTGCATGTTCAATATAGAATAACATGTAAACTAATTAACATTTTTAAGTAATGTTTTTAGCAACTTTTTCCAAATGCTTAAACAAATTTATGTACATATATGTTTAATATATGAAATATATATTAGATATCTAATGTCTAATACATATAGCTAGTTCATATATATACATATATATGTACTATATCAGTAGTTAAATATTCCTAATACAATGTGTTATAATGCTGAATACAGATATATGATCAAAAATTAAATATATATGTTGATAGAAATATTAAATATGATTTTCTTGTATATCACTAATAATAATGAAATATGTGTGGGTTCCCTCAAGGTGCCTTTGTATTGCTTGTTTGCTTTCAAAGTTTTTGATCCAAAATAGAGTGTTTTACACCTCAGTTTATAATACTTGGTTATTTAAAATTTTAGCCAATTATCGTTTTATTTAAATAGAATATATAAATTGTCTTGCAATTCTAAGTCATCTAAAATGTTGTCTCATCTGATATGATTTGATTTAATAAATGTAAAGTACTGAATAAGTACTCCGTGTTTTTGTGAACACTCATTTATTTCTCTCAGTTTTTTTTTAACATTACATAAAAGGATATATTGTTACAGGAGATTCTTCTAGTCTTCATTAAAATTCTGTGGAAGCAAAATGCATTAGGACAAATCAGCAGTCATGGTTTGTATGCTTAATAATCATTTCACTGGGTTTATTTTTCAATATCCCAAGGGTATTAATCTTTTGAAAACTCTCTTGCAATTGAGATGATCCCTTTCTAAAATGTTTCTTCATTCCCAATAGTGCAATATAATAAGTACTAGTTCTACTTTCATGAAGTATCAACTAATTTGCAATCACAGCAGATCTTAAGCTTTCTTCCTTCAAAATGTCTTAACCTGCCACGGGTTATATTCATTCAATTAATGTTTGCTGAGTGAATTAATTCTCTTATAGTTTTGCTAACTTCTGTTTTGCTAAAAATCTCTCTGAACCAGTATGTCATATCTTTATCCTGGTGTGTGTTTGTCTGCTTCCTGACATCTATCTATTGATAAGTCAGTGAAAACTATTTCAGGAGATGTTTTGTCAATCTTTTAAAGTTCAACATTTCTCAGGAAACCATTTAAAAATATTTTTATTATGAAGCTAAAATAAAAATACCAGAAAGATTTATGCCAATACTTAATAGCCTTAAATCATGAGGAAAATGTAATGTTTTCAACTTTGTGGGATACATGATATTTATAATGGGTTTGAGATAAGAACACAGATTTTTTATCTGGCTTTCTCATTTACCATAGGAAATAGTATAATTTATTTAAAATCTGTGTGCTTCAGGTTCCTAATCAGCAAAACTGCCTTGACAACATATACACAACTCTCTCTGTTTGTATATATGTTTACAAGGAGTCACCCTAAAAGATACACTTGTTAGTACAGGATGTGCATAATAATAATTGATACTTGGCAAGAATAAGTAGTTAATTCAGAAGTATTATAAATGGAAAATGACTCACATAGATGCAGACTCAAATAAATCGACATCAGGACTAAAGACTTTGTTATTACTTGTATCTAAAAAAGGGACAGAGGAAAGCTAAATTGAATCTGATCTCAAATGATTTGATATTGCTTTGCTGTCAAATGATGCAGGTAGAGATTAAATATAAACAACACTTTTCCCTGTATCATTTGTTTGATATTTCTTCTCTATCATTGCACATTATTACTTTTTACTTCTGGTTTCATATCCTTTATGAATGAAATGAAAGAATGGAATTTGCCTTCCTCACATTTTGTACAATATTTCTACACTAACAACAAAGATTTCTTGATGCTCAAAAACATTTGTTTATCAATTGAAGATTCCCTAATCAGTACAATTGAATGAGAACCTATATTATGTGGAAACTAGAAGCCAGAGAGCACACCTAAAATGGATCAGTTATTGCTACAGGATGTGTGTACATAGTGGATAATTTATATAAAAACCATAACGCTGAAAACAGTATGGTGTAGCTAAATGGGTACCTGATGCTCATAGTTATCAAGGCAATACCTTCTCACCACAAGGCATAGGCAAACAACAGCACCTGGACATGAGGAGGCAAGTCTGTTTTGACAGCATGAGTATTAATAACATGGATAAAACCTACTTTTGTAGACTAAGAGCATAGAAAATATGCCTGAAAGAAAGTGTAATAGAGAAAAAAGAAAACCTATGAAACTTTGAATTTAAATTTTAAGATTCCAAGTTTAAAAATAAAACTGAAATTGGTATTCTCTTATCCAAGGTTTTGATTTGTATTCTTTGTTAGCAGAACATATTAGGTATGCAATGTCTGGTTGGTTTTATAAGCTGTTTCAGTCATAATTATTGAAAGAGAATGGCTAATATCAACTATAAAGAGCTATATCACTATTGACTTGATGATCCATGAGTTCCGCTAAGCAGTTTGTGAGTTCCAGAATCTTGCCTAGATTTAAGTAGACTAGATTTGAGGGCTTAGCTAACAACAGAATTTGGTAACTGGTGGCTGGCTATTCTTCACACTGGTATGGATTTGTGGTCTGTTAAATTTCTGAACCGAGAAGTAGAAAAATAGATAGTTGAATAACTTTTATTTATACGTAGTAAACCAATGGCTGCAGAAAGAACAGGGGATAAGTCTCTGCAAAAGGTAACAAGAGAATTGTTAGGATGATAAATCATTGATGAACACTACATTGGAGAAAACTTTATTTATGTGAAGAAAAAGAACTTTAAGCAATTCAGTCATGTTTTCTTTTATTAGTCTGCATTCTTATGCTTTCTTAATTTAATATTAACTATCAATTTTATAAAATTTTCATCATCTTTATCACTATAAGTAACAATAAAAATATAATCTTAGTTTTATCATGTAAGTATATATTCTTACATGTTGAGGTCAAGGGGTTACTCCAATTTCAGGTGCTATTATAGTAAAACATTTATTTTTAAGTTTTCTATAAATATAGACATTTGTTTCACTAGTTAGTCAATAAGTAAAAATCTCCCAATGTAAACCAGGCATGGTGGCACAAGCCTGTAATCCCAGTGGCTCAGGAGCCTGAGGCATGAGCATTGCGACTTCAAAGGCAGCCTCAGCAATTTAGTGGAGCTCTAAGGAACTTAGTGACACTGTCTCAAAAATTAAAAAATTAATTTTAAAAAAGGGTTGGCAATGTGGCTCAGTGGTTAAGTGCCCCTGGCTTCACACCCTGGTACCAAATGAAAAACATAATAATAATAATTTCCCACTGTAGTGATTTTGGTCTTGTGATTTTGCTGACTATTGCTTTATGGTAGAAATTGAGTTGACTTTCACTAGTATTTTGCAATTGTGTTTCATTCATAAATTAGTCACTAGCTGGGTAAATAATTGGTTCTCTGGACAACTGTATGTTAAAAATCCATTAAAACAATGTTTTTTATATTATTTAGTTCTCTAAAATGCAGGATTCTTAACTTATAACAGGTATGTATATGTCCTCTTAGAAAGCATTAAAAGTTACATAACAAGGTACAATAGTGTTTATTTCCAAGTTACTTTAAATTATTTCCTTTTCTTTTCCATGTGTTCAATAGTAAATATTGATTTTAATAAACAAATGAACAGAATTGTTATTTAATAGAGCACATTTCAATACAAATGTTTCGGACACCTCTAAAACATCAATGTCAGAATAACAAAATATTGCATGGCAACAATCTCTATGGAGGAAACTGAGGAAAATCCTCCAGTGATAGTCTCCCCACAGTGGTAACAGTTGGAACAGCTATTTATGTTGACACATTAAGCCAAGAGCTTAAGCCAGAGCTAAAAAGCCAAGTAAGTGCCTGCTTTTAGTGTAATAAAATTAAAAGTTGCTTTGAAGAAGGCAGGAGGGAAAGAGTAACTGGAGTCCTCATTCCCCTAACTCCAGGCACATGGAGTTACTAACACTATACCTGTGTTAATCTGTCACCTCCCAGTCACTGCAACAAAATTCCTGAAGTAATCAACTTTAAAAGACACAAGTTTATTTTGGCTCATAGTTTGAGAAGTTTCAGTTCATGAATGATTGACCCTGTCAGGTTGAGCCTGTAGTGAGCAGGATATCAGCATGCGTGTATGCAAATCTCATAGACAGGATGTAAAAGAGACAAAGTAGAAGGAACTGAGACCCTATTGTTCCTTCGAAGAGTATACCCACAGTGATCTAACTTCTTCCCACAAGGCCTCACTTCTTAAAAGATTCTACAACCCCCCATTAGTGTTTAACACACAGACTTTGGAGGATATTCATGAAAAACATACCAAGACCTTCAACTTTAAACTCAATACCAGGAATGCTATGCTAAAATCCTGTGCTGGGCAAAATCCAATGACCCCTACTTTTTGGACAATAACCACAGATGGAGCCCAGGGAACTACATTTGCTATTTGTCTTTACCAACCCTTCCAAATCTCAGGTGGCAGAGAGGGGTGTAAGAATCCATTTCAGGGTAGCAGAGCATGAAACCTGAAACAAGACCTTCCCTTGAAGCTCAGAGCTAGTCCTACCAATGTGAGAATTGAATTGTCACCAGGCAGAAACCAAAAACTTCTATCCTAGGTCAGATCTCATTCTGAAGATGCCCTAGAATCAGGCAGACAGAGAATAACATGCTCGTTGGGCAGACTTGAGTTTCTGCCTGCAACATTGCCAGCATTAGTATGGGCACTCCCCTCAAGACAGTGCCAATCCCTATAACTGAAAATGCAGATGGAAGCCAGCTTAGCATCAGCCTTGGAGGCTAAGGCAACCATTTCCCGACCTTGAGCATCACAGCTATCTGCAAACCTTTGCTTGCAGATGGAGCACACAGACTTGCTTTGGTTCCAGCTAGAGACTTGTGCCCCGGTAGGATGGACTTGTGTTTCAGTCTGTACTGATTCCAGATATGATATGGTTCTGGGTGCTTCTCTGAAACTGTGCAAGCGTTTGCGACCATAGAAATCAAGGATGTTTCAGCTTAGCATCAGCATGGGCAGCTAAGGGACAACCTTCAACAACATAGCCCAAACTGTTACAGCATATCATTAATTACTGCACCTTTTGCTGGTATTAGAACAGGGTAGTAGGCACAGGACATGCTCTGTAACTTAAGTGCTAGGCTGGTGAGACCTAACTCTGGGAATATCCTAATGCCTCATTTCTCCAGACCTGTCTGTGGAAAAAACCTATGAAACAGACCCAATGCTGGAAGGAGACACAAGGCCCCGACTTCTAATTCAGCCAACATCATATTTATATTTGATTGTAATAATCTTGGGCAAGACTACTTCAGAAATGGGCAGTGCACAGAAGTGTGTACTTTGTTCCTAGCCCAGACCTGTGTTGATCTTTGCAATACATAATCCCAGAGTTTGAAATGACTTTGTTGGCATTGGTGGCCACAGACATGACATAAAAACTAAGGCTGGTCCCTCTATGGTGAATCGTCCAATGTTAGGCAGAATCCTGCAATGCCTGACGATTAAGAAGGAATCACACCTTTCCTTTGCTCTAGGTAAAGAGTTGAGGGAAGAAATGGACAGGGAAAGGATCATCAATGGTTTCTAAATTACAGTTAAATAAGCGTAATAAATCCCAGTGTGGTATTGCATAGTAAAGTGACCATACATAACAGTAATGTACTTCATGTTTCAAAAAGCTAAAATAAAATTTTTGAATATTTTTACCATAAATAAATGATAAATATTTGATCAAAGTTAAACTGAATTTACATATTTTACAAGGTATACAAAAATTCACATTGTAGCCCATTAAAATATATTTTTATTTTATTAAATATCATTTAAAATTTTAAAAACCTGAATGACAATATTCTAAAACTTAAAAATTATTTTTAGAATTTTCTATTGACCGATTAGCATTTTCCCCTAAATTTATCTGCTGATGTCCTAATTCCCAATGTGATCATAATCATTGTTGGATTTAGATGAGGTCCCAGTGATGAGATCAGTGTTCTTACAAGACAAGGAAGGTAAATTTCTCTGTCCCTCTTTCTCTTCTTTGCTCCCTCTCTCCCTTTCTCTCTTGTGAGAATACAGAAATAAGGTGGCACCTATAAGTGAGGAAGAAAGCCCTCTATAGGAACTGAGGAACCAAATGTGCTGTCACCTTAATCTTGTATTTTCCATTTTCCAAATTGCTTTCACAGGAAATTCATAATACTTCTTTGAAAGTTAAAATATGTAGAGTGCCCCCTGTGCCGCTAAAGTCCTTTCTTGATTTCTGTCTTTTTTTTCTCCCTTGTGCATACATCATCTACAGAGCATTCAAGTAATAAGACAAAGATAAATCAATACCAATGGAATGCATAGGCCAAAAGATAGGAATTATTTTCCTATGTGACTTTAGATTCTTTAAAGAAAACTGTGCAAAATAACTGATGGAGCAGAATATAAAACAATTCACAAAATTTCACATGTTCTGACACCAGAACGGTTATTTTACAGAAGCACTCTAGAGTGTCACTCCCTTCTCTTACAGGAAAAGAATCAATATTATGAATCTTCTGGCTATAAGCTTAATTGAGTATAGGGAAAATGTGAATAAGAAGCACAGGTATTCTATCATTTGGGGTATATGGCTATTACTGTATCTTAGATATGACTAAGCAAGGTCATTCAAAGGCTATGATCTTAGACTTTGTGAGCACATGCTGTATTAAAGATAAATGTCCTGTGTACATGGTTTTAGGAAAGATTAATAGTATTTTGTGTAGGTGCTATCACTCTGCATCATGTTCAATTAACTTAATAAAAATATCTAAATTGCCATTTTGAAAATATTATACTTATTCATAAAGTTATTTAGACTCATTTATTCTTTTTAAAAATGTTTATTTGTTCTAATTTTAGATGACAACAGAATGCATTTATACATTTTGATAGATTATACATAAACAGTGTAATTTCTCATTTTTCTGATTGCATATATTGTAGGATCACATCAGTCATGCAGTCATGTACTTACATGAGATAATAATATCTGTTTCACTGTACATAAGACACATAGTAATTAGGTTGGGGGATCCAGTTGGACACTGTTGGATTTAAAATTTGTCTTAAGTTGGGCTTGGAAGTGCACACCTATAAACCCAACCGCTCATGGTGAGGCAGGAGAATTTCAAGTTCAAAGACAGCCTCAGCAATTTAGTGAGGCCCTAAGCAACTTAGCAAGACCATATCTCAAAAGAAAAACAAAACAAAAAAACACAAGAGTAACAGATATTATTACCTCATGTATGTATATAACTGCATGACCGATGTGATCCTATGATATGTACAATCAGAAAAATGAGAAATTACACTCCATTTGTATATGATTTATCAAAATGTATAAATGCATTCAACTTTCCTATACAACTAAATAGAACAAATTTTAAAATTTTTTTATAAAGTGCCCTGGATGTGGTTCACTGGTTAAGTGCCCCAGGTTTAATCCCTAGTACCAAAATAATAAATAAATAAATGTGTTTTAAGAAAATTCTATAGATATTTAGAGAATAATTAAGGACATTACAAGACTACAAACAAACTAATGAAATTAATTCTATATTTAAAAATAAAACTGAAAGCGGTGTTGACCATTTAATTTTCTAATTTAAAAAAATCCATCTTTTTTTCTACTATAGAATATATAAAATATCTATTTTCATTGTAAAGTAAAAACTAACCAAAAATATCACTAGATGAAAAGATATCTCATTAGAAAATTATGAAAAAATATAACATTTAAACCACTATTATTCACGCAAACATATAAAATGTCAATTAAAATGTTTTTCCTATGTATAGCAATAGATAATAGAAATAATAAATTTTGAAAAACTGCCACTTTAATAAAAACAATGAATGAAGTGTGGAGTAAGATAACAAAATAGGATCATTTAACTATCATGCATAAAACTACTTTCATTTTAGTGAAGGAAATTATGTAAGAGGTTACAACTTGTCATAGGTATACAACTTGTTATAAACCAAGTATGGAGGTGCATCTAGAGAAAAGAAAAGAAAAAGAGAGAGAGAGAGAGAGAGAGAGAACTTTGCTTTGGATTCAAATAGGAAAACTCAGTGACATACAGATCCCCTGACCCCTGCTCCGGGCCAATAATCATGGACTGAATCTCCAGACCTGCCTCTGTGCTAAATGAGAAGTTTCAGTAAGTTCTGGCCTCCATTATCACAGGTTGACTAAAGTAACCTGGGCTCAGAATAAACTGAAGTGACAGGCAGTTCTCAGTGGCTTGGAATCCACACTGGCATACCACCAGCTTCAACAACTAAGGCATTCCAGCCTGGTAGAAAATTTGCCTTGTTGAACCTGCGTGTAGGGAGCTACCTAGCCTTGTAATTGCTGTTATGGTCATGAGATTGAAGATGGCAGCAGGAAATCTGCCTAGATTCCTATGTAGGTTTACTGTCAATATCCCGGATAAAGCAAACTGCAATAAGTAAGGAAAAAAAAAAAAAAAAAAAAACTCTTCAATATACAGGCATTGATGCATGCCCACAAAAATTAGGAACAAGAAGGGAAACATTATATTATCAAATGGGCAAACAAAGATGCCAGTAATTGACCCTAAAGAGATGAAAATATAAGATCTCTCAGAGAATTTATATTTATTTTAAGGAAGCTCATCAAATGGTCTGGAGACAAAGAATTCAGAAACAGAGCAGAAAAATTTGACCAAGAGATCAAAATAATGAAAACAAACTAACAATTCCTAAAGTTAAAAATATAATGTGGAAAAATAATAGTTCAATAGAAAGCATTGTCAGCTGAAGTGATCAAGTGGAAGAAAGAAAGCAAGAAAGCAAGAAAAGAAGGAAGGAAAGAAAGAAAAAAGGAAAGACAAACCCAGTAAAATCAGAGAAAATTTATTTGGAAATATACAGTTAAAATATAGAGAAAAAGAATAAACAAAACTTACAAGATTTATGAGACAGAATCAAAACAGCAAATACGCGAATCACTAATATTTAATTGAGGGCAGACAATGTTAAATAAAGAGAAGAATTATTTTTTAAATGCTATAAAATTTTCAAACTGCGATCAAAATTATGAATATCCAAGAAGTAGAAAGTTAAAATTCCCATCTGAAGGAATCCAAATAAAACTTTCTTATAAGATATTATAATGAAACTGTTGAAGGTCAAACACAAAACAGATCCTAAAAGCAGTTAAAGAAAAGTAAATCATAAAAAATGAAGTTCCAAAGTAGCTAGCAATAGAATTCTCAGTAAAAATTGCAGTCAAGAAAGAGTTGGATGGCTTATTCAAGATGCTAAAATGTAAAACAAACAAACAAACAAACAAACAAACATAAAGAGACTCTACCCAGCTAGGCCGTCTTCCAAAAATGAGGAAATTAAAAAAAATAAAATAAAGAGTTTTCTCAGACTACCAAAGCAGAGGGAATTCACCACTGCATCTGTCTTACCACTGTTAAAGGGAATTTAATAGTTAAAGGGAGTTTTTCAAGTTGAAAGAGAAGAATTTGAAGAAGCAACACAGCAACGTCTTAAACTATAAAACTCACTGGCAAAAGAAAATACACAAAGTGAGAATAATCTAATAATGTGATTGCAAAGTGCAAATCACTTATCTATGAAGTATGAAGGTTAACAGATAATAGTAAAAATAATAATCAATTTTTATGGCATGTGGAATATAAAAGAGTAAACATAAAATTTAAATGAAATGGTGATTGAAGAGTGCTGCTTTTTTATCTTTACATTCATATTTATTTTTTGTAAGCTCCATATCACAGAGCAAAAATCCATGATAGATAGACTAAAAATGAAAAGCAGCAATTCAAAACATACTACTTGAAAAAAATCACATAACCCCAAAGAACAATAGTAAGACAAGAATGAGCTACCCAAAAGTAGAAAACAATTAAGAAAATGGCAGTAGAAAGTACCTACTTACAATTATTGGCTTGACTATAAATGGAATAAATTATACAATTAAATAACATAGAATGGCTGAATGGACAAAACAATTTTTAAATAATTTGAAAAGACAAAGTACATGCTGCTTATGAGAGACCCACTTTACCTATAAGAAAAGAGATTGCAAGTGAACATATGGAAAAAGATATTCTATGCAAATGTTTAGCAAATTATAGCACAGTATCTATTCTTCTAGCAGATAAAAGATTTTAAATAAAAAAGTACAAAAACAAAGATTTAAATTAAGCAAAAAAGATGTAATAATTATGAACATATAGGCTTTCAATTTTAATGTACTTAAATAAAGCACTTTAGACCCTAAGCAACATGGTGAGACTCTGTCTTGAAAAACAAAACTAAACTAAACTAATGCAAATGGGAGGGACTAAAATTGTGGCTCAGTGGTAAAGCACCCTTGGGTTCAGAAATTAATAAATAAATACACTAAAAATATAAAGGGACAGACAGGCTACAATATAATAATGATAAGGGACTTTAATATCCTTTCAAAATCCAAGGCATTTAGCTGCATATCAAAAAGTTATGCAAATGAATGTCTCAAAAAATCAGGATAAGGGAGAGGTTCTTTGTTCAGAATAGGGTAATGTGAACTGGGTACATTAGTACAGATCTGTAATCCCAGCTACTTGGGAAACAGAGGCTGGAGAATTGCAAGTTTGATGCTAACCTGAAAATCTAAGCAAGACCCATTATGAAAAAGGAAATGGTCTGAGGATATAGATCACTGGTAAAGCACTTGCCTAGCATGCCAAAGACTCTTGATTCAATTCACAGTAGGGTAAAGAAAAGATTTGTGTAAATATCAGTACTAAATATTTATGTGCAGTCAGTATAGTCTAATCAAAATGACATCTTGATTATTCAAAGGCCTTGGCAAGATCATTTAAAGATTTGTATGGGAAAGCAAATCCATGAAAGAATAACCCAAATCAAATTTACTAATGGATTTTACTCTTTGCTTTACTAAGCATAAAACATATGTATTTTGATTTTTAAACACATTTCATCATTCTATGCATGAATCTTTTATTTAAAAAAGTAATGTCTGGGGAAACATTTAATGTCTCTTCTAACTATTTTTATACTACTTCATATTTTCAACATATATAAGTGGTAGTGATATTGGTGTTAATAAATTATGCAGACATATAATGTAATTTTTATACATGTAATATGTATAAAACGTATATATTAGCTGATTACATAAAATTATTGCTTGTATAAAAAGTGTATATACACACTTGTAATTATAGTTACTATGTATTCATACAATAAAATATTAGCAAAAAATAAGAGTTTCATATAAATGATTAATTTTTATATCAGTCTTTATGTTTCAAAGTGCAGGATTTTAGTCTCATTATAATTACTAAGTACTGGCTTCACAAAGCTTGATATCAAATCTTACAAATAAGTAAATACTTAACAAATTTAATTTAAAAAATTTAAACTAATATTCATTTATAACTATGACTCCTATGTTTTTGTCTTCTAGCATATAAAAGGCAGTGATGATTGTGGTTTTATAGACCAAAACAGGCTGTATTGAAATCTTTTCCCATTTATCTTATGGTTTGATTTTAATTGAACAGGATACTGGTTTTCTGCCTACCATGTTATTGCATAGTCTCTGGCTTTATTTCCATTGATTTAAATTCTTATGTTGGCATAAGGTCAATTACCTTTGATACAGTTCTGCAGCCAAAATGTTAATCAAAGATCAAAGAATGGTGTCCTTTCCCCTCTTGAATGTACACACATTCTACAGAATAAGTACCTGTATAAATATAATAGTAACATGTGGAAAATATGGACTAGAAATTAGTATTGGATAATTTCTACCTTGAGATTGGAACAAAAACCACCAGGGGTCCCCACCTTAAGTTACTCTCTGTTGACCCAATTGACTCTCTCTTTTCACTTGGGGTCTCTCACTGTTTAGTACTGCCAGTTTCAGGATTCCTGTAGTAATGATCGATTTTAGTACCAAATCAACAACATTTTGTCACTTTCTCATTAGAAGAATTTGCAAAGTCGTAATGGTTACACCTGTGTAATAATGCACTTGAGGAACACTTAATACCAAATTTGTTGACATTTCAAAGAAGAATGACTAGAAAAGAAGCAATGGAGACCAGCATAGTCAACAAAATGATAGATTTATTTTCTAATGAATTGTTATAACTTTAAATGTTCTAATTTTCATTAAAACTATTGTTATTTTCCCAGAAAGTATGTAATAGCTTACATTGTAAAAAATTCAATTAACAGTTCTTGGGGCCTGATTGTTCTCTGAAATCACAAAAGTTAAAAAACTAAACTGGAAGTACTTTACCACTAATGAGCTATCAGATTTCTAATAAATTTAATTTTTAGTTTGCTAATAATAAAGGTCAGTATTATTTGTTAGTATAAGAATTACAAGTATGCATCACTACTTTTAGAACCACCCATGAACATTTGGGATACACCGATCCTCAGAAACTATTCTTTATTTATCTTAAGTGAAATACACAAGATGGGAAAATTGTTTCCCAATGCAAACATATATCAAACATCAAGTTGTACTGCTTCAGTATACACAATGTTTACTTGAAAATTCCTCTAATACTTTTCTTATATGTCCAAAAATATTTAAATTAATATTTTTAATTGTATATTCTTTTTGCTAAATTTGGCGACCCCACTACTAAAGTGGCTACTACTTTTCCAACTACTGCTACCACAGCTAAATTAACATGTGTCATATCCTTTCTTAAGTTATTATATATGAATTATTACAATCTTGATTGAAACTCCATGTGCTGGGTATTATTATTATAACTTTTTTTACCAACAAGAAAAGTAAAGCAAAACAAGTTACATCACAAGCAAAAGGCTCACAGGCAAGTGAGTGCAATGTCTCTCTTCAAATTCAGTCTTTCTAAATTCAGAGCCCACATGATTATGATCTATGGTTAGAGCTTATAAGATTTTTTGTCAAGGTTAAAGTACAGAATTTCATGCTATAAAAGATGCTTCATTCAAGTGTGATGAAATTCAGTACCATGAGAAACACTGCGTGAGCCAGGGAATTTTAGCAGGCTGCCAATATAGAGAATTTGATAGAGGAATGAAAGAAGATTTGGTAGCCTGGGTAATTAACAGCACAAAGGCAGAGTTGTCTTGTTTCTATTAAGAGAAGAAAGCCTATTTTCAAAAGTTTTTAATAACATTTTTTTCTTATTTTATTTTTAATTTGTAGATCAAAACAAGCAAGTATATATCACATCTTTTATAATAACACATCTATTGCAAATAAGAGCATTGCCATTTATTTCTAGGTAGGACAGAAGTAATATGACACAGATTCCAAGATACTTTTCTGTATTTGTAGGACAGTTTTCTGGGTTTCACAGTCACTTCCCAATGTGAAACCTAATGACATCAGTCTGCAAGAATAACCCTATTGAGTTTTTGAACCAGTTATAATGAATGTGAAAACTCTAAATCAGGTCATTTCTAACAGAAACTACTAACATGGAATCATACATTAACCCAGACCATAACTCTAAGGAAATAATTAACACCAAGTATGTTGAATGAAAGTAAGTAAATACAGAAAAATATCAAGTCATCTCAAACAATTTATGGAACATACTGAGTGTCCCCTAATGTTGTATTTAGAGTTCATTAGTTAGAATTTCATTGTTTTCTGGCTTTTCTTTTTCTTTTTTGTACCTGTATTTACTATAGTGACAGCTGTTCCTTGTTGATCTTCCTTTGGCTTATGCTTCTGGATTCACTCCTAGTACATGGTCACACATCCTTAGTTTTCAGGAAGCTTAATTCCTGCTCTCTGGCATCAGCCCCTGCATTAATTCAGATCCTGCTATAGGTTCCCAGCAGGGCTTCATTCTCCATCATTTCAAATCAGCTTACATCTATTCAGACAAGTCATTCCAGTCAATTACCCAGTTACAGACATGGAATCTACCCCCGGTTGGCCCCAAGGATTATAGCACATGCAAATCCTCTTCTAGTCAAAATCCAAATTCAGAGTTCTGCTTTCACACCAGGACTGGATTTTTGCCCTGACAACCATCTGTATGACTGAGACCTTAACATTCTTTCTAGTGCCTGGCAGTTCCATGACAGATAGTTAATATATTACAATGTCTCAGATCAACAGACTGGAACATCTGAACTAATTCTACCATATCTAATTCAAAGTATGAAAATTATTTAGATATCAAGAGACCAAAACTATTTGCAACACCATTAAACAATGGAAATTTAACCCTTTATTATGTCTCTTAATTACCCCATTCTCATATTTCAAAAAAAGGTTGCAATCAAATCATCCTATTTTTAGTCAAAATTTATTCCTCCAGTAATCTTTTATTGCATTTAAATTTAAGGAAGCTTAAGGAGTCTTTTCATTCATCCATTTTCCACCCCATTTCTTCCTCTCATACTCTTTTGCCTTTGTCTTTTTCTATCTTTTGTTTTTAAAGCCCTTGTGCAAAATTTTAAGTAGAATCTTCAAAATTACATATATGTTTAATCTTTAAGCATAAGGAAACTGCTATCTTTAAATAAAAGAACATATTTTCTCATTTCTATTTCTTTTCTTCTGATCATCAGGGAATACATTTTTCCCCAGTTTTATTGCTTTTATTGCTTTTTATGTTTTTCTTCCATTTTTAAACTTGCTGATGAGGTTCACATTAGATTTAGAATAATTCAACAACTTTGCTTACTCAATTCCCCCATGTTTTGCTCCATAGACTATAACATATTCCTTGGTTTTGATAAACATATTTATGAACTGCCTATGTTTATACTGAGAGTTGCCATTTTAGACCTTAATTGCTTTAAAATTTTTTCACCATTGTCCAAATAAACATGTTGTTTACCATCTTCTTTCAAACACATTGTGAAATTTATTATACAGAATTCCCAGAAAGAGACATTTTCTGAAATATTGGGAATGACCTCTTCTTTGTATGTAGGTCCTGAATCACATAAACCAGATATTGCTGAAATCTGAGAGATGTGTAATTTCATTCTGTTCCCTTTGCTATGAAATATAGAACCACTGGTGTCATGAAATCGAAGAAGGATAAAAATGAAGGTCTTTACTGATAGAAGCATGTGCAGTTTATATTAGATTAAGAGGGATGGAAACAGATCTGTAGCTTTTGAAGTACATGAAAAACTACAGTAGCACTGAAGATACTGGCAGGTCAAGGGTGTAAATGGAAATAACTACTTTAGGGACAGACTGTTCAAGACTCATATTGAGAACCTGTGTGTCGCATATTTCCAGAAAATCAATTTATTTTCAGTAACTTGGGAGCGCTATGGTTTATGAAATATAGTTATAGTTCAACTGTCAGCACAAAGCAAGATTTCAAAGTGAGTTCACCACTGTTGTTTTGCTCCTTTAGGAGAAAAACACTAGATATTTTACTTTACAATGCACTTTTTAGTTTTTTACCTAAATGCACCTGACAAGGTGTCCAAGTTGATGTGTTAATTTCCTACACAAATTAAAATACTTTGAGCCCATATGTGAACTTGTTCATATGATTGATATGAGTCATCAGTGAACTTGTCAAACTGAATAAAATATTTTGACAAACTATGATAAAAACAATTTGTTATTTGTCATTGACTAATAAGTCAAAGTAAATCTCTGCCTACCAAACACATCAACCAGCAGTACCTTTGGCAATGCAGTAAACAAATGGTAAGTTTCCATCATAGATTGATCTCCCCTCAAAGTAAGTTAAAGTCCAGTTACAGATATCCTGACATATCTCCTTCAATACTCAATAGACAGTGGCAATGGGAACCATTTGTCAAGCTCTATTAATTGTAATGTTGAAAAGAAATCCAGTTCCTGGAATTATGTATTCTTTTTAATAAGGATTAAAGAAGTTTCAGAATATTATTAAATCAAGCTTCTGTTTATTTCATCACTTTTTGTTCTGAGAATGTATATTTTTATAAATTGCTTGAATGTCTGCAGAATGTTATAACTGATGAAGTCCATTTCAAGAAATATCACTTTCCTATTAATAATAGAACTTGGATTTATATTTCACCTATGGGTATCTGAATACTTTTATTTTTTCCCTGCCCCTCCAACAACACCAATCAAATGTACTCTTATTGACATCTCAAGGTCCAGTGGTCTTGGTTTTCTCTCAGAAACAATGGATGTCATACTCATTTATTTAAACTTTTGGACTTTGGAGGAAATGAAAATATGAATTAATATATAGGAATGGTACAGTAGAAGAACAGAAACACTGTGTGGTTTATACAGTACAAATGTTTCCTATGTACTCTTCGAGAAAGATCCTTCTTGTTATGAAAATCACCTTAGTCTGTAATAATAAAAATCAGATTTTACCTGAGGTGGAAAATATCTTTGCAGAGTTAGTGAACAGTGGTAGTCATGTCTTTGAATGTCTAAATTTTTTCTGAAGCATATCTTGACCAGGAAACAGCACTGCACGTTTCATACTTACAGTTTACACAAAATGTGCATGTTAGGAGGCCTTATTCCAAACATAGAATATGATAACAGATTTAATAATGAAAAGAGAGAAAGCCAGTTAGGGTCTGGCTCAGTTGCCCAAACTGGCCTCAAACTTGGAATCTTACTCCCTCAGCCTTCCATGTAGCTGGGATAATAGGATTATGTCACCACTCTTCTTCTTTTTTTTACTATGAATTGGCTGATGAATATGTTTAAAGCTACTCTGTGTTTTCCAAATACGGACTTTATCTATCGGCTGCAGGACCACCATTGTCAGTCCTGAACCACAGTAAGCTGAGGAACTCAGACTGTTGTAAAGTGTGAAGGAAAGCAGAGTGTTGACTAAGGAAAGTGGCCTGTGGGAGGATGAGAACAGACATTCTAGGCAGAAACTTTTAATGAGAGCATCTGTGGCAGTATAGCCAGAAATTCTGTTGTTCACTTGTGTTGGTTAGGTTTTTGCCTTTTGTAACATTGAGCGTCATCCCAGCCACCTGTATCCCAATATATGTGTTTCTGAAAATTAAATCATCATTAATACTTATATTCCACTGTTGTTTACAGTATAATTTCTGTAACCTGAAATGCAGAGATACAAAGAATAGACAGATTGATGAGTTTAGACAAAACCAATGCACGTGTAACCTACAACCTAAGCAATAAATGGAAGAGTTCGAACAATCCAGAGAGTTCTTTCATATCCTCTTCTCCTCAACTACCACTCCAGAGAAAATCACTTGCATGATTTTTTTGTTGCAAAGGATTAATTCTATACATATTGGAAATTAATAAAAATAAAATATGTAGCTTGTATAATGATCATTTTATCTATATTTGTTCTTACAATATTTTGAATGTTAGTTTATTTTATAAATATTTTATTAAATGGAACAACTCATATTTTACTTCTAATTGGTGGATATTGATGATATTATGGTTTTAATTAGTATCAATAAAGCTACTAGAAACATTTTCTAGGCTTTCTTTTCCCTCAATAATGAGATGTAATAATACTGTAATTTTCTAAAAAAAAAAAAAAAATTTGAAGCTCCAAGGAAGAAAAATGAGCACCTAACTAATGACCTTTGGTATTAATCAATATATTAAAAATTATAGCAAATAGAATAAATAAAAAACTTGACACAGGAAAAAAATCTTGTACATTGAATGCAGAAGGAAAAAGCTAAGATCTTAAAGCAATAATAAAGAGGATAATGGACTTGGGAATGTAAAAGTATATTTTAAGTCCTTGAAGGAGAAAATGCAAGAAGCATATATGAAAAATTCAACAGAGATAGAATTTGAAGATAATAAAAAGATAATAAAAGAACAAGTTTGAAAATAAGGAAAATCTGAAACACATAAAATAAATATGACTATGTCATCATAGTCCAGAAACAAAAAATGAAACAATTTATTGACATCCAAAAATATACTGATTCAGGTATTGAATTCTGGTTCAAATAAATATTCTCAATTTCATAAATCAATGAATTAAGAATGCAAATAATAGACCTGAAAACTACTAGATTAACCTAACCATTTTCTTTCCCTATATATCAGGTATTCAGTACTAATGCAGCCATTCCAGGAAGTCTACAGGGCCACACACAGTTTCTCCTATCTTACTTTTTTGCCACGTGATCCTCATCTTATGGATGCATGAAATGTTACTGTCACCCCAGGGGTTACTTCTTATTTTCAGAACTGAAGGTAAGGATTTATGACAACTGGGGAAGAAGCCAAGTCCCTTATTAGCACAAGGATTTCTCTTTGTTAGAGGGAGGAGAGATGTGGTTTTGTAAAACGTCACTATAACTATATATTAACTGAATTTGTTTCTTCTACATTTCCAAGGAAAGACTACCTAGAAGAAATATCACCTAAAGATTTGGTAGGCCAAAGTCCATCAGGAGCAATCTCATTCGGGTCATCATTAGAGGCCTGAGGGAGAGAAGAGTTTAGGGTAGGTTGCAGTTTGTCTATGCTTTTCCCTTTATACATCTTCACCTGTAAATCTCCCTTACATCTGATCAGTCCTCAACCCTGCAGGTCATTTGTGATTCCAATCCCACCACTTGGAACTTTGCTTTGGATTCACTCATCTTCAGTCCTAGTACCATTCCACTCTGCAAGTGTTGTAGCAGCTGGATGTGACTGGCTTTCTTCAATCTCCAATTTGTTCTTGTGCACCAGAGCATATGAGCAGATTTTCTCTGATTTTTCCTAAATGTTTAATTCCTTCCTATATTGTATGTAGTCTATATTTTATGGATTTTTTTGTTTAATACTCATTGAGCTTCCCTGATTGAGAACTAATACATGTGCAAGGAGTTCATTGATAGAATACTATAATCTGAACTCCTAAGTAGAAGGGCAGATACCCTGTGAGTAATTTTAGCAAGGCACACTGCTACATATAATGTTGACTGATTTTATTAGGGAAGGAATAAGACTGGTCATTAGGTAGGCAAATAAAAACATGTACAACTCCATTCCTCTTTGGCTAGCGTACATGCATTTATATGCTCCCCTTAGAGAATACACTCAGCCACTCTCCAAGGGTAAGCTTAAAATCATAGGTGAATATTGCATTGAGATTGTGGACCAACCTCTATAGGGGATGTATTTCATTCTTTATTGGTCTGATGTGACTCCTTACGAATGTCCAAGTTGAAATCAATGAGAGATATATTATTTCTTTGAAAAAGTTTACAGTGAAGAAGAAAGAGTTAATAATGTTATTAAAGTTTCATTCAGATAAGAAGAGAATATGAAGCTTACAGTCATCACTAATTTCATGACACATACCAAATTTTCCTGGCTAGAAATTGTGGTGTAAATGGAGAATATTAGTCCATCTGGCTATTGTATTATTTCTCATGGAGAATTTTTCAAGGCCAATTTTCCTTCATGTTTAATGGGTCTACCTTCTAGAAAAAGTTATTCATATTCATTATCCACAATTAAACCAAACTTAGGGAGACTTCTGTTCCTGGAACTATACAGTGTTTGTGAAAGAATATGTTATTTATGACAATTGCTTCTTCTCCTGTTTTGTTACTACTGTGATGTGACTTTTACCTTCATGAATGAAGGATGGTTGCTCTATGTCCAAGAACAGAACTGATGGCAGAAAGAAAGAAAAGGCTAAGTAAGTCATGAAAGACCCCTTTTTCTAGTATTTTTCACCTTCATTTGTGTAGGATTGCCATAAACAGACTTCCATCAAAATTATATTGAACTGAATTCTGTCACATGGGCATTCTTATGTACTTGGGAATATAAATAATACATAGAATCCTTATGAATAAAAACAGGAAAGTGATAACAGATAGACACCTATCAGTGTTAGTTACTTTTGTCAAATTGTCAAATGGAGCACAAGTGCTTCCTTTTAATATCTCTAAGATGAGAGAGACAGAGAAAGAGAGATTTATCTGGGCAATAAATATAAAGCATTTCTCCATTGACTAGATTATACAATAATTGCTAATAATAATGTGCAGTCATTGTGGTGTTAGGTTCTGATATAAACCATCCAATCTGTCCAAAATCAAGCTGTACGTTTAAGGCCATAGACAAAGTAGATTACTAACACTAGACAGAATTCGGTATCTATTATTCATGAATTTCAAGAACAAAAATTATATTTGTTTGAACAAGATCCATGAGAAGAGAAACTGGTGGAGAAATAAAAAGCATTGTTTTGTAGCAGTTGTAAGTAACCACAAAACCACCTCCCAGAAATACAAAGGAAAAAAATTGCAAACAAGAAAGATAAGATTTTGCAATGAATTAGGGGATTGTAAAGCAAAATTGCATCAGAGATAAACAGGCAATGAAGACTTAAGTTGGGAATTCTGCCAAAGTTCAGAGGGCAGAACTCAGATATCAGAAAGAAAGTACTGGGAAGTTTTGAACAGCTGCAGTTAGGGCATCACAGAACTGTTTGTTAATTGGCTTTACTCAAAAGAAAAGAAAACCTTCTCATATCTTCAAAACAGAACATAATTGCATAAGGTGGTAAATTTGCTAGTTATCCATTTCAGTTGGTGTCTTACCCTCTTGCAGACACTGGGAGAGAGGGACTCTATCTTTCTGGATGATTGCATTGCAGACACATCACTTCATGGTCCTTGAGAAAGACATTCCTGGGTTTTGAAGCTGGCAAGAGACTTTTAAATAGATTACATTGCTCAAGGGTACAGATAATTTGTGATTGCAAGTTTTCTAGAACAAGTCTTTCAGAAAATGGAGCTCTAGATTCGGAAACAAACTTGTATGGTTTAAAAAAACTGAAAAGAGCATTTGGACATATGGTCAGAGGTACAGAAAAAAAAAAAATTGAACAGTATTACATGAGCTCAATGAATTCCAGAAAGAGGCAAATTCATATCCAAGGAAGCAATATAAACAAGTAGAAAAGACTTTAAAAAAAAACACGTTTGAAATGCCAGAAAACATTTAGAAGAGTATGTTAGCCATGGAAAATAAGGCAAACAATAATGATATGAATGTGCATCATGCACAACCATAGAAATGAAAATTTGTACCCCATGTGTGTACAATGAATCAAAATGAAGTCTGTAAAAAATAAAAATAATAAAAATTAATAAACAAGTTTTCTATTTAAAAAAAACAAATAGTTTAAAGGTAACATAGAAATATTGAAAATGAAAATATACCTGGTATTCCACAGAAAGTCAAAAGAATGTACCAGGAATTCCTGAAAAACCTATTCAAATTAGAAAATAACTCTGAGGAAAGATGACAGAATTTAGTAAAGATTAATAAGGAAATGCAATATGTAAGAAAAGAATTTCGGAATGTGGACAATTAATCATGAAGTGAAAACCCGTGTAGAATAGCAAGGTAAAGTGAGAAATTTTCTTGGCAAAGAAAGAAATGCAGTTATTATCCAACACAGAGGAAAGTAATGAATCTATAGATTGAAAATCCCCACTGATGTAACATAGAAATGAAAAAGTATCATGACTAAACATATGGAATGAATGCAAAATATACATAAAGAAAATATTTCCAAAGTTAACAGAGGAAAGGCAAATAGCCTGCAGCGAGAAGACAATTACATCCACAGCATCCTCTTAATGGGAAATGCACAACAAAGGAAAGTGAAATAAAGCAATTTAAATGCAGAAGGAAAGGTTTATCAAGAAGATCATTTAAGAATACTGCATATTTTTTCAAAGTCTGTATATTTGCATTAGTTAAATGTAATTATACATAATGTTAGGGATCATGTTGACATATTATATAATTATGAAATATAATTTGCTCTAATTCAGTTACTAACTTATGCCTTTAAAAATGTATGTCTAGCTATCTACTTTTAGGAAGTACCAATCCTCTCATCTGTCCTGTATTTCTTTGGATGTTAGGATGTCAATCCTTCAACTCCAGGTGATGGAAATTGAATTATCTAAAGCAATCATATGATAGTCACTTTTCAAAGACTTGTATTAACTACCAGCCTATTATGTGATTCTTATTCATCCATGGTGATGGCAGGCCTTCTGGGAGTGTCCAAGAACTATTTTATTACTCATAAAAAGCAAAGTCTCAATTTCTGTTTCAGACTAGATGTTGCTGGGTAAAGACATGTTCTTTGAAGATAAAGGAAGACACAATCCCAACATCAGCCCTGTGGCATTATTGCAGAAGATGGAGCAATGCTGGTTATTTTTAAGATCCGACTGACTGAATTATGCAAACTTGGAAATTCATTGACAGTAAATTTGTTATAATTAGAGATAATAACCATTCTACATACTGAAGCCATCACTAGTTGAGTTTTATTTGTATGCTTCTTAAAGAGCCCTAAATCATACTAAGAAGTAGAATTAGAATTTAAGGACTCAGTAAATCAATTGCTTCATCAAAAAAATATAAAAAATTTAAAAATGATGGTGAGTACATTCATGTAAAGTGAGCTAAAATCCATGAAAAAGAAAAGAATCTGAAATAATGTACAACTCATTATAATAATAATTATCTCAAGTGACTGGATTGAAATCATGGTCTCTGACAATCTTTTGTTAGTATGTTGTAGAATAAATATGTGATGCTTTTAAGATCAAAATCTTTTATTTAAAAAAACATGAACGGGCTTATAATTAAATAGCATTTTTAGAGTTAAGGTTGGAGAATATTTCAAATTATAATGACAACTCAGAGATGGTATCGTTATCTTAATACTTACCTACATCTTTATCTGTGGTTGCCTTATATTTTGAAATCAGTCGTGCAATTTGCTCACCTTTCTCAAACTTTTTGTTAGGGTGTCATTATTATTTTTAAGATGAATAAAACACTCATAGAAAAAATATTTACTCAGCAAAATCTCAGAAACGCTCAGAATTTTGAAAAACAACACTGCATTTTCCAAAATAAGGATAAAAATATGCCTTTAATAAGGGCTGCCAATGTTCCCACAAAAGGAATACTTTTCTTCCCAATTTTATCTTCAACTCTTTGGAAGCCTTCTGTTTAGTTATAATTTTAAACATATCTTTCAAAATACCATTGCTAACAAGCTGATATAAATTTAGCATTCATTTAATTAACCTTTCTTTAATAAGAATTTTTATTTGAAGTTCTTTGTTTCTATCTGTTCGTTTTCTTTTCATATGAAATGGAAAAGCTTTCTAAAAGTTTTCTTTTGAATGTAGAGAGCTGCATTTCAATTTGTATGAAAAGAGTTGAAAATATAGATGACATCAGTTACAATGAAGGTCAGACTAAAAGGGTATTTTAATGTAGGAGTTGGGCCTTGCTAGGAAAACTACACCAATTTGATAGATAAAAGAAGGACATATGAACAGCCCTTCCCTGGACCCATCAGCAATTGAAAACTGCATATTCCTGTCTAAGAGGAGCCCACACAGACTATGTTAATGTAGACAGAGGGGCAAGACACCATAATCAGATGCAGTAGGTGGAAACAAATATGCTTGAAAAGTGTGAATTTATTTAAAACGACAGACAGCTCAAGAAGTTACACTTTTTAGAAAAGTGCATATTTTAAAAAATCATTTCAAGACAAACCAATTACCATATGCTGTGAGGTTTAGAATTCATCATAAAATGAAAATGTGTTAAAAACTGTCAATTACTTTTTCTACTGATAATGCTTTTGGATGTTTGCTTTTGGATTCTATCAATTAATTTTGAGCTTTTCTTTTTTAATTCTTTCAAATAAATAATTTATATTGGCAATATGGAATGGAGTAATAAATCATAACACAAATATAAAAAGTGTTGCAGATTTATAGTCCTGTGAATTGATGCTTTCAAAGAGAAGAGGTCATTTATAAAATTCAAACTCTATGAGTATATATTTAATATGTGTATACTGTGAATGTATTAGTTTCTCAATGCTGCTGTAACAAGATACTGTAAACTAACTGCCTTAAAACAGCTCAGATTTACTGGCTTACAGTTCCAAGTATCAGAAGTCTGAAATAGAATTTACCAGACTCAGATCAAGGTGTCATCTGGGCTGTCCTCACTCTGGGGATCCCAGGGAGAAATGTCTTTCCTCTCCTTTTCCTGAGACTGCTGCATTCATTCCTCTCTGCTGTAGCTCCACACATTCTGACCTCTTTATTTCATCTGAATTAGAGAACTCAGATCCTTCTTCCACCTTTTACAAAAACCCTTGTTATTACATTAGGTCTATGTAGAAAAAGCAGAGCAATCTTCCCAACTTCTCATTTTTTCATTAAATCTTTTCTACAATGAACATTTTTTGCTAGGTAAGGTAACATATTCACAGGTTCCAGGGACAAGAATATGGACATCTTCAGCAGGAGTGTGACCTTGTCTAACCTCTGTGATACCTCATCAAATACCTAAAGATTACCCTCACTTTGTAATACTAGAATACCTCATTTTCTCACCTATTTCATCATTCCATGTGTTCTAGTTTTCACATGTATAGAAGAGTATACACAACCATTCAAATATCCTTTTAACAAAACTGTAATATCAAATATTGCAACTAACTAAGTAAAATAACTTCATAATGTTTTGAGGTTATATGTAGAATTTATATGTTAGAAAAATTTTCAGGCATCAGTCTATGAGATCCTAAAAGATGTGGTTAATATAAAAACACTTCCTAACTTTAAACAGTTACTTACTTAGGAAAGATTTAAATGGTAGTAATACTGTGTAACTCATTTTCTCCCTCACACATAAACACATACAAATGCACCCCTGCACATAAATGATGCTATAAAATTTTATTTCTTACTTTATAAATGTGTAGCAATCATACAAAACTTTAAAATTACATTGACAAAAATCACATTCATTTAAAGAAATTCTTTGTTAATATTGCCGCTGAACTCTTATGTTCATGTGGATTTGTTTTATTTTTAATGTGTATTTAAAAAATTAATGACAGTGCTATCAGAGTTTATATACTTAAATTTTTGTCCTGAATTTCCTATACACTTTTGAAAGGAATATTATAGTAATATGCACTCAAAAATTAGACAAATCATGTTTAATTAACATATTAATCATTTAGATTTTTCATTAATACAGATGTGATGAATATAATTGTACATTTTTTTCTAAGAATACTTTTCTCCATGCAAAACTAGAAATAGATTCTTAGAACTGAATTTTTACAGGAGTTAATTAAATTTTATTGGTGGAAGAACATAACCTGCCTGAATATATTAGAGAAAATTTTCAGTTAATTAAATAACATAAGAGAAATTATCGAGTTATGGAAGATGAAGACCAATAACATAAGTGCTTATATTTTAGTTTGTTTTTAATATTCTCATTTGTTTTCTAAAATTATATCATGATGTATTTGAGATCTTTGAACATATCAAGAAAATAGAAAGCACAGAAATTTTATGGAAAAAGAAAATGAATATTAAAGGTATTGACATATTTTTAATTATTATTGAACAGTAATTGTCATTAACTTGACTAAATATTCTAATTTCAGCTTTGTTGAATAAAAAGGTAACTGTGATGAGATGGATATGTTAATTTGCTTGAGTATAGTACTCATTATGCGTATCAAAATACCATGCTGTGCGTCTCAAAAATACACTTTATATGGAAAAGATCTTTAAAAGAATAGAAATTCAGACAATATTTCTCAAAATTCTAACTGGTAACATTTCAACTGCTGTGTATTTAAATTGGAGTAAAAAAGTATTAAAAATTATATAAATTCATGCTCTACCCATGAATATCTATCATATGTTCAGTGAATGACATCTTGTGTTTTGTCCTTGTCTATTTTTGGTAACAGGGATTGAACCCAGAGCCAATTAACCACTGAGCCACATCCCTAGCTTGAGACATGGCTGAGCTAAATTGCTGAGGCTGGCTTTGAACTTGGGATCCTCTTGTCTCAGTCTCCAAGCAGCTGGGATTACAGGTGTGCACCACAGTGCCCAGCTCATCCTTCATTTTTTTTTTTTTAATTTTTTTTATTATTGTTATTTTTACAGACTTCATTTTGATTCATTGTCCATGTATGTGGTACAAATTTTCATTTCTATGGTTGTGCATGATGTGCATTCATATCATTATTATTAATCATACATGTATATAGGGTAATGATGTCTATCTCATTCCACTTTTTTTCATACTCCCACTCCCTCCCGTCTCATTTCCCTCTAAAAATAGTCTAAAGTTCCTCCATTCTTCTCTCACCCTCTGCCCCCCCAACCAGATTTTAATATCAGAGTCCACTTATCAGGGAAAACATTCAGCCTTTGTTTTTTGGGGATTGACTTATTTCACTTAGCATGATAATCTCCCACTTATTTCACTCCTTGGTTTATACCCAAAGGACTTAACTTTATCACTCTACAGTGACACAGCCACATCAATGTTTATAGCAGCTCAATTCACAATAACTAGACTGTGGAACCAACCTAGATGCCTTTCAACAGATGAATGGATAAAGAAGCTGTGGTATATTGTGGTATATATACACAGTGGAATACTACGCATCCTGTAGGGACACACCTTAAAATGGCGACCATAATAACAACAACACCCTCGGTGCAAAAGCCCCCCTCACTAGTGGTACCACCAAGGTGGTGGCCCAGGATTGGCTCATTCAACTTCCCTGAACGTGAACAGCTCGTGGCCACTATTAAATCTTAGAGACCTCTGCCCTGCAGGCTTTGATGTGTGCTGCATGGGCTGCTGACCTTTAAGGTGATTGGCCCTTGCCGGTATCTCCTCCCCTTTCTTTGTTTTTTTTTCTCACTCGCTCGCTCCCTCATATATCTGTTTCACTTCCTTATTCAATGAGATTCTGCTTCGACAGACCTCCCGGCTGGTGTGGTTTTTTTCAGCCATGGACACTCATCATCCTGCTCAACCCAGTGCTCCCCGCTGGCTGGCCCAGGGAGGACACCCGACCTTTGTTGTTTGGTGCGGAACAACAGCATCCTTCATTTTTTAAGAACTGGGTACGTTTTACTTGGGACTGATAGTTTCTCCTGAAAGACTTAAAGAAGGGCAGCCCAAAAGCAAACTCTCATGCACACACATAATGATAAATGATCAAAAAGTCAGCATGAACAATGGTACTCATTACCACAAATATCATATCAATATGATTATATTGATTTTTCATATCTTCACAAGCAGAAATGGCACAAAACACCCAAAGGCCTCTCAGGCAGTTACCCAGAGAATTATCTGTGACTCCTAGTGATTGAACAAGATCTTTCTTCAAAACTCAAGTGTTTGATCTCAAACCCCAAAGTTTCCCAGTGGAGATTAAAAGAATGACCAGAAACAATGAAACAGAGAAATAGAATTTTATCGACTCTCCTGGATATTAACTTTGAAAATAAATGTAGACATTGCACAAAATCCTATTCCTCCCAAGTTCATCATTAATACAATTTCTACAACACTGTAAACTGGTTATAAAAATGTCCCTCCCTTTATTTATAGAGCTAATAATTGGAACATGCAAGATAAAATTCATTTTAAATATTTTTAAATGGGGGAAAATTGTGATATATCTTGAATGAGCTAGAATTCTTAGATAATAGGTAAAAAATAAAGAAAAATCTGTCACAAACCACAATATTTTGCATAAAAGTAGCCTCAGTGAAAATAAAATAATTGATACGTGACTAAGTGGTATTTTAAAGAAATAAGACAAGCAATTTGTCATAATATAAAGAAAATATTACTTATGTATTTATACACTAACTCTAAAGTAAGTGAAAGTGAAATGTATAACAATGAGTGGAACAATCATGAAATTTGGGTCTTTTATGAAAATTTGCCATAAATCTGTGGAAATAATATTTTTCCTTAAAATAAATATTATTTTGAATAACACATGGAAAAATTCTCTCACCTCCTTTGTTTTCCACTTTCTATTCTTTATCTTTCTATATCACTATTTATATTTGTAATATACATCTTCCTTTGTCCTAATAAATTGTTTGTTGATTTTCATTATTGTTCCATAGTCATTAATTAGTTCTGTGGTAGGAAATTATGACTATTGTATACATAAACTTTTAAAATACAGTATTTAAATCTATGTAAACTTTTAATAATGTGTGACATGATAGAAATTGAATAGGCATATGTAACATACATGTGAGTTTGTCCTAACAATTATTTCCAATTTTATTTCTCTTTTAGACTTCCATAGCAGACATGGCAAATTAACATTCACTTTTTCCCTTTTCATATTGTATTTATATTTAGACATGTGTAAGAGTTCTAGTCAATAAGGAGATTTCTTAGAGGCATTTAGAAAAGAATTTCATAAATATTTCAAAGAAAAAAAAGCAAAGATTATGTTTTCTCTAGCCTTATCTGTATGGTTTGTCCAGATAAAATTGCAATGGGCATCTGGAAATTAGATTGTAAAAATCATAAACAAAATTCTGAAATAAATTCAGAATTAAATTAAACCACCCTATCTAATAAACTATATATTATCTTTACATGTAAACAAAATGAAAACTTACTATTATATTGATATGTAGATTATTAAATTTATGATCACATTATGTTATTGCAATTATATAACATTTGTGCAACATATTGCTATATTGTAATGTATTTTATAAATATATACCACATATTATTGCTTTTCACATGAGCAAAATAACTTTAAAATCAATGAAATCTGTTAATAGCAGCCAAAACAGTCTTATAAATGTTCAGTTTAATGGGTTAAAATACCAATATCTTTAAAATAAGTAGAATACTTTATCTTCAATCATAATGGATATTTGTGAAACAATTGCTATATATTAAACTATAAAGGAAAGTGAACATATTTGAATACATAAGAAAATCTCATTTAGAAATATTAAAATAAGCAAAATTATATTTGTTTATAGTAACTAAATAATATAAACAAATGACTAACAAGAATTGCATGGTTTTCAAAATTTTTCTGTTTAAATAAACAAAGAAAAGCATCATCAATTATTTAGGTATAAATGATAAAATATTATAATCTATTATAAGATATGAAAAACAGTATTCCAGGAAAAATAATAACAAAATATACATTCATAATTTTAAAAGAAAAATAATCATATATATATCCTAAACATAAGACTCAAAAATTAAATTACCACATATGATAAATTTAAGTGCTAAGAATTAATCTCAAAGAAAAACACAACAAAAAGATAGGCTTGTGGTTGTTGAAAGAATGAGTAGTTTTCTTTTTACAAAACCTCTGTGAACCAATGAAAAAAGATATAAGAAAAGCAAGTTCAAGAGAAAAATAATGTTTCCTAAAATACTGGCATGAGCCTATAAACTCAAAGGCTGAGCCAGGTGGTTTGCAATTTTGGGGTCAGCTTCAGGAATGAAGCAAGACTCTAAATAATTTAGCAAGAATTTATCTCAAAATTTAAAAAAATAAAAATGAAAAGGGCTGGGGAATAGCTCAGTGATAAAGTACCCCTGGGATCAATCCCCAGGATCATAAAAGTCTTTTCTTAACCCTTCAAATGGTAAAATGTCATACAGATCTTCATTAATATCAGCATTGACTTAAATATCACACTGATTGCAATTAAAAATTGAAGCATGATTGAACAAGAAAACAGTAAGGTTTATAGACAGTCTTCTCTAATTCTTATGAAATAAATTTAAAGTGTAAAAACAACGTTGCTGTAACTAAAAAAGCCTGGTAAGAAGTTATGAGTAATATTTTCTTTGCATTTAATTACCCTATTAAAATATGTATTTTGGAACACGGTCATCATTCTATTAAAGTGTTTATTTTCATATTCTATTTTAAAAAATATTGGAGTAGATTCCAGATTGTTTTAAAAATTCCAGTATGGCTTTATCAGAATGATAAAATGCTGAAATTTCTGAACTTGTGCTTAGTGAAATTGCATTCCTGATGATGGTAAGAAAGACCAACTGGCATTAATAATGTGGAAAACTTGATTTTTATATTTTTCCTCTGTGTGATGACATTTTTTTTTGCTCTGAAATAATTCTCTAGGTTGTCCAAAGGCAGATAACATAATTCACACTGAATCGAAAACAGGCATGAATTTTATAATAATCTACAATTTTATAATATTTATTCTTTTGATAGTGTATGGAGTGAGTATTCCTTTAATTAGAAATGATCTCAGGAAATAAAATATTAATGAGAATTATAAGTAAGTTAGTATGACAAAATAACTTCATCAATTAAGTGACACAGCTGACTTAATTGGATTGAATAAGTCAGTTTTAAATTTTAATTTTGAAAAAAAATCATTAATGACAAATATATAAAATGGAATAGTTTTTAAATTAAAGAAACAAAATTCTAAAGAACAAATATTTTGATTTTTCAGGTATTATGTAGGTGCTTTTGGCCCATAATAAAAATTTCAAGTTGTCTGAGTAACACAAGAAAATTAGTGTTAGAGCAAAAACAAACAATATCTCATAGCAATAAAAGTCACCCTGAAACATTCTTCTGTACATGTCCTCATGGATCCAGTCCAGGTCTTAGAAGAAGATCTTACACATAAATCCATTTTATTTTGAAACAAAGAAGGGAAATTCACAAAATTTTTGGAGTTCTTAGTACTTCATTCCTAGACCATCATTCTTTTTCTTTAATGAAATGCATTTAATATATAATTTTGTATTGAAATTAAATTTGCCTGCAAAAATTCATGCTCCATATAACCTGGGGTTAGATTTCAAAAGTTGAATATAACTACCCTATATAGGTCTTCCATGTTTGATATCGTATCAATGAAATATAACATAAAGTGTGTTGTCTATAATTGTCAACCTTATACCTAATAACTAGATTTTGCTAAATGGATATAGAAGGTCTTGACAGTTCAGTCATCTTCCATGGCACATCATAAATAAGTGAAAGATGTAAACTGATGAAATTTGTATGCTAAAAACATATGAAATAATCCAAGCCAATTTTCGTGTTTCTTTTTCTCCAAGGAGTGGTCTAGGCATAATCACATGAATACTTCTGAATTAAAAGTAATATGAAATGTCTTTTCAGTCTACTATTAAGGAAATCTTCATTCTGAAAAAGGATAGGAGTTATGGGACAAATAATTCTCCCTGCCCTTCGTCTGCTTTTGGGAGCTCTCCAACCAGGATATAAACCCTGAATTTATGGTAGCTATTTCAAAATCATGAGAGAATTTCTTAGGAATAGATTAATTTCCAAGGATAGCTTAAAGGTCTACCTCCTTGAACAAGAACCACTGATCCTTTCACTACCAACCACTCGTTAGGGAATCATAAACTCCAAACTCAACTGTTCCTCAAGCAGACAGTTTATTTTCTAAGGTTTAAGTTAATCTTATTCACAGTTTCTATTACTTCAGGCAGAAATAATCCTTTCTCATACATGTTTTATTTATTCATTTATTTGTCTTCATTTCTATTTCTCCTATAATACAATAAGTTTAATCATTAGTAGCAGAAACCTCAGAAAAAGTATGATTCTATTTATTTATTTTCTCAGTCATGTGATTCCTAATATAAATGCTCTGTGAAAAGTAGAGATTAGTGATTCTAAAACAAAATGAAAATTCACTCATGATTTCACTTTATCGTTATCTGATTTATTCTGTTTTATAACATACATAAACTCCAAATACATACAGTCATTATAGGCTATTATAATTCTTGTTTAATGTTACATGCTAAGAAATGTAGTTTTAATTGTAACATAATTTTCAAAACTTTATTTTGAGAGCATTTTAAGATCCACAGCAAAATTAAACAGACAGTACAGCATTCCAAAATACCCATGGAATCCACCACACACTTCTCCCACTATCTACATCCCTCTCGAGAGTTGTACATTTCTTACAATTGTTGAACCTATGATGATTGTTACCTTACATCATTATCATTCACAATCTATAGTTTGCATTGACATTCACTCTTGGTATTGTATATTCAATGAATTTTGATAAATACATATTGATATGTAACCATCATTGTAGCACAGAGAACAGATTCAGTGGTCTAAAAATCCTCAGTTTATTCATGCTTTTTTCCCTGCTAACTCCAGGCAAACCTTTATTTAGTTTTACTGTTTCTGTTATTTTGCTTTTTCCAGAAGGTCATATACTTGGAATTATACACTATATAGCCTTTTGAAAAAGACTTCCTTCTCTTGGTAATTTGCATTTAAGTTTCTTCCAAAATTGTATGACTTTATGCATCATATCTTTTTAGTGCTCAACAATATTTCATTGTCTGGATGTAACAGAGTTTATTTGCTCATTTTTCTACTGAAGGACATCTTGGTTGTTTCTACTTTTAGAATAACTAAGCTTCTATAAATATTCTTGTCATGGTTTTACATAAACAAAACTTTTGAATTTATTTGGGTAAATTTTAAAAGGCATAACTACTCAGTTATGCTTTCCTTTGGAAGAAACTGCCCAAATGGTTTCCAAAGTAAGTGTGCTATTTTGCATTCTAACCAGCAAAGAATGAAAGTCCTGTTGCTACCTATTCTTGTCGTCAGTAGATGATTTGTAGATGTTTTGCATTTTGAATAAAATTGTTAAGTATGTAGTGGTATTACATTGTTGCTTTGATTTGTGTTTCCCTAATGACACAGAATATTGAACATTCTTTCAGTGTATTTATTGCCATCTGCTTGTCACCTTTAGCATACTGTCTGATGGACTCTATTTTCCATTTTTATTAGAATTGTTTCATTATTGTGGAATTATAGGAGTTCTTTATATATTTGTGATATAAGTCCTGTATGAAATCTGTCCTTTGAAAATATTTTCATCCAAATGTAGTTTTTTTATCTCATTCTCTAAATATTGACTTTTGAAGAACAACAGGGTTTTTTGGAGATTTTTCTTTTCTACTCCTTGCTTCTATTCATGCAGCTTGTTTTTGGCGTATTTTAAAAGTCACCATAACCAAGGTCTCTAGTTTTTCTCCTATATTGTCTTCTACTTGTTGTAGTATATTTTTGTGTTCCACATTTAGGTCAATGATCCTTTTGGAGTTAATTTTTCTGAAGGACATATTCATGTCAAGATTTATTTTTTGCATATGTATGTCAGGCATTACAGCATTATTTTCTGAAAAGAGTATCTTTCTCCATTACATGGTTATAAACCCTTTGTCAAAGATTCTCTATGTTAGTGTGTGTCCTATTTCTAGACTTTTACCCAATTTTTAATGAATTTCTGTAATCTATTTTTTAAAAAGCAATTATTTGAATTTATGACTTATTTTCAGTTTATTAATTATAGAATTATATTTTGTATGAAATATTTAAACATTTAGAATTTAAAGGAAATTTTATATTATAATTCTACATGAAAATTTTCAAAATTATTGCTTCTTGAACTTGCACAAAATGCAGTTTTATTTATTCTTGTTGTTAAACACCATGTATAAATCTGTAATTGAAATACCATTAGTATCATTACTATATAGCAAGAGTAACATAAAATTTTTTGGTATATTAATGCTGTACAAAATTAATTTGGGACAAAATTCTAAAGAAAAATAGAAACAGGGAGAATTTTATAAATACTTGTCCATATGCTCAAGAAATCCTATGTGTTAAGAATACAACAATACATTTTTATTATAACAAAAATAATTGGGGCAGATGGAATGACAGTGAAAAATAGCTATATGAAAAACAAATTGATAGAATGATGACATTTCTCTTTCTCTCCAAATTCTTAACCCATTCTTGTATTTTTGCTTATGAAAATAATCAACAACAAAATATATCATGACTTGAATTTTCTGTTTCATCAGAAATTTGTAGCAATTATCTACGAAAAGGGGAGAAATTAACTCTTTAATATTCATAGTAATGATGCTGCTGCTAAATTTATAGATATAGAAACAGGCTCAGCAAGAATAACTCTTTCAGTGGCAAAGAGCTGAGACTTAGGTTCTTGATGGATAAAATGGCTTTAATAATATCTCTCATATAGTTTTGGTATGAGAAATATACTATAAAACATTAAATTACATACAAAAACACACAACTCTTCCTCTTGTGAGTAGTCTTCAATATGTGATTCATTGCTTCAATCAAGATGTAATTTAAATATTTTAAAATTAAGTTGCTATATCTACTGATAATGGATTTTTTATTGTTATTGAAGTTCGATCATATATAATTTTCAAAGATGGCTATGCTTTCTGGCTAAACAGTATCTGTAGAGCTTTACTCTTTGCAATTGATCATCTTCAACATGTTCCAGAGAAGAAATCATGAAATCAAGAAAAGAAGATGGATGTAGGATGAGTGTGAAGAAGAAAAAACTGGAAATCTCCAATAGAGTTGGGGTCCATGGTAATAAGCTAAACATTATGCCATTGTTTGTGTTCCCTGACCTCACTCCAGAGCTGGGTCCTTCCTAACAGAGCTGAGTAGATTCACTCATGGAGCTGGATCCTTTGTAATCGTGTTAAATATATTGCCCTAGTATAGAGTTTTAGAAGTTTCAAGGAGGAAAGTAACTCAGCTATGGGTTCAATCCTTGTCTTTTGCCAGTGATATGAGTGTTATGGTTTAGATATGAAGTATCCCCTGAAGTTCATGTGTGAGACAATGCAAGAAGGTTTGGAGGAGAAATGATTGAGTTATGAGAGTCTTAACCCAATCAGTGAGTTAATCCCCTGATGGGGAGTAACTAAGTGGTAACTGAAGGTGAGTAGGTTGTGGCCAGAGGAGGTGGGCACTGGGGGCATGATTTAGGATATATATTTTGTATCTGGTGAGTGTAGTTGCTCTCGGCTTCCTGATCTTTAGGTGAGCTGCTTTCCTTTCCCACACTCTTCTGCCATGATGTTCGGCCTTACCTCAAGCCCAGAGGAATAGAGCCGGCTGTCTCTGGATTAAGACCTCTGAAACCCTGAGCTCCCAAATAAATTTACTCCTCTAATTGTTCTTGTCAAGTCTTTTCTTCACAGTAGTGAAAAAGGTGATTAAGCAATGAGTAATCCTCTATTTTTCATCATGGGAAAGCTGAAATATTATGGCCTTATTCTGTCCTTCAAATGAAGACGAATTTTTTTTTCTTGGCATATCATAACCGAAATACACTGGAAGGGTAAAACTAGGAATGTGGTCCGACCTAGTGGTCATATTAAGAAGAATATGATCACCAACATTACAATTGAATCCAACTCCTTAAAACATTGATGATGGCAAGTCAGTCCACCTAGTATCATGAAAGTGATAATTAAAAATACACAGTAACTTTTTCCTTTGAAAAAAATTAGCCCATTTGAGAATTTTTGTTCTTTTCCTAGGTTATTCACATTCTATTTGACACCAAGTAATTCAAATACTAAGATATAGAGTTAATTATAATTAATCCATCTCATGGTAGATGACAAAGGGGTGAGGAACAGAAAAATATATAAATGTGTGAATAAACATATTTTTTTGGGGGGTGCTGGGGATTGAACCCAGGGCCTTATGCTTGTGAGGCAGGCACTCTACCAACTGAGCTAAATCCCCAGCCCCTGAATAAACATATTAGCAACACAATATTAATGAAACACTATAACTATTGTAATTCCTGCTTATATTATTGGTTACATGATGGAATTTCATATATTTGGTGTAAAAATAATTAAGAAAGTTAGTCATATAAAAGTGACTTGAGTGCAACTTTAAAACTGGTGATTTAAAACTAAAAAAAAGCTTTAACCAAGATAAAATATAAATTCAGGTTTTTTTTTTTTTTAACATTTCTGTTACAGAGTACAACTCTAGTTTTAGTGCTTTATTTTCAAATACTAATATTAGGGGGCAGTTTACTGGGGATTGAACTCAGGGGCACTCAACCACTGAACCACATCCCCAGCCCTATTTTGTATTTTACTTAGAGACTGGGTCTCACTGAGTTGCTTAGACACCTTGTGGTTGCTGAGTGTAGCTTTGAACTCACTCATGATCCTCCTGTCTCAGCCTCCCCAGTTGCTGGGATTACTGGCATGTTCCACCATGCCCAGCTCAATTACTAATTTTTTAAAAAATATTAATTTGTCTCCTCTGAAAAAATGATTACTAGAAATTAATTATGGCCTTTACTAGGAAATATTTAAAGGGCTACACTTTCTTGTAAGCACAGGACTTTTCCTAAAGTATTTTTAATGCAAGTCAATGAAACACCTATTTATTCATGACGAACTTAATTCATTGCACAACAAATTTTGATATGCCTGCTACAAGAAACCAAAGGTCTTGTAAATTATTAGCAGATTGAAATAATTTAATTTAATACATGTTTTAATGATATTTATTTGCATAAATCATGGAAACAATAAGCAGAGTATTGACAGCCATGGATATAGGTCAAGCAACTCTGGGGAGGGATGGTGGAGGGACCTCCTTTCAGTTACATAGAATTTAGGGAAAACTCCTGTTTGTTTCTTGTCACATGTTCACTTTAGGGATCAATTTCATTATCAGATTTATAATGATGGTCCAGCCTAGGTCATATACATTTATATGCCTGGAATGACAATACCTTTCCTGACTGAAGAAATTTCTTAAAAAACATAATGGAGATTGAATCTGTTGATCAGATAAAACAATAAATACACAATATATTATGTCTCAGTTAAAGAGTTTTGTTTTTATCTTAGCATTAATATTCAGTTCATTTTATTTTCCAGAATGTATGCTTAAGATTTTGAACACCTTGAGGTGAGATTTTCTATAACTAAGCAGCATTAAAAAGAATGAATAGATGAATAATGACAGAAATCATCCAAAATGACATTGAAACTCTATATTCTGACAGTCTTATTTGCTTGGAAATTATCCTAAACCACATTTTTTTCTTTGCTATCATTGTGTTTACACACCATTATGTTGTAAAAAGCTAGAAAACTTTGAAAAACAAAAGACTATTTCATTTTTGCACTGACAAAAATCCAAAGGAAGCTTTCACATTGCCCTCTCATGAAATTTGCTTCTCAGGCAATATTTTAAGATTTGCAACTTTTTTTTTTTACATGCTTGCAGCAATCATTTGGTTTGAATATCTGTTTCAAATAACAGAAGATACTATAAAGCAGATTGTATTGTTCACACTTTTGGCTACATATATATATGGATATCTTACTTCTTCCTAAAATAAAATCCCTTCCTTTGCCAGAAACTTTAAAATTCTGTAGTATATTACCGCTTCATGGCAATGAAGTTCATTTCAAGATTAACTACTGCACTTAAAACACAAGAAAAGTCATGAAAAATGTAATGCAGTCTTAAATTTTAAACATATTTCTATAAATGAATGTGGTTATGAGCAAATTGCCCTTAAAAGCTTGTAGCACATCTTCAGTTATTTTAAAGACATTAGAATGTATTTAGATTACTGTGTTTTATTATTTTAAACATAAACCTATTAAATCAAGGAGAGGAAGGTAACCTTAATTCTTTTGCTTCATTAAAAGTCTTCTAAAAGTTACCACTACCACTAATTATTGTTGAAGCACCATTACAAAGCTCTTTGTCACCTCATATGTCTTCCTGAGGGAGACCCTGTAAAAAATGATCCATAAAAACAGATTTAAAGGTGGGGTCAACCATAGAACACGTAAACCACTCTAGTCATATTTGCACAGTAAACACATTGAAATAAACCAGATGGTTTCTTTTCCCTTCTTGAAGGTTAAATTGAGTGCATTTTTACTTTCCCTTTAATTAGAATCTTCATCTTACAGGTAAACTTTTAACCAAAAGACATTGCTGCATAATTCACGAATAATTTGTCAGATCAATTCATATTTTTTTAAAAGGAACCTAGTATTTGGATAACAAATAGCAGTAAGCACTGCATCTATCTTACACTTGTGAATTATTTTTTAATGCAGTTGATGTAAAAGTTGTGTGATGTTTTTCCCTTAGCTTTCTTGGTTATTGAGTCCTGAAAACCTTGAACCACTTTTTCTTCCTGAGAGTTACATACTCCACTTGTAGCCTCACTTGTAAAATATAGATGAAACAGTTTAGACCCAGTTTACATTACTACCATATGCAGTTATGTGCAAGAACTAAGCATACTATATCATACTTAAAAAGACCTAGAGGACTGAGGTTGTGGCTCAGTAGTGGAGTGCTTGCCTAGCATGTGAGGCACTGGGTGGGATTCTCAGCACACATATAAAAAAAATTAATTAAATAAAGGTGTATCAACAACAACAAAAAATATTTTAAAAAAAGACCTGGACATAGAATAATTAATGCTTGGGAAATTAAAATTGTAGGCATCAGTCCACAAGATGGACAGTTTATCAGTAATTTTGACTTATTCTTAATTAAAGAATAAAATATATGTCAGGTATTGAATGTTGAATATTGGAAATTTTCATTAAGTGTGGTGTTTTCCTATGTTGTATTTCTCTTATCAGTATCAATATAAGTGGAAAAATTGATATCTCCGAAGCCCTCCTAACATGTATGAACAAGTGTACATGGCTTGTTATGCTGATTTTACATGTCAGCCCATAGAAATTGGCCCAAACTCATGATCAGTTTGGATGATAATGCCAATTAATAGATGCCAAAACCTTTTAATAAACCTTAGACAAATTTGAAAAAAATACATCTATACAATGGATGTGTAACCAAATTATCTGAAAGAATTATGAAGTAAAAAAGGCAACCCATTCAGACAGGGCAATGTTTAAGTTCACTTCAATATGTTATGCTTAATTTTCTTGGACAAGAAGGAGTCTGAGCAGAAGAGTGGCTGGGGAGAGCTTCTGTAAAGAGGATGAACTTAGTGAGTCTTTCTAGAGAGAGACATCTCTCAATGCTCTGCTCTGAAAATTTTGGCAAGTATATGTGTACCCACACACATTTACACACACATGCATGCATTGGCATGGAGGGTGCATGCTTTTGTGTCAAGGATGGGGTGACATGTGTTCTCATCCATTGTACATATTAAAAGAGATTTAAGTCCATCTAGCTTTTTAAAATTGAAATCCTTTCATTTGTCCCTTCCCTTGATGAAGTTGAGGTGAAAGATGTTGAGGTAGTTACTGGTGAGACCCTTGGTAAAGCAAAGTTTTTAAAAATTTCATAAGTGAATAATGTCTGACAGAAAACATAGAATTTTTTCAGAAATATAAGTAGTTTCTATATTAGTGGGTTGTCCCAAATGCAGCAACATGGTCAGAGGGTTTTGCACCCAGCCAACAAAAACATCAATCAAAATTAACGTGACTTTATTCCACTGCAATAAGGGAGAAATTATATGAACATGTAAGTATGATATATAATGTTTATATATAACTATATATTTGCCTCTCCTTGTTTTTTGGTTGTGTTTATACCTGAAAATATGCATTCACTTTGCCCTATAATACTAATCTGTCTCTCTGTCTCTCTTGCCCAACACTCTCATGCACAAATACAAATGATTTATATCATTACCTGTATCTCTGTATTTATGTACATCTTCTGAGCTAATGCATATTTTCAAGATGAAATCTCTAAAGCTACTAGAAGTCATATGTTCTATTTGTCACATTACCAGAAAATGAATCTGAGGAATGCTTGACCAGAATGAGTGAGAGAATCTTGCTAGTTTGTGGAAGTTGAGCCTTAGCAAGTACTGCCCAGGAGCTAATAAATATCTAAGATATGCCATTCCTTTCTCCTAACTGATTTAAGTTCCACTCCCAGGAATCCAGTCCTCTGTCAGACAACACATTCAGTTTTTTAATACAGATATTTATTTACACCAGCTATAACTTTTAAACATATTTGGTACATTATTTAACTGTATAAAATAATTTGATATATAAATTTGATTTCAGGTGATTCATCCAGCTTTATAATAAACATCTCTCTGTTGCCAAAATTTAGGAGGAACATTAATATGGTGCATTTTTTGATTGACTTTGGAGTCAGGATAGCCCCAAAAGTTTTACATCTGTAACATACTTTTGTTCCTCCTTACTTCTTAGATTCAGTTGCATTGAAACTAATCATAATATTATGGAGACTATTTATGAAGGTATTTGTATTTCTTCTGACCAGATCACACCAATATGTGTACAGTTTATGCCAACAAACAGTATATATTTTAAAGTTAGATGTTATGGATTGTGAGAATGGAGAGGGATAAAGAAGTTATGCCACAAAAGAAAGCATTATAAACTAACGTGTTTACATGGAGAAGAAATTTAGCAGTTCATGATGAACAGTTTCAATGTAAGGGACATATTCATCAAGTTTGCAATGAATAAAACAAAACCAATTTTTCTACACAATCTATTAGACTCTAATATTAAAATATTTAGCATAATTTGAATGGTTTAACTTAATAAAACTATCTGGAAATGACATCACCAGTCATAACTTAAGCATATTCTTTAAAAAGAATGAAAATTGTAAATGTAGTGGAGATTTCCCATATGATGAATCGGAGAAATGTGTCAATTTAGATAGAAAGCTTTTAAAATCATGAGGAAGGATTTTTCAAGTTTATCAGTATCTGTATTTGTACAAAATGCTGTAAGAATTATGTTTTTATGAGAGCCAATTTCCATCTCTTGAAGATTAAAGCAAGTTATTCTAGGAATATAAACATGCCAATCATAAAAATATCAAGCATAAATATTCATAATTCTAAATATTAAGATATAAAATTCATATAAATATAACCCAATAAAAATGGGCATTGTTATTAAAGTGTAATTAGAATATTTATCACAGCAAATCATTAATTTAGACAAATCAAATGTTATAAATGTTATTTTTATAAGTAAACTAAGAAATGATGGAGACATGGAAAGTTCTCCAAAGAAAAGTTCTATAGACTGTCACCCAAAATGCATACATGGGTTTAACACTTGATGAGAGTGTATTGGAGAATAAAGCCTTTACAGGATAATTAAGTTTAATGAGGTCATAAGAGTGGGGTGAGATCTCATAGGACTGTAAGGAGTGAGCTCTGTGGGAGTTTAAGTGTGTGTATATGTGAGAACATGTGGATGGAAGACCTCACCAGAACTGAAATCTGTCAGAACTTTCATATTGGATTTTCCAGCTTCTAAAATGGAGAGAAAATAAACATCTGTTAAGTCACTACTCTATGGTACTTTTTATGCTTTCCCTGTGTAATAATACAAAGAGCAACTTGAATTCAACAAAGAAGGTATTTATAAACGTTTTATTCAAGACATTCTATGAAATGATATGACACAATACATATTCTTTCTTTACTAAAAAGTACTCCATATACAAATATGCCTAATCTTACCAAAGAAAACAAGAGCTAAAATCATACAAACCTATGTGAACATACACATATGCAAGTCCAGAAACATACATACATACTTGTCAGTTGTGTTTTTACACAACAAATGTGTGCGTGTGTGTGTGTTAAAAGAGACAGTGAGACAAAGAGGTTGGGGTTTGAAGGGCAGATATAAATATATATATTTTAAAAGCTAAATTTTTACTTTATTAATTAATGTGATTATCAATGATCTTTGCATGTTTTAATAAACAATGCATTGAGGAAAAGTTTCTAGTTTCTCGATTTTTATAGAGATGCCTTGAAAAGTTCCAACCTCTTAAAATGAGACCATAAGTAATAAAAAACCAGGTAAAAAATATCAATGTTCTTTGGCATAGAAGCATGGAAAGTACTCAGTGTGTTATAAATAGTAATGAACTCCAGAGTCATATTGCAATGTAAAATTGTTATAGTGAAGACATTATGTCTCAAACAGAATCACAGCAAGTTTCTTTTGTTCCACTTAAACCAACTGCCTAAGTTCTCAAATATAGGTTCTTCCTTTTCAACGAAAAAGAAAACATAGGAATGAGGCAATTTCTTGGGTGATTATTACAAGTCAATGCTTCACTTTTCTACAGAGCACTCTGTCAATTATTCCTATTTAATGGAAGTAGAAACGTTGGAAATGAATATATTTGAGTGACAGCAATTTTTATAAAAATTGCTGAAGCAAAGCAATCTTAAAAAAAATCAACTCAAGAGACCAAAAGCAGAGTTTTTCTGAATTATAGCAATGCTATCATTTAAACAGGATTTCAACTCCAAAATAACTTTATTCTTTAAGTCTATAATGACTACATTCATTCAATAATGGTATTTAGAGAGAATCATGTTATCAGATCATCAACCAAAAAATACAGCATATTTTATTTATGTATCTATTTGTTTTTCAGTGTACCTGCAAAATATGGTCACATTCTGGACCCATATGATAGGATGTTGAATAGCAGAAGGTGTCAGCAATCATTGAGTACGTGAGTGAGTAGAAAACAATAATACAGTTGTGGGGGGATGCAATTACAGGAATAATACATTTTATTGGAAAACTCACATACAGAATAAATGGGGAGCTAATCTATCAATGTAATTTTTAACATAAAACCCTATGAAAATACAGAATAAACATTTTAGAAATAAGAAAGGAGTTAATATCATCAGGTACAAAAGATTTTGAAGTATTTGGGGTGTGATAAACTCTTTTCTATGGAGACTCAATTGGGAAAGAGTTTAGGATTTGTTCTATATTAGAAGAATACACAGATACATTTGAATGAGGTTTTGTTGATTAAATAACTGAATCAAGAACCAAGACGTTCTGATTGAAAAATATACTCTCAGACACAGAAAGATAGAAGGTAAGCTCCTCCCCACAAGTATACCAAGTTGCATTACTATTTATGTTCAACAACCTACTTGAGAGCTTAGTAAATCAGATGAGCATCTATAGTGCCTATTTTAGTGTAACAAAACAAGGAAACCTATGAAGAAGGTAGGAAGGAAAAGAGTTTTACATGTCACAGCTTCCTCAACTGCAACCAGCCCAACCTGGAAAGAGATGCCTCCATTTGGGAAAGAGGAGAGAATTAAGTCCAGAACTCTGACTTAAAACCCAGCAGCAGACCAGCCATAGTTAAAGCCACTACTGGCAAAATCCTTTGAAACTTATTGTCAGGCCAGTCCTATAGTATATCATCCCAGATATCCAGGAGACAGCTTTAAACAAGGTTATCCCAACCCCAAGTAACAGAGCATAGGGTAAAATAGTAGGGGGAAAACAGGGTAGTACTGGAATTTATGCTGGGCTGGTCTAATCTAACACTAGGCAGATAATAAAGGCATGCCTATGGATGAAGCCCCTTGAACAACTCTAGTGCCAGGTAAAGGAACATAGCCCCAAAGTCTTGGAAAGAAGTATATAAATTCCTAGACATCTATGCCTAACAGAATGAATTATGAAGAAATAGAAAATCCAAACAAAATAGTAAATCAATAATAAAAAACCTCACATCAAAGAAAAGTCCAGGTCAGATGGCCTCACTGCTGGATTCCACCAAGCATTTAATATAAAAAAATATCAATTCTCCTTAAGTTTTTTTTTTTCCTAAAAACAGAAGAGGAAGAAATTGTTCCAAACACATTGTATAAAGACACTCTTACCCTGATTCTAAAACTAGATTGGGGGACACACACAAATACAATTAAAAAGAAAGAAAGAAAAAGGAAGAAAAAAAGAAGCAGGAAAAAAAATCTACAGGTACAAATTGTTGCTGATCATAGATGCAAAACTTTTAAATAAAATTCTATCAAAACAAATCCAACAACACATTAAAAAGGCTTTTTACCACGATCAAGTGAAATTTATCACAATGGTACAAAGATGTTTCAGCATATGAAGATTAATAAGCATTGTATGCTACACCCATTGAAAGAAGGAAAAAAAACATATGTTCATCTCAAGAGATACAAAAATGGGGAGTTGATAAATTTCAAAATCACTCCAAAATGAAAGCACCAAACAATTCTGTATGCATAGAATACAACTCAATGTAGCAAAAGTCATTTATAATAAATCAACACTAATATTACACTAAACTGGGAAAAACTAAAAACTTTTTCTCAAGGATCTAAAATAAAACAAGGATGAACACATTCACCATTTTTATTCAATGTAGTTCTGGAAGTTCTATCCAGAGCAATCAGGAAGGAGAAAGAAATAAAGGACATCAAATTGTCACTGTTTGCAGATGATATGAGCTTATACATAGAAAACCCCAGAGTTTTCTCCAAACGGATTCTAGAAAAAAAATTAACATACAAAACCAAGAGCAGCGATATATGCCAATAATGTATTATGTGAAATAGAAATCAAGAAAGTAATTTCATTCAGAATAGCTTAAAAATACCTATGAACAAATTTCATCAAAGGGAGAGATCTCCTCAATGAAAATTATAAAACATTGGAGAAATTGAAGAGAAAACACACACACACACACACACAATGGAAATTTATTCTGTGTTCATTGACTGGAAAAATCAAAAATGTTAAAATATTTATATTACCAAGAACAATTCACAGATTCAATGAAATTCCTATTAAAACATCAATGACATTTTTCAGAGAATCAGAAAAAAAATCATGAAATTTATATGGAATTACAGTAATCCCTAAACAATCAAATGAATCTTCAGCAAAAAAACAAAGCAGGATATATTATAAAACTTCAAAACATACTGCAAAACATGGTCATCAAAACACCATGGTATTCGCATGAGAATGGGCACATAGGCCAATGGAACAGAATGAATAGCATAAAAGCAAACGCATCTATGCCAAGCAATTTTTGATAAAGGCTCTAACAGTTAACATTGCAGAAAAGATAGTCTTTTTCATAAATGCTGTTGTGAATATTAAAGAGTCACATGCAGTATAATGAAACTATATGCTAATATCTAAACAGTTGAAAAAATAAACTCAAAATGAATTAAAAACTTTAACATAGAAGTGAGGGATGTAACTTAGTGCCCTTGATAACATATTATCACTTTTACATGGCTAGCATGCATAGCATTGCTTTGGACCCAGAACAGCTTAAGAAAAAAGACTTAAATGTAACCATGAAACTGTGAAGCTACTAGTAGAAAAAAAATGGAGGAAATGCTGCAGGATTTTAGAAGGGGCAAGTGTTTTTGTTTGTGTGTTTGTTTGGTTTTTGTTTTGGGGGGATTTTTTGGACAAGATCACCAAAGCACATGAAACAAAAGCAAAAACCGACCATTGGGTTGCATCAAAGTAAAAATCTTGTGCATAGCAAAAAAAAAAAGAGTGTAGAGACAATCAAGAGAATGTGACAAAATATTTGCAAACTATAGTCTGTCAAAACATTTGTACCCAGATTATGTAAGAAGCATCAAAAGATGATACACACACATAGCCAACAGGTACATTAAAAATACTCAAAATCACTGATCATTGAGGAAATGCAAATCAAAAGCACAGGAGATACAACTTTAGCCTCATAAGAATGGCTAGTATAAAAATACTGAACAGTGGTCCTAAGGAGGTGGAGAAAAAGGAAGCCCTGTACCCTGTTGATGGGAATGTAAAGTATGGAAATATGAATTAGTATACACATCATGAAAGACAATATGGAGGCTCCCTGAAATTTTAAATTAAATACAGAAGTACTATATAATCCAGCAATTCTATTACTGAGTATGATTCTCCTGGAAATTGAATCAGTATGTCAAAAACACATCTGCTTTCCCATGTCATTGGCAGCGCCCTTCACACTAATCAGAAATAAATAAATAAATAAATAAATAAATAAATAAAACAATGAATGTGTCTATAAACCAATAATGGATAAAAAAATTGTAGATATACATCATTAAATACCATTCATCCATTAAAAAGAATAAAATTCTGTCATTTGAAACAACATGGATGGATCTATCAATCATTATATAATATGATACGAGTCAGGTACAGGTAAACAAGTACCACCTGGTCTCACTCACATGGAGATTCTAAAAATTTTGATCTCACTTAAGTTGAGAGTAGAATATTGGAAGGGGCAGGATAGATGGGGAAAAGTTGATCAATGAGCACTAAACTACAATTAAACAAGAACAAGAAGCTTTAGTTTCCTATTGCACAGATGGGTGACTATAGATGTTGATAATGCACTATTCATTTTAAAAGGTTAGAAGGAAGTATTTTGAAAGATTTTACTCTAATGAAAAAGTTTTGAATTGACTGATATGCTTAGTCGTCTGATTGAAACACTACAAATTGTATACATGCATCAAAAGATTTACATAGTATCCAATATGTGCAAGTTTTATGTTTATATCTCTTAGTTAAAATATACTCAAAAGAAAAAAATGCACTCTCAAACATTCTCCTACCTTATTTTGTAAAAAGGAGAATAGACATAATTCATATATATAGCCAAAATAGATAAATCAAAAACTCTTCATAACATCTAAGTGAGTTTTTCTGCAGAGGTGACACCCACACAGAATGTTAGGATATGATGCCCCATCATTTGAATCTCTCCTGTTTTAATCTCTTCTGATCTTGAACAAAAGACATAATCTTTTATTTCTGCTGAAGTTGGTGAACTGCACATATATTCAACCATACTGTATCAGATCTCATGCGATCACAACAATAAATCTGAAGACCCGATTTAATACCCCCAAGAGAGATATTATGGAGTGGTCAGAAGAGCAGATATTTTGAAGTCAGATTATACTGAGTTGAATTTCACATTGCCAGTTTCTTTGACTTTGTGATCTCAAACTTATGCTTACCTCACATCTCTGGTCTTGGATTCCTTTTTATTTAAAAACTCTAAATCAAAAGGAACTAACAAATTTCAGTTTGAAAAAATAAAAGATAGAAAAAAAAGAGCAAATATAAAACTGCTTTCACAGATTCACATGTACTTCCCTTTTTTTGATTTAAAAATTATTCACATTTCTGCATCTATTAAAATGCAAATAAATATATTAGGAACGGATAAAAACAAATATAATATATACACATATATGCATATGTGTATATATTTCCATATATATATATATATATACACACACACATACACACACACACATATATATATATAAAGAGAGAAATCGAGAGGGTCATTTACTAAACACACCAAAGCAACATCCATGAAAATCAACTACAAGTTTAAGCTCCCTCAGATAGTATACCTTGACTCCTTAACTGAAAAAAATAGTCTCCTTTGGCTTAATTTTATTGAGTAAGAAGACAAGTGCATGAATTATTTTTTTTCTGTTTAACAAATTACCATGCATTTAGTGCTTTAAAACAATACTTAAGACCTCACAGTTTTGATGTGTCATAAATCTAAGCACAAAATGGCTTAGGTAGCTCTTCTGTTTTGTGTCTCACAAGACCAAAATTCAGTTATTGGCTGGGCTCATTTTCCTTCTGGAAGCTCTGGGAAGAGTAATCAGCTTTCAAGTTCATTAGAGTTGTTGAAAGAATTCAATGTCATGTTGCTGTAGAACTGAAGTTCCATTTGCTTGCTGAGTGTCAGCTGTTGACAAGCACTCCCTACTAGAAACCTCTCTCAGGGTCTTACATGATCCTGATGCAAGGCCCTCCATCTCAGAAACGGCAACCTCATCCTTGGGTCTTCTCCACTCACCATGCTTTATTAGTTTTGATTATTTTTTGTGCTGCTTCTCCTTGACTCAATTCTGTCTATTCTTCTGTTTCTAAGAGCTTCTCTGAGCTCACCTGGATAACCCAGGATAATCTCCCCATTTAAAGAAAAAGTGTCTCTAAAGACACTTTTGCTAAATAGGGTCGTGAATTTACAGGTTTAGGAAAGTACAGCAAGGAAACATTAGCATGAGCCATTCTTGTGTCTATCACTAATAGTATATTTAAAGTACATGTATTACTTTTAAGAGTTTCAATTAAGATTGCAGAATTCAGTCTGATTTTTATTCAAGGGTTTTTTCCCTCCAGTACTGGGGATTGAACCCAGTAATTCACACATGCTAGTCAAGTGCTCTATCACTGACCTACATCCCCAGCCCATGGGTACAATTTTTGAAAATGGGTAGTAATAAGCACATTGCATGCATCTCTGGAAAAATCACAATGAATCCTGTTCACATGTACAATTAATAGATGTTAATAAAAAGGGCAAATATTCTTAGTCCACCTAGCTAATCTAAAATAGTACAGATAGCTAAGGAGTAATATAAAATTACTGAAGAGATAGTTTCTCATAATGGCCTATAACCAGACACTAAAGTGGCAACCATGCATTTCACAGGTCATTGAAAGCGGAAGAAATTATGAAAATCTGTCACTGTCTGCTTAAGAAATTTGACAAAACTTTCACTAAAACCTGAAATATATGTAAAGTTTTAATGAATCTTAATAAGAGTGAGAATATGTCTGAAATTTTGTAGATTTTTTGGATAGAGTGATAAAATGGAGTGTATGTCTGAAAGTGGGGTTTAAATGCTCATAAATCTTAATACTTTTTTCCCATAGTCCTGCCCCACTGTTGTTACAGGAAACTTATAAAGTGGAAACAGCTTGCTGTCTGCCTAAGTATGGATATGAATCAAAGAGAGTGCTTCTCAGATTTTAGGGTTCCACTATAAATATAATCATCAGAACCATCTCTGTTCATTTGACACTCGTGTTCATTTGAATATTAACCAACACTGATAAATTAGCCAGTGACAGTTTATCAATCTACAAGAAAAGAAATTCATATCCTATTTTCTCTGCTCTTGTACTTGAATTTGCATTCCAGTAGTGTCTAAACTGACATCAGCATATGCTAGAAACACAATTAATAAATATCCCTTAGGTATAATACAGTGCACTTCTGTATTAAAGTAATGTGTGACTTCTCTTGTAGAGACAGAAGTTTATAAACACTCATGATTTTCCTTTTCTGAATTTTTTTCCTACTCTTCATGCAGGGGTAAAAACTGTTCTCTTGACAGCTTTTCTTCATGCTCAGCTTGAATATAATTTATTAGCTTATGGAATCTCGTAAGTAATGTTCTTCCTTCCTGGGACTACAAATATTCATGGACCAGATCATGACCAGAGTTCACATCAGCTCATTTGAATTTGAAGGATCCATTATATGACTAACAGGAAGGAGACTAATGAGTTTCTACCTGGAGACAGTGATTTGGAATTTGGAATTAGGTACTCTAAAGACAAAGGAACTCTGGGTAGGAGAGATTTAAGAAGCACTGTAGGAGGACATTTTTTTTTTGCTATAATTTGTTTTCTTTTTTGATCTAGCCTCATTTTCTCAAGTTCTTCTGCTGTAATGCATAACAACATATTTAAGAACTTGATGGCAAAAATGCGATTCTTTGGAAACTTTCTTAGGGAAGAAAAGTAGTAAACCTGGTGGCATTGTTCTGTTTGACTTTGTTTTTGTTGCTGTTTGTTTTCAATTGTAGATTTGGAAGACAGAAAGGCAGAGACAAATATTAATAAGATTGTCCTATTCCATAAGTCAATGTTAGTACCAATGATTATGCTCAGATATACATAAACACACTTAAAGTGTTCATGCAAACAGTAAATGTTTCTATGTATTGGGATTTCATTATGTTCATATTTTTAATGATAAAATGTTTTCAAAAACATTTCTTTATGAAAAGTCACACATACAGATTATAATTACTGATATAATTCCTGTGGTAAACACATTTGTTCTTTATTTCAATATAGGGGAACAAACAGAAAAAATATCAATTCCATCAAAATTGTAAGTATCAAGAAAATGATAACAACTAAGAAAATGCACAATGTAGTAAGAAACAGCTTGATGATGCTTAAAAGTTTGAGTAGCAGATATGTAACAGCAAGTTTATTACATTGTCATGTATGCATGCGTATATGTATGCATGTCTGTGTTTCATATAGGACAAATTCCCAAAGCAAAAATTAACAAATTTTGAGATTTTGAATTTGAATATTAAGATTTTCCTCACTCATTCCCAGTAAAATGCCTTCTTAGTTTGAAATAAAACCAGAATATCTTTAAGAATATCTTAAGTGGGGTTGGGGTTGTGGCTCAGTGGTAGAGTATGCACCTAGCACATGTGAGGCACTGGGTTCAATCCTCAGCAACACATAAAAATAAATAAAATAAAGTTATTTTGTCCATCTACAACTAAAAGAAATTAAAATAGAATATCTTAAGGAAGTAGAAAAAAATGGAAAATATGATATTCTCAGACTCTTTAAAAGTAATTAAATGATGACTCTATTTTGACTGCCTCAGAACAGAACTTGCGATAGGAATGGGGGTAGATAACACTTACTGAGGAATTGCACCCAGAAAAGATCTGTGAGCTGAAGAAAGAAGGGGAAGGGGCTAAGTAGCTTTTGGTTTCAGGCTAGTACAGCCTAATGCTGGTCTTTGACATTTTGGAACATATATCATTGTTTACCATGTCTAACCTGGGATTCAAAGACCTAGGCTTTCCTATCCATGCATCAATCAATGCTGCTCTCTGGAACGGGTGATACTGTTTTTCAGGCATCTCCATGTTGATTGCTTCACATGGACAAAGAGAAACGATTCCCCCAGAAAAGCAATGAATGGAAGATTTCATCTGTAGTACATATGATAGCTAGAGGATGGATGTGAAGTTTTGTCAGTTACAGTTTCTACTTGTACCGCTTAGGTCCATATACTTCTTACATTAAACTCACCCATTTCAGCTAAGCTCCGCCATGATTCTGGCTAACCCCAATTTTGATGAAAACTTCAAAGAGATAACCTACAGTTCTGCTGCTGAGGTTATCCTGAGGCAATGACTGATTTTAACCATCTTGATTCTCTATTTGAGATCTGTTTTCCCCCTTGATGAGTGCCTGAGTTGGTTTAGGAGGCTTTTCTGAAGTAATGATCAAGGACAACACTCCATCAGACTGTGATCCTCTTTGTCATACCTTTAAAGACACTGGTTGTTATATTTGCACACATACAGTGGGATTGGACATGAGTCTTCTCAAATGTCCAAAGCATGATTAGCAGACATATTTTTCCTATTCCATATGCAGCAGCAGCTGCTACCACCAATATAGTGAATCTGAACTTGTTTGTGTGAGTTTCTTGAAGTGCCCAAGGTGTTGCCATGGATCTAAGAACAGTGAGATGCTTATTTTATTCCCAATCGAGAAACCAAATCTCTGGACATAAAAGCATACATTTGTAGGAATAAGAAACTCCTGTTCACCAAGTGAGTAATGAGATTAATTGTGAATGACGTTACTCATGCTTTTGCCCTTGTTTCCTGAACCTTAGTGTTTTATTTCCTTGTGACACTGCCTTTCTCTGGTCAATAAGGTGCTAGCTTCTGGATATACAAATAAGTATTAAATCCCCTGATCACTTTCACACTTTTGCATATATTTTGCCATGATAAAATTTCTTTACCCTGTTTAAAAAAAAACATGATATATTCAAATATGAATTTATGAGCCTTCAGGGATAGTGATGTTACTTGAGGTACTGTTGATAGGAAGCTCAAACCCACATCTAGAAGATGATTCACTCCATGTCAGGATGAAACTTCTCCTTTTATGAAAATGGAAAATGAAATGTGTAAACAAGTTTTCACTGAGTAGGCAGTTGAATTCTTCCAGAGGATGTTTACTCTCTGTGCTACAGCAGGTCAAAGATTTAGTAGCAACATAAGTTATTTCAGCTGTACCAAGTGAAATATGGTGCTCCTGGGCTCATACCTTCCTCTCATCTCCACCACTACAGCCAAGCCCCATGATCTTTAAGGATAAGGACTGGATGACAACTACTGACCAGATCTCAATAGAAGCCCACTGATCACAATTAACTTGTAACATATTCTTCCTGTGGGTATTCCTATAAACCCTTCTGTATTTCACCTCCAGTTAATTCCTTTGTGGTTTAGCTTACAAATTTATTTCTTCGTTCCCTAAAATATAAACTAAGCCATTCACTACTGCCAGGAGGTCTACATATTTCCTTAATCTAAGAACATTTCTTTCTCCATGCAAATTAAATGACTACTGTATCACCAGTAGCTCTGTTTCTTGGGAACAGTCTCATTCTCAAAACTACAAAATAAATAAGTAAGTGAAGAATTAATAAAATAGCTAGAAATACAAAGTATACAACAGCACAGACAAACAATGCAAAAATGGACAAATGGGGATTATGTCAAACTATGTTGCTTTTCCCAACAAAGGAAAAAAATCAACTGAGTGAAGATATAACCTACAGTATAAGGGGAAAGTTTTTTGCAAAGTATTCATCTGCCAAAGAAATAAAATCAAGAATATTTAAGGAATTTTTAAAAACTCAGTTAAAAAAACCAAAATAGTTCAATTAAAATGAACAAATGATATATGAATAGACACTTCTCAAAAGAAGAAATTCAAATGACCAATGCATTTATGAAAAAAATGTACCACATCAAGAGTCCTCAAGGAAGTGAACTAAAAAAAAAAAAAAAGAAACCAATACAATATCATCTCATTCCAGCTAGAATGACTTTTACCAAAAAGATAAGGAATAGCAAAAGCAAGTGAGAATGTGGAGAAAAGGGAACTTGCATATGCTCTTGGTATGAATGCATATCACTGTGGCCATGATGGAGTAGAGTCTGGATATTCCACAAAACTAAAAGTATATCTACCCTATGATCCTTCTATCCAACTTCTGGGTGTGTATACAAAGGAAATAAAATCAGCATATCAAGACAATCACTGCATGTTGTTTATTATAAGACAACACACAGTAGTTAAGGTATAGATTCAACCTAAATGCGTATCAGCAGATGAATGAATGTTTAAGGTATCTATCTATCTGCATATATGTGTGTGTATAATACGCAATATTATTAAATCATAGAATTATTGGCATCCTATTATTAGCAGCAAAATGGATGGAACTGATGGATATAAAGTGAAGCAAATCAGGCACAGAAAGACAAATGCCACATATTCCTGCTCATTTGTGATAACTACAAAAAGTTGATCTAACTCTTAAGTGACTATTGGTAGAGCCTAGGAAGGGGAACTGAGGATGAAGAATGAAGAGGAAGGGTGAATAATAGGCACCAAAATATACTCAGATGGATACAAGAATAATATGCCATAGTATTCTGCAGTGTGGTGGGAACCTATAGTTAACGGTAACCCATTATATATTTTGTAATTATATATTTTGTGATTTAATTAGCATACCTTATGTACAAATGTTGAAATATCACATTGAACCCCACACAAATATGTACAATTGTTATGTATTAATAAAAACATATATATTTGAGGGAGAAAGATAACTACATTGATTTGTTCATTACATTTTGTACATATGTATGGAATTATCAAGAGGTACCACATGCAAATTTAAAATTAAAAAATAATATATTAAAAAAACAGTATATTTATTGTGAAATTTATCAGGGCAAGCATTTCCTTTTCTATTTAATCACTACATACTCTAATATAATCAAGTTTTTATTTCTGAGGTATTAATGTCCACAGGGAATCCTACATCTAAAACTCCTAGAAATATTGGTTATTGTACTCTCTGTATGTATTGCACCAATGTAAATGGCCCTTAATCCATTTTGGAAAGGGCCAAGTGTACTACTACTGAATCACTGATTGTAGAATTTTTCCTTCTTTATGAGGACCCACTTTTCATTCACTATTTAGGATCTGAGTATGTGTACTAGTTTCATTTCTAAAAGTACTATTATTTCCCTTGTTGATTACCCATCAATTTTTTTCACCAAAATATCAGCTTTATGTTAGCCACATCCACAGGAACTTGCACAGAAGGGTACTACTTGGTAGCCATTCTTAACTGGTTTTGGATTATAGTTATTACACTCATGTTGCTGCTGATGGTTTAAGTTCTCCATTGGTCTCTGAAATTTCAGTTTCCTATCCTCTGCTTTTTCATTAGGGATTTATAGTTTATAGCAGCGTCTCCTACAAATCCTGATGTACAGAGATCACATCATACATCTTCTCAGTAGTTTTGGTTCCTCCACTACAAATCAAAATTTTTGTCTTCCTCACCATAAAAGTTTCCTTAGAAATACAGAGATCAGATGGGTTTTGAGTCTCATTTACTGTAACCATCACTGTGCATCAATTCTATGATCTTGATGACCTAACTTCCAGAGTTGCCTAGAGTGTTTCTGGCAATCATTTGCTTCATTTAATAGGGACCATACATTTTCCAGTTTCTGAAAGGCATACTTTAAGCATATTAGGGCTATCTCCTCTTGCTTTTATCAGTAGTTTAAATAATGTGACACATGGGAATGACCTTTTGTTGACACAATAATCCTCCCCTAGAGTTATGTTTTAATTCCCTTGATCCAGAACCATCCCCATACATATGTTCCAAGTTTGGGCTAGTGTGCAATCATCAATTTCCATGTTATTTTGTTATTGAAGCACATTCTTCTCTTAATAAAGATACTGTTTCCCCCGTTGGGTCATACCAAATTTTCACCATGATTAGTGTTTTAATTTCCAGGAGCATAACCAGGGCAAGCATTTTCTGGCAACATGCTATCTACTTTAAGGTTTTTGCATAATCTTCAAGGAAGGGAAGTAGGACACTCATTAAACAAAGAGTAAAGAGTGATTCCTATAGATCAACAGGTTTTGGGAAATTCTGAGTATTACCATTTCTTTATCATCTACTTTGGAATCCCTTCACCTCTATTTCTCTGTTGAGGGTTCAGATTTTGCATATATCGTAGGTAAAAATTCAGCCTTTATTGATGTTCTGGTACTCATATATATATATTCCATTTGTGGTGCTCAAAATAATCAGCCTTCAAACCATGATAAAGGAAAATATTTTTGCTGACCAAAAGGGATTTTAGACACCATGTTTCTCTTTGCACATATGATTCATTCACTTGATTCTAAACTTTTCTCTTTCAAGAATACTATTGGTACTCAGTAATACTTAATTTATGGCCTAATACTTATTTTCCCTTCCATCTCAAACTTCATAATATTGCACCAAACAGTTCATTCCATTCTTGTATCACATTCTAGTATAACACAAGTGCAAATTTTAACATGTGCACAGTACCAGCATGCCAGGATCAATACTCAGCTTACCTGATCGAAGGTGTACTCAATTCTATCTAGCTGGGGGGTGACCTAATCCATAAACCCCTCTTTGATGTTTTCTCTCCAGGACCAGATCAAAGTCATTCTTGATTTAATCTCTTAGTGCTCAGAATGAAGACTTTAGCTAATCCTGTCAGCTTCAACTTCAAAGTTCATCCAGAATATTCCTTAGGTAATCTTCCTTGGACACATGATTTGACTTCATGAATCTGGTGGTCATGAATTTTTGAGAATGTGATTTTCTGGAAAAACCTGTAAGTAACTGAACTAAGCAAGATAGAAAAAGGGAAAGAAAGAAGGTTGGTTTGGATGCCAGCTAAAACATGGTTTGGTCTGAACTATAAGGATATTTAGTTATAATTTACACTAAAAATTCTTATATGTTGAGACAAAAAACACAGGCTATTGTCTCCACAAATATGTTGGTCTATGACTGACTCTAATATTGGAGGCAAATGTCTCCTCAGATGACTTCTGTCAGATAAGGACAATTCCTGTGTGAGCTTACAAGTTGAAGCCAGTGTCTCCAGCACTAGCAAAAGCTTACAGATGGTTATGTGCTAAAGATTGCAGATGGTTACATCTAAAGCTAAAAGGAATTGGGTAGAACATCATGAATGGCCAACACAATCATCAAACTGAAGCAAACTGACAGGCATGTATTGCACAAAAAAGTAACTGATTATTCTGCATTCCAATTTTAATGTTTTCTTTGTTTCATAGCATATTAATACGACTACATATTTTATACCTTTCTTGAGGATGCAGATTTTCCCAACCTTTTCTAATTCTCCCTCCCTATGCTTGCTTTTTTCTTTGTATTTTTTTTCTCTTTCCTGATTTGCTCTCAGTATCATCCTATAGCAGTGTCCTGGTAAAGCCAATGGCTCTCATTTACCCATTTGCACTTGCAGATATGACACAATTGCTGATTTTGTATTTAGACTAACAATTGCATTCTAGTTACTTGACATAATCTTTCCAATCACTTTCTTTGCTCTTTTCCATGTAATTTTATCTGGCTCCAAGACTTTATATAGCATGCATACTTGTAAAACTCTCAGTTTTTTAATTCCACTTCACATTGCTCCCTTAATTCCAGATTCTTATGTTTAACTTCTTCCTAATGAGCACTTCTAGCTGGGCATCAAAAAAATTGTCACATCCTAATATGTATCTTCTTTCCAAACACATCTGCTATTTATACAATCTTTCCTACATCAAATAAACTGTCCTAAATTTCAGTGGTCTTCTAGGTTCACAACCTAAAAACTTTGGAGTCATCTGGATTTTCTTTTTCTGTCACTTTGTAATAACCAATTCATTAGTAAATGCAAATGTTCTAATTTCCAACAACATCTAAAATCTGAATGTCTTATGCTCCTTCTGCATAAATCCACATTATGATTATTGACCTGCAAGGATATTCTATATTCCACATTCCATATTCTATAACCTATGTTCTGATTACTTCCACAATGAAACCCCACCCCTCATTTTCTATTTTCAATCTATCAGAGTACTCTTGTTACATAGTCAAAGAGGTTGTGTTAGTCTTACTCAATGGTCCAAACTGAGTCCCTACCATATTAAGAATAAAGAGAAAACCCATGTTAGGAGGCTATAGACTTTACATGGCAGAAGTTCAATGTGACTTACAGATAAGAAACCCAGCTTTCTTATTTCTTTGTACTTACACCCTTGTCTTCAGGGCATAAGTTTTTCATTTCTCAAAATATATAACAGGGAAAAATATTATTCAGCAACCAGATTGTATTTACAAAACATGTGATCCAAGTTAAACATTACAATCATTTTTCATAAATTCCAGAAATTATGCAATTATATTAAAGCAGTTCTTTAAAAAGTTACTTTTAACAAAAAAGATAATAAAGCAATCAAAATGAGAAATCATGTGTAGATTTTTTTATCACTTACTTTTTCTGCTAGTTTTATTCCCTGCTTAGTAACAATTTTTACCAATGTTGTTACACATTATCAAGATCATTTTGTATAAATATTTTTCCAATAATCAACAGTCTATAAGCATTTTCTCCCAGCATTTATGAAATTAGCACTATTAAGGAACAAGTTTTGAGACTTCACAAATTTTCAAAGAAACAAACATAAATTCTTTCAAAATCAGAGTGCTCACAGTAATACAGTTAAGAATTAACTTGGAAGTATTTTGTTTGTGCATTTGTTTTTTAATCTGGGATCTTAATTTTTTTTATTGATTATGTATTGCCTTTTTGCAATTTAAATGGTGGATTACCATTGTTATGACGATGCCCTTATTTTTCTTACTCTCTAATTTCATGTAGGACAATCACTGGGATTTAGAGTAATTCTTTTCACATTTGGATTGATACTTATTAAATCAGCATTTTTAGGTAAAACTAGCCATTGTTAATGTACTTAGCAAATCCTTCTGAAGAGAAATTCTACTAAATAGTTACAACTGCAAGTAATAATAAATTCAAGCTCATCCGCTTTTTTACTTTGACATAAGATATAATGTAAAAAGTTATAGAATGGTCAAAAGTAAGACATCTTGTGGCCTTAGTTCAGAGTCACTTTTTTTTATTATATCTGCTAGTAACTCTGTCTTGCTTGACTTGAATTCTGATTTCTTCTTCAAATAGCTTTCCTGATAATCACAAAGAATCTATCAGCAGCATCATAGTATCTCAGCTTTTGAGATCCCAAACTTTACTTCTTCTATCTGTCACTACTTCCGTTGAGGGAACATTGTCTCATTTTAGTTTAAATGGAGCAGCTTAGGTCATAATCCATAATCAGTTTCTGGATCAAAAACTATGATCATCAGAAAAAAAAAAAAAACTTTGTGAAATGCAGTTTAAAGCATGTACTCCTGAAACAGTTTTTAGGAATGGGGTTTAGTCAGTGTGGGCAGATATTTTTCATTTAGTCTCTAGTTAGTCTGTGTGCTAAAACATGTTGTATGCACTGAGGGCAATGATAGAAATGGGCAAGATCCATGTCTTTGAAGAGTTTATATTTCAATGAAAAAAGGCAGGAAAATAATGTATATTTAACATAGAATGAGCAATATGATTGAATATTTATTACATACCATGAATGTGTTATATACATGTGTGCATATGACATCAAAAACATGTGGAAATATAAAATGTGCAGATTTGGGGGGCATAACATTTGTGCAGATCAGAATAAATTAATTGTCACATTAATACCATTCATATGGAAATACTGAAAATCAAGATGATTTATGAAGAAGAAACTGTAGATGCAGCAAAGTGGTCCATAAATTTGCAGTGTTTACCTTAAAGCTCTGTATCATAAGTAAGACAGGTGTTGGTTCAGGGTTTAACAAATAGAGCCATGAAAGAGAACATAGAATTTATTTGCATAATAACATCTAGTTTAGGCACTTCAAGTAAATAGGAAGAGAGATTGTAACTGGACCAATAGAAGAGAAAAAATAAAAAGGTTAAAAAAGATATGTAAAGAAGGACAAGGAAATAAAAAGTATATTTTATTTATTTCTAATTGATATATTATAATCATTCATAATGTGGGACTTGTTATTATTTATTCTGAGACGAACACAATAGTATGAAACAATTTCTACTGTACTAGTCTCTGCTTTATTTTCATGAGATGCCTCATTTCTTTCCTTTTTCTATTTAACTTCTACATATGAAAGAAAAACATATGACCTTTGACTTTCTAAGTTTGAATTTTTTTGCTTAGAATAATGCTCTCAAGTTCCAAACATTTTCCTACAAATGACATTTTATTCTTCCTTATGGTTGAATAAAACTGATTGGGTACATATTCACATTGTCTTTATCAAACTCTTATAGTAGTTTCACTAATTTACAACATCACTAAAAGTATTTCCTTTCTCCCCTTCCTCACCAGCATTTATTCTTCTCATTTTCATGCTCTTTCTATCTGGAGTGAGATGAAATCTTGGTACAGTTTCGATTTGTATTTTCTTGTTGCTAAAGATGTTGAAATGTTTTTCCTATTGTTGTTGATCATTTGTTTTTCATTCGTGAAAATTTTAATTCTAAATTCTTCACGCCTTTCCTGACCTGTCACTCCCTAGGTTAGTTAGTCCTGTTACCTCCCAACCTAGGAAATCTGTAAATCTTAACCATACTTTCACCCACTTATGATAATAATCATGTGTATTATTACTTAGCTCACCAAAACGTAGATTAAGTAATGAGAGATATGTTATTTTGAGAAACCTTTAATTCCCCTCCAACCTGTTTCTAGCTCTCTTCTCCTTCCCAGCTTCCTACAAACCATTGCCTCACACTGATAAGGGAAGTTCACTCTAATGCCCTGGTCCAGGTGCCAACAGAAGTTGGAGAAGATAATTGTGGAATATCTGTGGCTAGCAGAGTCTGGTTAATCCTCTGGCTGTTTGTTGCTCTAAAACATTTCTGTGGGATGGGGAACCAGGTTAGCTGCCTTCTCAGTTCTGGTCAAACTGCTATTAATATTCAGCTCATTTTTCCTTTCTTTTTAATCATTTTGTTTTATTTCTGATGCAGCCAGGTGACTGGATTCAGTTAGTTGGAATGCCAGCAGTCTCTGGTCTGGGCCCCACAATCAAAATGGTTTAATAAATAGTGGTTAGAGAAATAATTATCAGTGAAGAAAGCAGAAAAATCAAGCCCCCATTTTTTTATTATAGTAAAGCATAAACTTCCTGTGAAATTTTAAAGCAAAGAAACACTATTTTAATCTTAGAAAAAAACTATATTTTCCTTTTTACTTTCAGGTCTTGACATTTGTCAAAAATGACAGTTCCATAAAATCAAATTTAGCTGCTGATAGACATTCATTAATTTGGAGAAAATTCAGTTTTATAATGTCATGTCACCTTACACATAAACTGTGGAAACATGGCACTCCTTTCTATTTGTGAAACTGTCCTTCAGGTGTTTTACTACAGGTTTTATTCCTATACAGAATGTGTGCTTCAGATTAGATTTATTTTCAGATATATATATCTTTTTCTGTCATTTGAATGCTATCTTATTTCTTATTACATTTTCTAGTGGGCCTTTGCTTAGATAGGGGGAAGCTAGTGATGATAGATTGTATCTCTATATATAGTTTATTATAATCGTCTTAATCTTCTTTCCATTCTTTAACCTCTTTTGCCTTAATCTTATCTTATGGCAATAGTCATGATTTTTACCAAGACAAGCCTAAAGTTCCTTCAGCTTTGCTAAGTATTTAGACAAAATGTTTCCTGACCATGGGACCCTGACTTTCCTCTTCTTAGAGAATGCATTTACTTTGAAAATGTTATAATTGTGTTATACTTTTGAGATGTAAAACATTTTATAAGCCTTTGACTGATTTACAATCCAAGAATATTTTTCTCATGGACTTGGAGTCACCCTTTAAAACATAATCATCAAGAAAGCACTGCCTCTCTCCCCCAGTCTTCCAAAGGATAGGAGCCTAACTTCCATACATACCAATTAGCAAACACTGATGGCCTAATCACATTGACCAACCCAACCCCAATTCAAAATCCAAAGTCCTCTGCTACTTAACCTGTAATATGCTATGCTTGGTTGGGATTTTTAGAGGCAGAAGGATATTTCTAGGACTTGTCCCTGAAAGCCTATATGTGTCTGGGAATTGGAAGTGGCCTCAAGATACAGTTCCTCAATGAGTCTGAAGCTAAACTCCAAGTATGATCATTTGCCAGAGGTCAGCACCCCATTGTGGTCTCTGAGTTGAGAAAATGTCCTCTTGAAGTTCTGTCCATTTGTACCTCTTACCATTTGCTGATGTAACTGTTTAAATAAGCTTCCTAATGTAATGTAATTGATGACAAACATATTATTAATACCCTAAGGGATGTTCAAGTAGGCATACCTTGTTTTAAGTAGGAAGAACTCCTCAAAGACTATTTTTGTTTTTGTTTTTGTTCTTTTTAGTTGTAGATGATGATTGAGTCAATTTTGACATACTTATACAAGTATGAAGTGTATCTTACTCTAATTAGGATCCCAGTAATATGGATGTACCTGATGTGGAGATTCACTGTGGTGCATTCTTATATCTACACAATAAATTTTGTTAGATTCATTCCACTCTTCAAAGATTGGCTTGAAGAAGATGGTGCACTGGTTTAGAATCTGTTCCAGGTCTGTACCTTGGTACAAATTCCAAAGAACTCTTAGAGACAGCTTGGCATTATAGTCTATGTTCACCAAGAAGAAAGGAGGAGCATGTCTGAAGTCTCCTGGCCTATAGAATTAAAAAATGCCCCCAAACATTAATACCTCCTCCAGGTAGACCACCATGCTTTGTCCATATTGAGTGGGTCACACAACTGTATGTTGGGACATTGAAAAGTTTGCCTTCTGGAATGTGTCTTGTGAATCAAATCATTATCAAACCCATGGAAATCTTTCCTATTACACTGGCTTTCAGGTTTTGTATTCTGGTTTTACAGTCAGCACCTTATGGAACCAGTTAGCTTACTTAGGATGACCAATTTCCACTTCTGGTGGCGTACTTGGTTCTTTCCTGCAGCTACAAGATCATCTTGTGCATAGTTGACTTCCCTCTGGCAGAGTCTCTGTTGCACTTATCCACATTTGGTCCTTTTTCCACATTTGTAATATAATTGCTTTTATCCTATGTGTATATTAAATGCTGTTAATTACTATCATGTTTTAAAGGATATTGTTGAAGTCAATACTGAACATATAATTGATTAATTGGAAATCTCTCTCTATTGATCAGGCACTCTGAATGTAATGGATATTAACAAAGTAGATAAGAAATGACTTTGGTACACAAAGAAGATATCCACATTTTTAAATGCATTTCTAAGATCACCACATTACATTTTATAAGGTTAGAAATACAAGTGTTCAGCCAGGTGTGGTGGTGCATGCCTATAATCCCAGCTCTGGAGGCTGAAGCAGGAGGATTGCAAGTTCAAAGCAGCCTCAGCAACCTATGGAGGCTCTAAGCAACTTAGTGGGACCCTGACTCAAAAATTTTTTAAAAATTTAAAAACAAAAGGGCTGGGGATGTGACTCAGTGTTTTTAAGCATCCCTGGATTTAATCCTCAGTACAAAAACCAAAACAAACAAACAAAAACGAGCTATCAGTGCTCAATATTCAATATTATATAATAATAAAATATTATTAAATATTATATGAAACAAGATTTTCATCATTATGTAGCATTTTTAACTGGGTTTACATATGTAATTTTGTTCGGTGAGTTTGATGTATAACATTATTAATTAGAAAACAAATAAGAGATGATTTTATTCAGAGTTTGATTAATCTTAGATTGATCAGACTATTTTTATGCCTTCTGGATGTACTGCTATTCAACAACCTTTCGAGAAGTTCTTGAGTGTGCCTGTCCATCTCATTGATTCTAAATCAGCATATATAAGTTTGGAGTACTATTGAAAAATAGTGTTATGAAATTTTGTTATGTGACTATCTTTTTTCACCAATAGCCCTGAAAATATTGCTTACAGTAAAAATGCAGGTTTAACTATGAAATCCATTTTCATTAATAAAAAAGTGTGGTGGCAGTGTTTACAATACAAAAACCTAGATAGTAAGTAAAAAATAGTCCTCCAACACACAGAATTCAAAGAGGGAGTTTTTTTTATTGTTGTTGTTGTTTACATAATTAGAGTTTTATTTACAAACTCCCTATGAAATATATTCCTTTTACTTTGTAAGAGTCATTATTTGGGGGTAGATTTTGGTGAGAGGAGTAGTTTAGTCTTCCAATAATTTATGTTAAATAACAAATTTGAGGTCAAGGAATTTCCTATGTTATAGAAGAAAGGGGAGAAAAGCATGTTAAAATATTACAATGTTTTGTTCATAGGAAAATGAAATACAAATAGATCTTTGAAAAGCAGTATGCATTTAAAGAGAGTAAATTTACTGTTTCAGAATAGGTGCTCAGCATACAAGATAATCAACATTAACGCAAAAATATGGTTTAGTAATCTAGATTTATTTGACACTTACAATGTCTCATATAATATTTAAAGCTATGTATGTGTATTGAATATATACATAGAAATATACAGTTACCATCTCTACTTCAATACTACAGTTTGTGAATTTTCTTAATTCACAGATGAATAAACAAAGAAGGTACTTATGCCCTGTCTTTTGACTACAAGATAGGCAGATGAAATGACCTTTGAAAATCATTAAAAAAATAATGAGATGAAACTATATTTTTCATCACCTATTCATTCATCCCAAACTTTTACATATGAACTAAAGAGACATAGTATATACCATACGTATACTGTTAATCAGTCTTATATATTAGAAAAATAGAGGTATAAATACTACTTCTTTTTAATTTTTAAAATATTTTTGTTGTCTTGGTTGATGGACCTTCATTTTATTTATTCATTTATACGTGGGACTGAGAATCAAACGCAGTTTCTCACATGTGAGGCAAGCACTCTACCACTGAGCTAGAACCCTAGTGTTACTTTTTAATTTCAAGGAACATCTATCTACCTATCCATCCACATACACACACACACACATACACATATGTACATATATATGCATATACACCCAAATATATAATAAATATACACAAATATGTATGCATGTAGATTTAGGGGGAAGAATCATAATGAGTGCTCTCAAACATTCATTATTAAAAAAATTTTGGCCATTCCCAGGAAACTCTATAGAAATAATCCACAGATGGTGGATAGGTCAAATTTATTGCTCCGAATCGTGTTCTTATTATAAACTATTACATTTTTTTAAATGTGGGGGCGGGGGAGAAAACATAAAACTATATATTATTCATTGTATTCTCTCAGGAGGAGAAAATCTTAAAAAAACCACACAAGAGAGCAACATGAAATACATTGTTGGTGTTACATTTATCTTGTTTCAGGTTCATTTTATCTATGTATGAGATTTGGGGATTTCTTGAAAGACAATTGTAAATTTCAGAGATATAACTATAAATTGAGTGAGTTGAAAAGAGCCACATTGTTGAGGGACTTATTTGGCAGAGGTCTCAAGGAATTATACAGGCCTGACTATGCCTACGGAATCTGCAAGAACTGACTGACTACAGATATAGTCATTGCTGAAATCTTTTACAGAAAAAGGTAATAAATGCATAAATCACTTAAGAAATTATGTCATCTAAAATAATATAAAGCTACTCTACAGTAATCACAATAAATACATATAATTAGACATAAATTTTTGGTCAAGTATCTGATAGAATAGTTTTTCTATTAAACCTTTGAGAAGTACCAACTGCCAATTTAAATGTAAAAGCCTGTCACCCAAAGGTATCCATGAACAACTTTGAATAACTTGAGTCCACTGAATTTAAGAAAAAGTGAAGAAAAAAGTTAAAGTTGAAAGCTAAAAATAGCTTTCAACTATATATTTCATTTTTACAAAAAAATAATTTCTTTTATTTTTGCATGGTTTTGTTCTTGCACTCATTTTTCTTTCATGAACTATATAAAAGATAATTTACTGCATTACTTTCTGATGCTGAACAGGATCCACTATGCAAATATTTCAATGTTTTTTCTACCTGCCCAAATTTGAGAAGGGATTCATAAGTAATTAACATATATAAAACAAATACAGAAAAAGTCATTAGAAAATAAAAAGAACAAGGTAAATTAAATTAGTTTACTGTTAAGGATAAGAAAATGTGTATGTTATCAAAAATTTTTTAAAGTGTCAATGAATAGAAATCAACATGATGATATGGAAGTAAAAGATGTGTCCAAGAGGAAATTTTACCAATTTGATGATCAAATAAGTATTTTTTCTTATTGTTTTAACAACTGATACATTAAACAGAAATTATGAAAATATCAGAAGTAGCAGTAGCTAGAATGAAGACTCTTCTCCTGACTACAAAATTTTTGTATTTGTAATTGCTTATGCTTACTACTTTTTTTTCAGAAACTCAGCAAAATAAATCTACTAAATACCATAATTTATACAATACATCTTGAAGAGTACTTCCTTTAGTCCCTATATTTTAATATTTTTAAAAAGATTACTTCTTTTTGTGGAGAAAATGGTGGGTCCCATTGAAGCTTCTTGATTTATAAGATAAACCTCTTTTTTGAACAATACAGCATAACAACTGTGTGATTGCACAAACTGGTACTGATTAAATCTGAAGGTATCAATCTGATTGCTGCCTGTTGATATTTTACTTTAGATGTGGTGTTCCCACCATTATGTGTTTTCCTTTAAGGTAGGAAATGGATTTCATTCCCAGAGTCTCTAACTACAACCTCTTCCTGTGGAGCACCCTTAGAAGCATTCTGAATTTCCTACTGCTGCTGAAAACAGGTTAAATCGTTTGACAGGTACTTTAAGCCTTGCTGCCTGGCAAGTAATAAATAATTAATTTTTTGGACTAATTGC